>JARHVA010003149.1:1750000-2139276 GCA_037957365.1 Torreya grandis | reverse complement strand
AGACTATATATGGAAGCAAGCAAAAAAGAAAATTTGGATAGATTATTAGGGTGTTATAATACCAAGTATTATAATGAAAATACTATTTTCCTCAAGTGATATAATCCAAATTTATAAGGATCAATGAAGGTTGACTTATAGGTAGAGTATAAGGTGAACATAAATGACTTCAAGTGTAAATGATTGCTTAGTGTTGTGAAAAGGAATGTTGAATGTATGAAACTTGTGATAAAAACCCCATCACCACCAAATCCACGTGATTTAAGTGTTCAATACAAGAATCAATTAATTATTCAAATTTCAACTTGATATCACCTATAGTCATCCACATCACAAACTTATAAATCCAGATGACAAAATATCCTCAATAATCTAAGAGCCAAGATATGCTAGAAGGTGTAAGATTATGGATATGTTGTCTAATTCATGATAATTCCTAGCCTACTCTCAATGTTTAATGAAGTTTAGTGAAAATGTTAGACCTATCTAGGTTTGTCAAGATTTAAATCAATCACACAAGAGAGTGTGCATATAGTAGATAGAGAATAGAGTTATAGAAGGGTGAGACCTTACAGAAAGGATTGGGAAGATTTGAAAATGAGTGCCCAGAGTTTACAACTATAATTCATTTCAAATTTATTTCATCCATAGTTAATATACACTCACAAGAAAAGGATACCAACTACATACATCCCTTTACTCATGTGCCTACTAGTTAACAAGTCTAAAACTTACTCAAAGAAAAAAAGGTATTAAGAATGTACTAATGAAGATAAGGTAATTGGGAGGTTTCCCTTATTAAATTATAAATCCTAGTCCTTTATTTAATTATAAAATTATACAAGAACTCATGGAAGGCCTATAAGTTCATCCAAAAGCATACAATAATTAATAGAGCTTGGGATCAATCAAGCCTTGCAATCATTGAACTCTATCATGGTTAGATGCTTTACTACATGGACAAAAACTAGAGTGATATATATGGTATAAAATTATAATTAAATATAAAAAAATATAAGTATAAATTATGACCTCACCTTTAACATATGTAATTACAACCACATAATTAGGCCTATGTGTATAAGATTGAATATGATTTTGTGAGAATGAAGGATTCAACTAAGGAGATGTAGAAGAGAGCATAATGTGTGCCATGATACTATGATAAGTAATGAGGGTTATTAAGGAGTATTTAGTTTTAAATAGAGGAAAGGAGGAAGGAGTTAATTCCATAGAAAAGAAGAGAGACTCTATCAAAAACACATGCACACACCATAGCCAGTCAGAGAGATTAAATAAGGAAACTTAATGTTTGAGAGGTAGATATGAATATATTAGGTATGATATTATTTATATATACTTTCAATAATCATGAAATAATTTGTAAAAAAACCTTAAAAAGACACCCTCATCACCTACTAAGGTCTACACTACTGAAAAACAACACCTACAACCAATATTGACAAAGTGTGAGATATAAAGAAGTTTTGAAGATTTAACACTTTTGATAGGTTTTATAGGATTTGTGAAGAGATTTGTAAGGATAAAAAATAATTTTAAAAGGTTATCACAATAATATCAAGGTCTTATTTATACATTTTGACCCAAACATAATAATAAAAAAGGCAAACTAAATCACACACCTCATGAAGCATAAATCATTACTTATAGGCAGACCTAGTTGAGGTATGAAGGAAAATGAAAATTTTGGGGCCTCTATAGGCTATGATCAATATTTTGAATATATATATATATATATATATATATATATATATATATATATATATATATATATATATATATATATATATATACATATTATATATATAATATACATATATATATATATACATATATACATATATATATATATACATATATATATATATACATATATATATATATATTACATATATATATATATACATATATATATATATATATACATATGTGTATATATATATACATATGTACTATATACTATATGTATGTATATATATTATATATGTATATGTATGTACATATATATATATATATATATATATATATATGTGTGTGTGTGTATATATATATATATGTATATATATATATATACATACATATATATATATATATGTATGTATGTATATATATTATATATATGCATATATATATAAATATGAATATATATATATATATATATATAAATATAAAATATATATATATTATATATATATATATATATATTATTTTCATGAGTGGATTTAAGTTTTAATAGTCTCTTCAACTTCATATCAACAGTGGACATATCCACTATTTTGTCTTGGACCTTGCTCACTCTATTGGCAAGAGATAATCATGAGACTAAGAGATCCATTTAGTCTCTAAGAGAAAAAAAAGTTTTTAGACCTCATGGGAAGATTTTGAGGAAAAATAAAAACATGAAAAGTTTCTCCATACACTTTAAAGAGGCAAAAAATCTCATGTTTCCATCCAAATTCCCTTGAGGGCTAGTAAAAAGGTGACATGCATAAACCTCAAGAGCCCTAACCAATACAACCTATGCATACATAAGAATTTTTAGAACTTCAAAATCATGTAGATTCATGTAAATGATTTTTAGGATGTATCTAGGCCTCTCATTGTAGTGGGAAGCAGTTTTAATACCTAGAACTCAAAGTAGACCTCTCTTGGGCTTGAGAAATGCTAAGCAAGCCATTTGAGGAGAAAATTTAGATGCTCACACCATTAACCACACTTTTTATGGGAGTATAATCCTATTTTAAAATTTTAATTAGGATATTAATAAGGTTTTAAAAGTGGAAGGAGGTCATTTAATGATATTTTCTTTATGAATGATTGTTAAGACCCTAAATATGTCTCAAACCTCTCTTAAACCCTGATAGTGACTAGTCAACGAGAAAAGATATAAATTTCATATATAATGAAATAATTTTATCCTAAAAACCCTTTGATTTTGTTTAATAATCCAAGGAGGTTACCCTCATTTACTTTTATGCTAAGATCACTTATATAGATTGGTATAAATACCCTATTTTTACATGTTTTTAGAGATTTACAGGTGTTTTAAGAAGGGGAGAGATTAAAAATAATGTGATGAGGTAATTTGGGAGTTTTATTAGAAAATAAAGTCTAAAAAAAATAATAGGATACTATGGAAATGATCAAATTAGGCCCATTTTCCAAGGGAGTCTCAAACATGCTCAAAATGATACTAGGTGACTTGGTCATTTCTTGGTTTGCATACTTTCATAGGGTCTCAGGACTCCAAAATTCATATGGAGGTTTGTAATTTCATATTTAAATTAAATAAAACTATTTTGGGTTATTTAACACGTGTGGGAGAAGTTTGGATCAATAAAATAGGGTCAAAAGAGAGGAGGCCTAATTCAATAGAGAGAAAAGTAGAAAAAAGGGTTTCTACTTAGATTCATAAGATTAAATTTGAAATGGAGATATAAGGAAATATAGGGTACTATAATATTCACTTATTTTTTAAATATAATGAATAAAAAACCTACACAAAGATATTTATAGGGAGAAAGGCTAGAAGGAAACTACACCTAATGAAGGCTTAAGGAGCAAAATGAGTTCTTAGGAGTTGCTCCAAGAAACAAAATGGTTATTTTTAGAAATAATAACATATTATAAGACCATTCACATATTTTTTATGAGTTTAATAATATTCACTTGGGTTTTTTTCCACTTGGACCATTCTAAGAGTGACAAATGAAGAGTTTCAAGACACCTATGCACTTAAATGATGGAATGGCAGGTTAGAGTTTTTTAAGGCATGCCAGGTGTTAAATGAGTATTTTAGATCATTTAAAGTTGAATTCATGGTTGTAAGGTCTATTTGTCTCTTCTTTCATGAAAAGAAGGGTAGTTATTAAGGAGCTAGTCAAGGTGTTAGCCAAATTATAATCCCATGCCACTTTAAAGATTGGAGCTAATTTAAGAGTGAAACACATCACCTTAGAGGTATTTTGAACTATATCATAACTAATTTTTTGGTTTTATATATCATGGAAACTTGTCCATATTATTTTACCACATCTCTCTCTCTCTCTCTCTCTCTCTCTCTCTCTCTCTCTCTCTCTCTCTCTCTCTCTCTCTCTCTCTCTCTCTCTCTCTCTCTCTCTCTCTCTCTCTCTCTCTCTCTCCCTCCCCACCATTATTTATATATTGAGCCACTTTTGGCTAAGTTTGTATCTTTTACCTAGGTATGACAAAGCCGTAACCTTTTTTTCTACATTTGTTCAATAAAATAGATAATTTTTTACCTTATTATATGACTACACGAAGTGATAAATCTCTAAATGGTTGATCTCATCAAGTGTAGATGTATGTCACCTTGTTTGTGTCTTATTTATCTTGCCTCATGTGGTTGTTTCTCTATTTCAAGTTGTAGTTGGTGTCATTAGGGGTCACTTGTGGGTTTATAGTGGAATCAGTCTTCCCTCTTAGCCTTAAAATGCCTTACACCTCTAAAAAACATTAATGCAATAGGCTCAGTCTAAGATGTGTGTATGTTCATGTTGTCTTGTAAGGCTTAGTGAATTATGCAATGTATGGTAGTGGTCAAAAAAGTTTGGTTCATCACCAATGTAGTTAGGTTTATTTCAGTTCTTTATCCCACTTTTAAAAGAAATAAAGTAGTGAAATTGAGCCTAAGTGATTCATCAATAAAATCTAGTCATTTAATCTAAAGGTGTACCCCTTCTATAGACAACCCATAGGTCTAGGGGAAATCCCATGTTTCACCAAATTAAATAAGTCTGGACAACCTTTCCCTAGGGTGAAAAATTTGTTGACAAAAAAAAACCCTCCCCCCCTCAAAAATTTATTCCAATAATACTTAAAAATCACATTATTCATGGGTAGTGATTAATTTTGGCGTAATCATACTGATTCAACATAAACAAAAACTAATTGCAATATAAGATGTTTTCAATAGCTTGGCTTTGATCTAGAAGACTTACAAAACAAAGGAGGTTGGAAAGAATCCTCCGAAAACATAAAAACTAAAAATTTATTATCTTCCTAAAGTAATTCAAAAATGGGTTAGGGTTATGCCTCAAAATATCAATATGCATTTACATTAGGCACATTTTGGTTATATCAAATAGAAGCAAAACTTGACCAAAATTAGCAAGTTATTTATTTTTCTCATGAGGGAAAATTGATTTATATTAGAAATGATATCATTTGTTTTTATAATACACATAAAACTTGAAGATGAACTTGATATGCACCATTTCCACTTATCCAACCATGATTCAAAAAATGTAAAGGATCAAAGGTTTCAAGGTCTCACATACTCCAAACATACAAAAAAAAAAAAAAAAAAATCAAAGATCCAAAAAAAAATTGAGAATTTTCATGTTTTATTATCTCCTTGGCATATATGTTGTTGGCTCCATGTTGGTATATGGGATATAATTATTTTATATATACATATGTGTTTCACACATGTTTTGAGTGTGATATAGGCATAAACTAATACATGATCTATGCACTTTCAGATGTTGGGTCTTCCTTTTATTCATATCTTATGGAAATTGGGGGAATATACTTATTTTTTCATGATACATAAAGGTTATATCATTCTATGGTCATTTTAAATTATCATTTTAAGCTTACATACTTACACAAGCCTTTATCAGTGTTTATATTTTTCGTAGTGTAGTTTATATGCTATGTACTAATTTTTTTTTTCTAACACATATTACCAAATTACTAATATGATATATTATCTCTATTTCTTATACTTTTTCTTTATGCACTTTCTTGAGTGTATTATCTTGTTATTATATTACTTGTTTGAGCATTTGAATATGCTCCATTGTTTCCAACCCCCATACATTTTTTTCCTCTTTGACATTTGAATGTTTCATCCCTTGTTTTAGGTTGACATTTGAACATGTCATTATTTATTTTATGGAAATTTTACTAAGTCATGTCCCTTTGATTGTATGTCATTTGAGCATTCCCCTTGTTTGATGTATCTTTTGATTTAATTTTGAGTTTTATTTTGTGTGTGTTTGATTGCTTATTGATCTTGTACAATTTATATTTATACATTTCCATTATTTATATCATTCATCTTATCACTTAATGTTAGCACATTTTTGTGCTTCAATGATATACCTACCTAGACATGTTCCTTCTATATGCTACTTGGTTCATACATAAATTATATAGTTATTTTATCCTTTTGAGGTAAGGTGACTAATGCTTTATACTTACCATGACGTAAAATGGGGACATATTAGTGGGGGAATGACATAGAGGTATGGATTTAACATTCTTTACTAGATTTAGATGTATAGTGGGTGCATGTTTTGAAAGCATGTTATCTACACACACACACACACACTAGTTTTTAGATTTAGATATATACTATGGGGGTATGTTTTGGAAACATATTATCCACACATACACTAGTTTTTAGTTTCATATTATAGTTGGGACATGTTTTGGAAACATGTTGTCCACATTTACACAATTTGAAATTACAAAAATTCATAGTTATATAATTCATATACACATTTGTGTAAAAATGTCTATACATTGATACCATTATTATACATAGTTTCAACATGAGACATATATAAGGTTCATATGCTATGTAAAGAGCACCTAAAATTTGAAAAATAAAATCAAATTTTATATTTCAAACACTTTTATGGATTGTCATCACCCACTAGGTTAGACTTTTATGGAATGTATTGAGTCAATCTACTAAAGTAGTTGGTTCATTTTTGGTATGTTGAGGTTAGTAATCACTAAATATTTCCACATTTATTGGTTGAGATTGATTACATCATCAAAACTCAACATTTTTATAGTGTGAATTGACTTGGTTCACTCACACTTACTAGATTATAAGTATGATTTATATGCATAGTTAAGTTATTCTCAATAGTTAGGTGGAAACTCACCTTTTCTACAAGTTTGGGTCAATGTGTCCTCCAATATCTCTTTGTATCTATGTATATATGCAAATTTTAGATTTCATATTTTTTTCTAATCTTAATTTTATCTATTAATAATGATACACATCTCCAAATAAAATTTCCAAAAGGCAAGGTAGGGTCATTGATACATAATTGTACTCCTAAACCTTGCTCTTTTTTATGAGATAGGGTAAACATATAGGTTAAGGTTCCCACGCTCAATATAAATCAAAGTTTAAAAGATAGACAACAACAATCAATAGTACAAAAAAACCAAAATAGACAACTAAGACCCAAAAACCAACAATGAATAAGAACCAAGATTAGGCTAATGCCAAAAACCTTAAAAAAGACTACAAAAGTCCAAAAACCAAGAAGTTACTAATCTAAGTCCTCCAACTCTAATTACAACACAAACTTACTCATCCCAATGTTTTCATAATTCTTATTCCTACCTATCATTTGATTATTAGTGGATTTTTTCTTCCTCTTAGTCCCCATGATTATAGTTTATGTCTTACCCTAGCTTGTATTATTCCTTTCCTCTTCTTCTCCTCCACTTTGATTATTCTTTTTAAATGTGAGGACTAAACCAAATTATCTTCTTCCTCTTTCTAATTTTATACCTTCCCCATGGATATATCTATTAGAGATAGTAACACCTTTAGATTGTCTAATTCATTAGAGATTTCAAAACTCAATAGCCTTTAAATAGCCACTTCAGTCAAAATATTTTGCAAGGATTATTTTATTTCATTAGTTAGATTAAAGTTGAAATAAAAATGACCCATGCTATAAATAGGGTTAACATACACAAGGAGACCCTTCTAACTTTCTTAGAGATGGAAATTCCCTGAGGCATTTTCCTTTCCTAACCCCTTAGTCTTCCCCTCTTCTAGTTCCAAAAAATCCTTGCTAACCCTATCAGAATCCTCTTGCCTATTATGGCTATGGATGGTTTATAATAATACCTTAATTTAGAGTGGTTCCCCCCCTTTTAAAAATTAATAGAATAAGTCCTTGATGAATAATGTCAATCAATGGGTTATTCTTAAAGTTAGTAACAAAACATTCAAGAGACTTCATCATGAAGAAAGGGATGCTAATGGGATGAACCTTAAAGTGATTAAGTAAGAGGAAATGATGATAAAAAATGATAGTGTGTTTTCCCTCAAGGGTTATATATTTCATAACCTATAAGCAAACATCAAGGCATTTTCTTAGCAAGCTGACCTAGAAAAACCCTTTCTAGTTGGAAGACTTAGTTTGTTATATTCAAAACTTAAGAAAATTCTAAAAATATCTTATTTCCTCTTCTTATATTTAAAATATTTAATAACATTACAATATATACCTATGACTTTTTTGATTATTTCCTCAAAAATGGTGATTTTCACACCACACAATCTGACTACTCTTTCTATCCATACTTTATTAACTATCCTTTCCATGATGTTATAAATACCTCCTTTCACCTTTTTTTTCCACACATAGTCATATTCATTGACCTCTGCATAATAAATTGGTTTGAACCTATCATGATTGCCACCCATGTTAACCTTTTTGTCTTGTCTATAATTTTTATGAATAGAAAAAATAGATATCAAGTCTGAAAATCCCTTAATTGTCCTTTTCCTTATAATAATTAGTAAAAACAAGCCTTTCTACGCATGTATCACCTTGAGGAGTGAATTAATAATGATTTTGACACATGTGATATTGCTACTATTCACATGTTGCTTGTATTTATTGATGACTATAATCATTAAATTACATGTTTGAATGGGATTTATGATTATGAATGATATGCATGACATCATTTGGAAGGTTTATTCACCTTGATAATAGTTGATGGAGCCATGTGTGACCCCTAAGTTTACCATCTTGTCATCACTATTATTTCCTTCACTGTAGACATGAACAATAGTCAATCCTTTGAATGATGTTAAAAGAGATTTGACATCCTTCATTATGTTGGTAATTATACAAGAATATTTTGAGGTTCCATTCAAAAAAATTATAATATTCAATGAATCACCTTCCACTTAGATATTTTCCAACCCCATCTTAGAAGCAAGCTCAATTCACCACCAAACTATCATGGATTATACCATATGGCTAGTTTAAATCCCTAAAGGCCCTATATATATTGCCAAGACATTACCATTGGAATCCAAAATAAACCCCTCACCCCTATTGGGTCAAGATTACCTTTCACCACTCCATCAAAATTTATCTTGTACCACAAATTCATAGGATGAGTCCACTTTATTAGTGATCTATCAACAATCTACTTTTGAGTTTGAGTAGGGATCACTAGATTCACTAAAATAAGGATCTTATAAAAGTGAAGAGGAGGGGATTTTACAAAATAATAATCAAAAGCTAACTAATTACCCTTTATTGATGCCATAATCCTCTTGAAGATGGAAATGGGACTAGGATTCATGTTGTCAAAGATGGTCAAATTTATGGATTTCCATATTCCCCAAAAAATGTGGGGGAAGGCTAAGTCCCACCAAAATTTCAAGGGAAGTAATCCTAAGGTTCCTTCCATTGATAAATCAAATCTCATATGTATTTTGGAAAAAACCTAAGAGGAATTATATAAAGTGAAAAAATATTGAAGAATGGAAGAGGTGAAGGTGCATAAAAGGAAGATATGTTCATAAGATTTAACCTCCTTTTAAAAAATAAACATGTTAGAAATTGGAATTCATCTTTTCATTAAGTTATCCACCATTAGGATTTTATTTTGGGTAGCCACCCAAAATAAAATATTAATTTTGGTGGTCATATTTTTTATCCACAATATATTCCACTTTTCTTCCAAATCTTCTTGGTCCCATAATGATTGATAGCAAGATTTTATCGAGAATAGACCAATAGGATTGGACATATAAATAAGGTCATCATCTTTAATAAATCTATTGATGTGATTATTCTAAAGCTATTTGTTTAAATCCTAGAAAAAAAGTGTTTCTTATTGATTCAAATCTTTTTTATGAAGAATCTTCCTCCTTTTTCTTCCATCAACCTCCTACCATTAATCACATACTTTATGTCATATTTCCTCCTTTAAGTGAATGCTTAGTCCTATGGACTCCTAAAACGATCCAAGAGGAAGTTAATTAATCCATATATCATCCTAAAAAATACACCAAATACCTCTACCAATTTTCCATTGTATACCTCTCTTAAGAAGATCCTTTCCTTTACACATGGCTTTCCCAAACGTTGAACCATTGATAGATCCTTCTTTCACAAGAAAATAGAACCCCTCCCTAAAATTTAGGTATTTGGATTTAATAATACTCATCCATTGTCTATATTCCTTTATCACCCTCCATCCCTATTTATCCAGTAGAGATTGGTTCATATAATTAACCCTCATAAGGGCCAAACCCCCTTTTTATTTTAGTAAAGAGGATTTTTTACATAGAGATAAGAGGAAATTTTAATCTATATTCCTTATAACTCCAAAGGAATTTATTTTTAAATTTCTCTATTTGGTCCACCACTTTACCCAGGATGGCAAATAAAGACCTAAAATAGACTAGGATACTCTACAGGGAGATTTTAAGTAATTGCAATTTTCCAACTTGAGAGAGTAGTTTTCATTTCCATCTAGCCAATTTTTTATAAATATTATCAATTAGTAGGTTCCAAAAATTTGATTTCATATTGCCTTCAAATAGAGGGATGCCTAGGTAGGAAGAAAGCATATTCTTTATTTCACTCTTGAAGATCCTAAAAATATTCCCCTACAAGGTAACTAGGATATTGATGAAAAATAAATAACTTTTAAGGAAGTTGATACAATGTCCTAACACTACCTTATAAATTTCAATAATTTAACATAAACATTTCACTTCTAACACTGAGGCTTCTCCCATCATCATAGTATCATCTACAAATTATTGATGGGTTATTGGACTAGTGTTAGGGGCGACGTTAATTCCCTTGATTATACTAGGTGATCTAGTTGTTTTGTTGATTTTACTCAAAATTTTGGCCATCAAAAATGAAAATATAGGAATATAAATGGTTTCCTTGATGAAGACCTCTACCCACTAGAAAAAATAATTTTAAAACGTCCTTGATAATAACTGAGTACATGGGAAAGAGATGCAAGAAGAGATTAGATTCCTTACCATGTGATTAAACCCAAAATTTTTTATGACTTTGATGAGAAAGAGACATGAAACTATGTCATAGGATTTATTCATGTCAAGCTTGAGGAACATTTCCTATTTGAAGGAGTTGACAACTGAGTGGATAGTTTTGTGTGTAATGATAATACCATCTGATATCAGTCTTCCAAAAATAAATTCCCCTTATTGGTTCACTATCAACTTGTCAAGAAACACTTATATTTTTAATTCCAAACCTTTGGTGCACATCTTATAGAAAGTGGAGCATAGGCTGATAGGTTTGAAATCCTTACACTAATTTACACCATGTTTCTTAGGAATCAAGACTAGAAGGGTATTGCTAAATTCCTGAAGCATTATTCTAGATTTAAAAAATTTAGTGACTACTAGACAAACTTCATTTTGTATGATGCCCCAAAAAACCTTGAAGAATAAAGGAGGAAAACCATCTAGACCTCGGGATTTATCTCCTTCCAAAGAGAATACAATGGATCTTATGTCTTCATTAGAGGGTGGATAAAAAATGGAATCATTATCTTCTTGTGAAATAAATCCTTGAATGAGATTTAGATATTGTTCTTCTAGTTTGGAATCTTGGGATGGGATGAGGGCCATAAGGTTCCTACAAAAGTTATAAATTACAATTCAATATCTTTTTCTTATTTGTATAGAGCCCATCTTCTCCCATAATTTCAAAAAATTTATGTTGGAGATTTATTGAAGCCTAGTGATGGAATTAATTTATGTTTTGATCACCTTCCTTAAGCCAAATTTTTATAAATTTTTGATGCTAAAAAATTTCTTCCTTTCAATCTTTTCAATGTTTTCAATTTAAGATTATATACACTGATTATATAATGTAACATTATCTAGGTTGTAGCTTAGTCACTATAAAATCACTCAAGTTGGACTCAAAAAAAGGTAAGGTGTGTTATACAAACCCAAGTATGCATTTATTTTCCTATTAATTTCATTACTATATTGGAAGGGGAAATTGTAGAAACTATTTCTAAATTATATATCACCTCAGTCTTGTACACTTGATAAATGCATATCATGGATTAACCTTCAAAGTATATTCCTTTTTTTCTACCAAAATTCTCACATAAACTATCTTTATGTGATTATTACTTATCTCTTAGCCTGATCAATGTCATTCTGATGACCCAAGCTTTATATCTTTCTTAGAATGTTGTAAATCTATTTATCTTCCATCTCTATAAGTTTTATACTTGTACCTATTTTTATACTTCTCATACATGTGTCCCATTTGGGTACCTGCATTAATATAAGTGTCTTATTTTAATTCAAGCATCTAATGCCCTAAAATCATCCAATTTGTAAATGAAATGTATTCCTATGGTCAACATAAGTGATTTAATGTGAGACATCTTTTGTTGTTTACATAACACACCCCATTTTTAGTTCGAAAATGAGGACCCTCTTTTTACTTTGGAGTCTAGTCTTGTACCTTCCAAGGGTTCATTATGGTTACTTGTTTAAATTTTCCTTCCTAGGAGTCCATTCTTCTATATGTGAATATTTTAAATTTGAATACCCTTCATCACTTTAACTAAGTTTGAATAATCAAATGTTTATCATAAGTACTTAGTCTAATCCATATATTGAGATACTTTAATTTAAATATTTGAATGTTCATGAATCTACTAAGACTTAGTCTATTTATTTTCTTGTGATTCAAAACGTATTTTATAGATTCATTTTAGTCTATTTCACCTTAGTTTTATACAAATTATTTAACTATTTTAGTGTTTTTTACTACGTTTCCTAAACAATTTTAGTCTGTGTTGGCTTCAATTTCTATCTAAATAGCTATAATTTTCCTCTAGCTCATTTTTGCCTTAGTTATTTTTATTAAAATGGAACAATTTACTTTAAAATGGATTTAATTTGTTAATTTTTTATGCCTCTTTATTATATTTGAAAAGATAGCCATTTTTTAAAAATTATTAGTTGTTTGATTTTCAAATCAAAGATTATTGACTGGACTTCTTTTTGTATACCTACAGGTGTTTAAATGCATCCTGACACCACCTAGTAGCTTTTTTAAGCTTTTAATGACCCAAATATGTCTAATAATTATTTCAAGACTTAATCAATTTTTTAAAAATTTCCTAAAGTCATGTGGCATATTTTTCCTTCTCTAAAAGACTTAGCCATTTCTCTTCATAAGTTACCTAGTTTCATGTGTCGATCTCTCAATGGACCCACACCTATTAAAAATTATTTTAAAGATAGTTATTTTTACACAAGGTTTCTTGACAAGGTAATGATGTTAGTGGTGATTTGAGTTGGTGGGTCAATGGGATGATTACATGTGGCATAACCTTGCTACTATGTTATCCTAAAGATGTTCATACCAGTGCAATGCCTCTACGCTAATAGGTTAGTGAGATGATGCCATGTGGAATCATCCCATTACTTTTATATCTTAAATATGTTTATACATAGTACAAAGCCTCTAATAAAGTGGGTGAGTAGGATGATAACACAAGATGAAATACTATTACTCCATAGCCTTGACATGGTTTGTGTAGACCTAATGATGATGTCATATCCTTAAGGAAAGGGGTGAGTGAGATGATGTTTCATGGTGAAATATCACCAATTTTTAGTCTTATGGTAGTTTTTGTAATTAAATTAGTATTCCAGGATAGTGGGTGAGTGAGATTGTGATGCATGGTGAAATATCACTTTACAATGGAATGAACTATTAGCATTCACTTAAAGATTCAACTAATAATAGAGGAACAAAGAGAATCTATGTGGGAGGAAACCATTTGGAGCTAAACACACATTGTCTATGTAACCAAAAAATCATGAGCCTAAACTTGATGGCCTATTTACTCTTAAAAAATAATAAAAGGCCTAAGAGTGTAAGAAAATGCCATATAACTACATAAGTGAGAAAAGTAAATGGTAAAGCTAAATCCTTTGGGTACTGATAGGTTTCCAAGTATAAAAATGGAACCCATATAATAAAAATCAATCATGCAACAAAGGAAAATAATGGACAAGACATGTTGCATTGACCCATCAGAGCAAAGGGCATGGTGGAGATGTAGTCACAAATTCATTAGCCTAAATTTGATGGCCTATCTAGCTGTTGAAATTTTCAAAGGCCAAAAATTTACTACGTGTTTAATTTGATTTGTTGAATCAATTCTAACATGGTACTAATTATTTTCATGATGTAGTGGAGTGGGATTCACCTAAAATGAACCTCAAGTGGGTATGCCATGTTTATGATTGTTATAACTACCCCATTACTAGGTGAATTTGAATTTGAACTTCTTAGGCATGCATATATATATAATACCTAATATTCAAAGTAATAGGGGATGGTTTTTTGTATGGATAAGAATATTATGCTTAGGCTATTCCATTTAGGATTATAAGAGACTAAGTCTAATTATAACCTTTTATATTATAACCTAGAGTACTGGACTAGTCATTTTATTTCATAATTTTCCCTAATTTATAGAATAGTTTTTTTAGTTGAGGTCATTTTGTAAGTTGAGTTTGTAGCTCACTAAACATTTGATGAATCCAAAATGATCCTTAACCAAAAAAAAAATATGAAATCTTTGTCATGTGATAAAATTGGTCTATACATGTATATGGTGACCTTATTTTTATCTTTGGATTTGCTACTTCATTCTATAGACTCTTACACCATCCTTAGTTGGAGTTATGATAAGTTTGTCTTAATTAAGGATTAGTCTACACAAATATTCATCTAATCAATAGAACTAGGTTGGATAACATTATATAGTGGGCTATTTTTCCCCCTACCTCTATCTCTTTTTACTTTTTAATAGTCTATTAAGTTAAATTAGTTTAGTTTTTAAGTAGTAATCTAGATATAATGCTTACTGTGATTGCATGTTCTTTTGTCTATTACTTTTATTCACTATTGAATCCTTGTAATAGACATGTCTTTTGAATCAACTATTTGTTCATAATTAAATCATTTTACTAGTTTTATAGGCATAATCTCTTTATTTTTAATGTATATTCATATGCCTAAAATACACACTGAATACCCTTGATATGGTAGGGTTAGAATGATCCAATTGGGTTGCTATGCATACTAAGACCTAGTATCTGAGTCCTTGGAGACATTTATTCACACAAGTCACCTTTCAGGAGAGGAAGGGATTAATAACCCCTACCTAAGTTGGAATGTTAAAAGACCTCCCAATATATTGGTACTATAAAGAGGGTCTGTATGGTTTAATGTAGACTTTTATTTTATCTATAATATATTAGCCTAGTTGTTTTCTAGGTTCTAAGACTAGAATTTTTTTTATTTGAGTATTCCCATGGCTTTCGCAAGGCTAGGTGGGTGTAGTTTCCTAGTAAACATCCTAAGACATGTCCATGACCTACATAAGGAACCTAATTCATTTTACCCAAAGTACACACATGATAGGATTCTAACAGTAGAAAAACACATTATGGCTTTGAAGGATGCCATTGTTAGACTTTACATTTAGTACAAAGATGTCGATTATAACTTGTTTCCTTATTATTTGGATAAGGATGCATATGGATATTACATTGGATTACTAGATGGAGGTATAACCACATGGGATGATTTAGAAAGTTAATTATTAAGACACTTTAGAGATCCCATTGATATAGCTACCCTACACCACAAGTTTGTTACATCTTGTAGGGAACCTAATGAATATCTAAGTGTTTTAAACCAATGCTTTCATCAACTCTATATGGGGTTAAAAGACCCTCTATTATAGACTAAAGTGGTATCCATAAAATTATATCTTAGAAAATTGTTTTCACTCAATGATATGTTTTTTTGAAGGATTCATTTGGTTCTTACATCCTTGAAATTGACTTATCAAGTAGTTTGCACCATTTAAGAACAAGCCATGTCTCACGATTAGCGTATTTATTTTTCCTACCCATTGAGACAATCAAATGTTTATCCATAAAATACTTAAATATAATTTCTTGTGAGTCATCCCATCATCCAATTTATGCCTTCTAATGAGACATTACCTTGATAATTAACTTAGATGTGATATTAATTAAACTCCCCTATATTTAATTAAGGCCCTACTTGTTCCAATACTACATATAATTATGTTATTTTATTTATTAATTAGTAGGATTATTTTAATGATTTCAATAGCTAGGTAAATTTTGATACTCATAGTAATTATGTTTCATTAATTTCATGGAGTTACCAACAAACACTACATTTGATAATTATTGAGAGTAGTGATGATGAGTCTGATGATAAGGAAACATCCACTATATTAAGCAACCTAGTACAAATCAAAGATGAGTTACTTAACCATGATAGTGAATCACAATAATATTGCAATCAACTTGAATATGAACTCAATGAGTTGGAGCCACTAGACAAGGAACATGTAGGCTATGCATCTGAAGCATTATTGTCCTATGTTTCTCCCTCTCTAATGGAAGAGCTAGTTAAGGATTGTGAACAAATTGATGGTATAAATATCTCTCTAAATCAATCATTGGAAATGAGTGAGATTAAATATGGAGCCAAAGATGAAGTGGGTTATCCACATGAAATAAGAAGATTGGATGGACTCAAAATGGAACAACTCTCACTTTTGGACAATCTTACATTAGAACCAATTGGCATTAGCTTGAAGTTACAGTCATGGAAGAATGAAGTATGCTGACATAAATTAAATTTTAAAATGCACATCATTAGTACATTAATTTTCATACCTCATCCATAGATGAAAAATCTAAGAGATCATTGACATGGGAGGAACCATTCTTATGCATCCTTGGCAATAAATATGAAGGCCAAGATGTTTCCATAATATCCATGTCAATCAAAAATTATTTGGAAAGTTACTCTCCTAATGGTTGTCATCAAGAACATGACACTTTTAGGTTGTATCTTCCAATAATTTTGGTAGGTATGAGTACCTAACCCTATCCTTCACTATAATACAATATATGGGTTAAGGTATTTTTAAAGCCTACTCTTCATTCTTTCTATAATTTAGAGACAAACTTAATGCATAATTTTACAATCCTAGTTTGCTCAAGTTACATGAGAAGAACATTGATAAATATTTATGAGATAGTGTTTTATAATGTAAAGGGCAATAAATATGCAAAAAGATTTTTCCTTTCCCCTTCTAAAAATCCTAAAGAATCAAGTGTCTGACTAGTTCAATCATGCACTTGCTTGAACATTTCCTATGATAATTTTTTTCTTCTCTTTTTCTTTCTATTTTTCTTTCCTTCTTGTACCTTATTGTTAGGTTATGTTTTATTTGATTTATTTCCCTATTATCATTGTTGGGTTTATCTCAAATTATTTTTCCCTATGTTCCCCTTGTTAATCAAAGAAATGAAATGAAGTGTTGTTGCATGAGTAACATAGGTGTCACTCAAAGATCCTAATTATCATTTTTATTGAATATTATGTTTAAAACTAGTATGATAATGTGGTTTATTTCCTAAATTATTAATTTCAATGATTAATAATATAAATTTTAGATTTATAAAAAATATTTTCTTTTTTGAAGCCATCTAATCTATTTAATGAAATATTTGAAGAAAATGAAACATTGCTTAAATTTTGATTTGTCTTACGTTGTCATGAACTTTTAGGTTCCCTTTTACCCATGTATTACTCCCCAACACTCCATGGATGAATTATAAAATATCATTTCAATATAATTGAGCTAAATTGTAAAATTCTCCATGAAAGGGTGATCTTGGCAACCTCCACCATAGGCTTTCTAGCCTAGTTGACAGTGGAACAAGGCCTTTGGAATGGACTAGAGGTAAATCTATTAGGGATATAAATGCCTGGCTAGTAGTAGATCAATGCTCATACCACTCCCCCCAAACTAAATTTTAATTTTTTTCCTTCAGTAGTTCTAGCCTTATGCAAATCTAAATTACTACATGTGAATGCATATGAAAAGAATAAATCACTTAATCACACATAGATGGTTTTATAAATATCATGACTTAGTATGTCACTTGTTCCCATAGAATTTATTTATTTTAAATTATAGTTTGTTTTAAGTAATTTATTATATGTAATGCTTTTATTTTTTGTGAAATTAGAGATTTTGGATTCTCAAAATTGTCAGTATTAATTCCTAGTAGGAGTCACCATTTTTTATTTCACAACATGCCCCATTTTAAGTCTAAAAATAGGGAAACTATTTTTGATTTGGTTTATGGTCTTGCACCTTTTGAAGTTTCATTATGGTTTCTTGTTTAAGTTTTCCTTCTTGGGAGTCCATTCTTTTAGATGTGAAGATTTGAAATCTGAATATGCTTCATCACTTTGACTAAGTTTGAATAATCAAATGTTCATCATAAGTGCTTAGTCTAATCCACATCTTGGGTTAATTTAATATAAATATCTAAATGTACTTGAATCTACTAATTACTAATCTATTTGTTTTCTTGTGTTTTGAAATAGATTTTACATCTTCCTTTTAGTTTATTTTGCCTTAGGTTTATGAAAATTATTTAATTGTTTCATATTTTTCTATTGCATTTCCTTAGAAATTTTAGTCTATTTTGGATTTGATTTAATCTAAATCACTATCAAGTTTCCTTTGGTTCATCCTTTACCTTAGTTTATTTCATTAAAATGGATAAAAGTTTCTTTAAATGGCTTTATTTTGATAATTTTTTGTGCCTCTTTGCTATATATCAAAATAATTAGCTATTTTCATTTAAATAATTAGACTTTTGCATTTCAAATCAAAGATTACTAACTAGACTTCTTCCTTTATACCTATAAGTATTTAAATGCATCTTAACACCACCTGATGAATTTTTATGGCTCATAACAATCTAGATATATTCAATAAGTCTTTTAGGACTTAATTGATTTCATGAAAATTGCTTAAATCCATCTAGCACATTTATACTTATCTAAAATACATATCCATTTCTCTTCAAAGGTTTCCCAGTGCCATGTGTTGATCTCCTTGTGGTCTCAGGCTTCTTCAAAACTCTTTTAAATACATAGTCAATTTTCTTTGAGGTTTCCCAATGGGGAAATGATTTTAGTGTAGCTCTAGGTTAGAGGGTCATTGGGATGATGCCACATGGCATAATCCCATTACTATTTTATCATAGAGATGTATATACTATTAGATTGCCTCTAGGTTAGTGGGTTAATGAGATGATTCCATATGACATCATCTATTTGCTCTAATATCTAGAATATATTCGTATAAAGTGTGGAGCCTCTAGATAAGTGGGTGAGTAGGATGATTCCACATGGTCAAATATCACTACTTTGAATCCCCAATGTAGTTTGTGCAAGCCCAATGATGAGGTTAAAGCCCTAAGGAAGTGGGTGAGTGATATGGAGTTACATGGTGAAATATCACCATTTTACAGCCTATGGTGGCCCATGAAAGGAAATAAGTATGTTAGGATAATGGGTGAGTGATATAATGACACATGGTGAAATATTGCTTCACCATGGAATGAATAATCAACATGTAATTAAAGCTTCAACCAAGTAATAAAGGAATGAGGCTAAGCCATATGAAAGGAAACCCATTAAAGATAAAGACATATTAACTATGTAGCCAATAAAGCATGCCTAAAATTGATGACCTGTCTATTCAAAAAAACCTTCAAAAGGATTGGGAGAGTTAGAAAAGGCCACATAGCCATGAAAGTGATGAAATTAAATGGAAAAGATAAATCCCATGCATACTGATAGGTTACTAAGTTAAAAAATGGAACCCATAGAAGCAAAACCAATCATGTAAGGAAGGAAAAGAATGGAAAAGCCATGTGGCATTGACCCATCAGAGAAATGGACATGGTGGTTCTACATCCACCAAGGCATTATCCTAAAATTAATGATCTATCTAGCCATCAAAACTATTAGAGACCAATAATTAACTATGTATTCAATTTGATTTGGAGAATCAATTCTACCATGGTCCTTGATGTTTTCATGATGAAACAGAGAGGGATTCACCTCAAATGATACTCAATTGGGTATGCCACATTGATGATTGATGAAACTACCCAATTATTGGGTGAATTAAAATTAAAATTTGAATTTACATTTAAGCTCCTTAGGCCTGAATTCCTATATAGGATCAACTATTTGAAGTGATAGCGGTTGGTCTTTTCCAAGACTAAGAAGATAATGCTTAGGATGTTCCATTTAAGATTAGAGAAGACTATGCTTGACTATATCCTTTTAGATTGAAACTTAGAGTAGTGGATAGGTCATTTTATTTTATGATTTGCCCTAATTTCTATAATAGTGTTTTTTGAGTCAAGGCCATTTAGAAGTTAAGTTTGTAGATCACTGAGCATTTCATGTATCTCAAATGATCCTTAATAGACACATCTTTATCTAAAAGCCTTCTAATGCGATAAAATTGGTATACACATATATATGGTGACCCTATTTTCATCTTTGTATCTTATACTTTATTTCATAGACTCATACAACATCCTTAGTTGGAGTTGTGCTAAGTTTAACTCAACTAAGGACTGGTCTACATAAAGATTTATCTTCTTAATAAAACTAGGATTGCCGACATTAGATATCAAGATATTTTTATCTTTCTCCCTACCTCTCTCTTTTTCCTTTTTTTAATCAAAATTTTAGTTTAAATTAGTTTAGTTACTAAGTGGTAATCTGAATCTAATGCTTACTTTGATTTCATGCTCTTTATCTATTATTTTTATGCACTATTGAATCCTTATAATAAACGTGTCTCTTTGAATCAATTATGTATTTATAGTTAGATAATTTTATTTGTTTCATAGGTATAAATTATTTATTTTCAATTAATATTTATCTATCTAAAATACACACCAAAGACCCTTGATATGGTATGGTCACAATGGGTTGACAAGTTACCATACGTACTAATACATGGTAACTAAGACCTTGGGGAGATTTGTTCACACAAGTATCCTTTTAAGAGAGGAAGGGATTAAAAACCCTTTCCTAAGTTGCTGTGTCAAAATACCTCCCAAAAATATTATTAAAATGGATTGGTAGAAATAAAAGTTCAATCCTCATTCATATCTATTTTATCCTCTTTACATATCAATCATAGGGACAATACATCTATAGGTCTAAAGTACAGAAGGAGCATCCCATGAGCCACATTTTCCAAGTTACAAGTTAGGTCACTATTATACTTATTTATCACATATTACATGATTAACACAAAATTAAACATGTAGGGGATAAATACAAAGTATAAGGCCCTATTCAGAGTATGTCTATGTCGTAAATGGTCATTAATATAGGGGTATTTTGGGTAGCTAGACATTGGGTGTCAAATAACCCATTTTTTCAATAGATAATATGAATATGAATAACTAGGGTTTTTATATTTGATAAGGAGAGATAGTCCATAACCTATATATTAATACACCAAAGTGAAGGTGACATAAAAACCATAATCATCTAGGTGGTCACATCAAGTTTAAATATGCATTCTATATTGGACACCTATGTTTGATCTAGATAAAAATGTCAATACAACTATTCCAGGTTGACACAAGTGTCCATGGATACAAAGGTACAATTTCTAGAATCAAGGGACTAATTTAGAATATAGATCCAGTCTACTTTCTTCCTATTCTAAAGATAGATATATGGTAGCATCAGAACCAACTAAGTATCCTATTTTCATTATCATTATAATATATAGGATAGTTTTACTTTCAATTTGTAGCATATCTTAGGATAATAGATGCAGTATATGTTTTATCTAAGTTTTATAATTAATTGGACTATTATAGAGATATTTTATTACCTTTTTTCCCTAGGTTATCTTTATCCCTTTGAAATTAGATTCCCCAATCTATATTTTAGTGTTAAAATTTTTGTGAACCCAATATATACGAATTCAAAATATTATAGGGTATTTTTTCCTAAGGTTTCCTATTTTATTCCTAAGTTATCTCTTACCTAATTTATCACAAAATAAAATAAAAAATACACAATGAACAAGTATACCCAACCAAGGCATGAATTTTAAAGATAATAAATATATATTTGTTAATATATATCTCTTTAAAACCAAAGATATCAAATACTACTAGATGAAAATAAGTGGGCATATATGATGCCTAAATTTGCAAAAAGTGTTAAATGTACTTCTAGCTACCATCCTGAACCCACTATTCAATAATGGTTTATATTGGAATATTATATCCATGCTATTAGTCACCAAAAATTCAAGTCATCTCATCATGATCTTCACATACATTATACAATAAAAGTGGATACATATGACTAGAATGTTCCTTCGTATGATTGTCAAAAGTTTTGACAACTACATAAGGAAATTATCGTCGATTTACAAATCACAAATAAATAGCATATTATTAAAACTAAATTTATTAAAAACCCTAATTTTCAAAAATTTGCAAATAATATTTCCCTTATTAAGGGTGATATTATCTTTTCCCTTCATTTAACATTGCATTTTTTTTAAAGGTTCACCAAGACATAATGACATCCTTACCAAGTAATATTAAGTCACAAAGAAGAAAGAATAATTAGAAACCTAAGGTGATAAAGGATCTTAATGTTTAAGTCTCTACAAATGATATAACAAGGGCACCAAAATTTATAGATACTAAACCATTACCAAATTATCCTAAATTCAGTGATTTAGAACTTGCACTTATTATCCATGAAGATGATGATACTCATATTCCTAAATTCAAGAGGGGTACTGTATTAGACTTAATGATAACACCTATGCAAATCACCACCATTTATATGGAGTGTCTTATTACTATGATTAACATTATTGAGGATCTGCATAAATAAGTTTCTATACTTCAAATGCAAATGGCTTTCCATAATACTAATACAAATGTTACCTCATTCAATAATTAACCTATTACAAACTATATACTTGAATATATGTATACACAAGATTTTTAATTACCACATTTACCTCTTTATATGAGTCATAAAGACCCATTTGACCACATTATTAACTATATACATTATGTTGGTCAATGGGCAACAAAAGATGACAAGTTATTACTAAAGGTATTCCATATGAGTATTTATGATGAAGCTCAAAATTGGTTTTATAGCCTACCAAAGGTTTCATTAACCAATTTTTCACAATTATAATATGCATTCTTCATATATTTCAATATCCATAAGGTGTCAAAGATTACCTTATAAAATTTTCACAATCTCAAAAAATGTGATGATGAATCTTTTTAAAATTATACTATTTGATTCAAATAGTACCTCATAAGAGCTAGTATTTAGACCTTCAGATTTTGAGTTACAATTAATGTTTAGTAGAGGTCTTCTTTCTCCATTTAAATTAAAAAAATTCAAAAAAATATGAGTCATTTACCCATTTATATGTAGATGTGCATAGATATGCTTCATTCATACTTACTCATCTAAATGAGCTTAACATATCTCCTTATAAATACCAACATTTTATTCTTCACACAAATGAGGGAGATTATTTAGTAAATGAGCATTATGAAAAAAAATTGGTTTTCCTAATCTTTATATGGGAGATTTACAAAAATTACTCAATATGGGACAAATTTAAGGCCCACATCTTATGCAAACACCCCAAGTGGAACTTGTTGACCAAATTTTTACCCCAAGTCAAAATAAGTCAACCCATATAAATTGAAACTTTCATATGGTATTCATATGTATTTTTCATGGTCTAAAATGGTCCTAAAGAGTCTCATATGGTCATTTCTTCCCATCCTTAGCCTTGTCAAAGTTTTGGTTTTAGGTTTACTTATTTAGTCCTATGGTCAAGTACAAGGTATTATATAGTCAAAATTGGTCAAAGGTATAATATGGTATAAATTCATTTGAAAAGGTTATTCGGATTTAATTTTTATCATATTCATTAACCTTTGGTTGTCTCCTATATGTAAAAAATTACATTTTGGCCACCTTTTGGCCCATAAAGAAGAGGTAGATGCACCACCTCAAGGAGATAAAGTTTAAATAATATTAAAAACACCCCTAGTGTCAAAAATATGTTAGATAAGGTTTAGGAATAATCAAGGTCTGACATAATCTATATTTCAACTCCTAATTTTGGCAAAAATACACTTTTCAAACACTTGTATGGCCTTAAATAATCAATTTTTAGTCAAAAATAGTTTAGAAGCATCCCTTTAGTTATCTTAGGCCATTTTCTAGATATGGTCCAAGTTTTTGTTCAAACTAACACTCCAAACACTTTTTCTCCTCCATCATTACCTTTAAAAGCTCAATAAGGTAAATTTGAATTGAATGGTATGGCCAAGAGAGAGAGAGAGATAGGAGTAAAAACTTTAGCCATTATTAGGTATCCAAGAAAGCTTAAAATTCATAGATTTCTTTTCATAATGGTGGCCTCTTCTTTATGAAAAATCATTAAGAGTGATAGTAAGTCACTTGGATTATAAATTAGAGAGAGGTCTATTATTTCACATGTTTCTCTATCTCAAAAATAGATAGAGAGGATTGATTTTAAGAGTAGTTTTTATAGGTCTTGTAGTTCCCTTTCATGGTGGTTTCATCATCCATCTCATCTATATGATCTTATTTTACTTGGAGGAAGAACATCTTAGTTTACAAGCTATTTAAAATAATCCTAATAGAAGTTCTTATTTCCTCTTCATGGTGATTATTATCAAAAGGTATATAATTCTTCATAGATCATGGAATTTCCCTTAGTTTCATGGAGTTCATGTGTCTAGTTTGAATATGTGTTCTTGTCCATACTCATCTGGTGTGCTTGATTTTTAAGACATTGTCATATTTGAACAAGTATATGGAGGTTTGATTAACAAATTGATTCAAATACTAGTGATACATCATGGTTTCAATTTTTGATATCATATTTCACTATTGAAGCATGAGAAAATTGAAGAAAAGACCCCAAATTCACACTTTTCCAATGAGACCTTATTATTTCCTTGACATATATGTTGTATGGACTGTAAGAGTATCTTAAAGATGTTTAGATTCATGAAAAGAGATTGGATACACTTATCCATGAATTTCATAATTATGACTACCTCAGTGCCTTCATCAAATGGTACAAATTGATTATAATGTTCTAATTCACAACTCATAGGGATTATACATAAGAAAATTGTGTATACAATCCATACAATATTATAATGTGAGTTTGAGAAACATGGTCATGAACCTTTTTATACCATTTCTAAGTGTATAAAAGGTATGAAATTGCTTGATAGACTTGATTAGCTCAGACACCCAAGAGTTGGATTTATAACCCTAAACTGTCCAATAGTGACCTATAGGCCTCAGGCCTATAGGTATTATTTTGGACCAAGATAAACATTAAACTAAATAAAAGGAGTATCATATAGATCATATAACATAAAATAACATGAAGATAATGGCTTGACTCATCAAATAACACATAGGAGATACCAAGCCACTTAGAAAGCCAATGGTGATTAAAGAACTAAATACATAATCGAATAAGCATATACATCACTTTTATAGATTGTATATGGAAGAAAGAAAAAATAAATTATGTTTAAAATATCAGGGTTTTAGTAGACCATGAATTATAACTAAAATAATAATTTACAAGTGATATAATCTAAAGGTATAAGGATCAATGAAGGTTGACCAACAGGCAGAGCGTAAGGTGAACATGAATGACTTCAAGTGTAAATGATGATAAGTGTTGTGAAAAGGTATGTTTAATGTTTTAAAATTATGATAAACACCCCATAACCTCAAATTTAAATTTATTTAAGTTATCAATAAAATAAGCAATTGATTATGAAAAGTTCAACTTGATAGCACCTATAATCATCCACTCACAACCATGCTAGTTAAGATGGAAACATATCCTTTGTAATCCAAGATCCAAGATATAATATAAGGTGTAATATTATGTATATTTTATATAATTCATGATAATTCTTATCTTACTCTCAAGTTTAATGAAGTTGATCCAAAATTTTAGACCTATCTAGGTTTGTCGAGATTAAAGCAATAACATGGAGTGTGCATATAGTAGAAGAGAGTGGAGTTATAAAAGTTTGAGACCTTATGGAGAGGATTAGGAAGAGTTTATAATGATCTCCCATAGTTTATAAATATAATGGATTTCACATTGATTTCATCCATAATGAATATCCACTCAGAATCAAAGACACCAACTACATACAACTCTTTACTCACGGGCCTTTTAGTTGACAAGTCTAAACTTCCTCAAAGACAAAAGGTATAAAGAATGTACTAATGGAGATAAGGCCATTGGGAGGTTTAACTTAGTGAATTATAAATTATAGTAATTTTTTAAAGTCTTAAATGACACAATAACTTATGTAAGGCTTATAAATTCATTTGAAATCATACAATATTGAACAGAGCTTGGGGGTGAGTCAAGCCTTGCAAAAATTAAACTATGCATAATTGGATGATTTTCTCATTAAAAAATAGACTAATATTTATGGTAAAAAATGAGAATGAAATATAAAAAACTACGAGTATCAAGTATGAATTCACTTTTAACATATGCAATTTAACCACATAGTCATGCCTATGTGTATAATATAGAAGATAGTTTATGAGAATGGAGGACTGAGTTAAGGAGCTATACAAGAGTGAAAAAAGTGTGTCAAGATACTATGAGAATTAATGATCTTTTTAAAGTATTATTAAGTTTCAAATAGAGTTAGGAATCAAGGATTTCATTCCAAAAATAAGATAGACTCAACCAAAACACATGCACACTTATAGCTAGTCAGGGAGATGAAAGAAGCAAACTCAATATTTGAGAGGTAGATATGACTCTATTGGGTATGATATTGGTCATTATACTTTAAAAATAATGATAAAATGTGGAAAAAATCCCCAAAGACACCTTCATCATCTGATAAGGTCTCCACTATTGAGAAACAACACCTATAACCAATATGTGTAAAGTGTGAGACAGAAAGAAGTTTTGAAGGTATAACAATTTGATAGGTTGAATAGGGTCTATAAAGAGATCTGGAAGGATAATAATTTTAAAATTTTAAAAATAATATCATGGTATAATTTATACTTTCAGACCCAAACATAATAATGAAAAAGGCAAACTCAATCACACACCTCATGAAGCATGCATCACTACTTACAGGCAGACCTAGTCTAACCATGAAGTAAAATGACATTTTGGGGACTCTATAGGCATGATAAAGCTTTGAAATTTTGTATATACGTTGGTAATTATTGTATTTAACCATTCATATTATCTTCAAGGTCATATAGATAATGGACATATCTATTGTTTTGTCTCATAACTTGCCCACTCCATTGGCAGTAGGTAGTCATGAGACTATGAGATCCATTTGGTATCTAAGAGAAAAACATTTATATACCTCATGGGAGGATATTTATGAAACATGAAAACATTAAAATGGTATCCATATACTTTAAGGAGGTACCAAATATGATGGTTTCCATCCAAATGCCCTTAAGGGCTAGTAATAAGGTGACGAGCCTAAACCTTAAGAACCTTGACTAGTACACCAAATGCATATAGAGTAATAATGATAAATTAAAAATATTTTATAATAATTCAAAGGGTTTTTTATATCTATTTTATAATATCATAATAGTGGGAAGGAGTTTTAAGACCTAAAATTCAAAGTAGACCTCTCTTAGGCTTGAGAAATGTTAAGCAAGCCATTCGAAGAGTAACTTCAAATTCTCACACCATTTCCCACACTTTGCATGGGAGTCTGAGCATTTTTTAATAGTTTAATGTTTATCCTAATAATTTTTTTCAATTGGAATAAGTTAATTTAATTATTGTTTCTTTATGAATGATTGTTAAGACCCCAAATAGGTCTTATAACCTCTCCTAAACCCTAAAAGTGACCAATCAAGAAGAAAAGATATCAAATGAATATATAATGACATATTTTTATCTTTAAACCTATTATATTTTGTTTATTAATATAATTAATTTACCCCCATGTACTTTTATGTTGATGTTGCTTTTATAGATTGGTACAAATACCATATTTTTGTATGTTTTGGTGTTTTTTAGGTGTTCTAAGAAGGGGAAAGATTCAAAATCATGGTATGAGGTAATTTGGGATTTTTAATATATATTAAAGTCCAAAAAAATTAATAATATATTTTTTATATGATCAAATCAATCCCATTTTCCAAAGTAATCTCAAACAGGCTCAAAATGAGACTAGGTGACTTGGTTATTTCTTGGTTTGCATACTTCCATAGGGTATTAAAACCCTATATTTTACATAGAGGTTAGTTATGGCCTAGGTAAATTTAATCACATTATTTTTGGTTATTTTTCATGTTTTTAAGAAGTCTAGAGAAATAAAATAGGGTCTAAATTAAGGAGGCCTAATTGAGGCTTAATTCAAGAGAGAGAAAGGGAAAAAAATGGGTTTACACTTAGAGTTTGAAGATGAAATTTGACATGGAGATAGAATGAAATATAGGGTACTATAATATAACATTATTTGTAAAAAAATGACACAAATATATTTATAGTAAAAAATGGCTACAAGGAAATGTAGTCATATAAAATACAAAAAATGGTAACATGAGCATGGCTAATGACACCCAAGCCTTAGGTCCCTCTTCCTTTCTATAATAACCCTAATATTAATCTTTTAATTGATTCAGTCATTTATATCCTTCCATACTTGATCCTAGCTAAGCCAAACCCCTTTTTCCATGACAGATCCATCCCCTTAGGTCCCATCTACTGAGGACAATAGCACCACACTAGGACTATAGCACCAGTGCCACTCTTGTCCACTTTCAATGCTCTTTTCCAAGTCCATTTTTGGTCCCAATAGTCAATTTATTTTGGTTACCCATCCTTCTCCTCATCAGCCTAATGTGAGTACATTCAACTCATGAACAATAGATCTTTATAAAATCCCATTCAAATATCATTTGAAAAGGGTTAGAAATTATCACTAAGCAAGAAACAATAAAAGCATGACTATTTAATAAATCTTCCCTATTATTTTCATACAACCAACCAACACACTTACAATCTTATTCAAATCCTTACACCAATCCCTAGCCACCTCAAGCACATCTAGTTTAGCATTATGCATCTTCATACACATAATTGCATAAAGCATATCAAGTGGGAGAACTACATATGGCTTGATCCCTCTTTGTAATATTGGTATATAGGAAACATGCCCACACAAGGGGTGTAGATCCAAATCCAGTGAATCTTACACATACTAACCCCCCCTCTTTCTCAAAATTGGTCAAAGCATAATGGAACATAGGGTTTCAATAGAAAATATGTTCTATAGGGATCTATAGAGACTTCTATCTATCAAAACTTCATGGATGGGGTCATACAGACGTGGTGAACAAAACACAAAAAACTTAGATCCTTAAGATAATAGTGGTAGAGGTGGATTATAGAACTAGTTTAACTCCTATCCAATTTTGGTGCTCCTATCCAATAACAAAATGAAGTTCAAATCTCAATTTTTGATGGTGTCCCAGTCTTACATAATTAATTCCAACCTCTATCTCTGTCGGATCAATCAATTTTCAACTAAGTCTTATTTTCTTTCCCTTATTACTATTTTTATAAAAGTTTGAATTTTAATTAAATTTCACAAATTTTTAGCTTAATAATTACACATTTTTTATTGATTTTACTACTTAGACCCTTAAATAAATTAGGAATAATACACTAATATTCCAAATAAATTTAAATCATTTGGTGAACCCAACTTACCTCATTTGTGCATAAAAAACCTAAAAACCCTAGGGTAAATTTCTTACTAATTTTTCCTATAATTTTTTGATTTTTAATTGCATAATAAAATCATAAATTAGCATCAAATTTTAAAATTTCATAGTAATTATTCAAATAATTATCTTTCAAACCCTAGTTGCCCATACTAGGTCCCAATATTTTCCCAATAATTTTCTAATCATTTTTTGAATTTGTAATAGCATATTTAAATCTTAAAATCCTTTTAATTTCATAATTTCATACTAAATTATTTTTCAAACCCTAGTTGCATACACTAGGTCCTATTGCTTTTGAGGTATCACCTTACATGTTTATGAGTTTCATATCCTTTTTATGTAATTTCTAGTTAAGTATTTTAGGATTTTACCTTACCTATATTTATTACTTTTATTTTTTATCATTTTGTCAATTACAAATTATTGAAAAGAATTCAATCAAGTATCAAGCTATTTTCCTACTTTAATAATGGTCCAATATACTAGTTTTGATGAAACTAATAAAAGGGAACTTCAATAAATCCTAACTAAACACCCTGACATGAAAGATGACATGATTAAAATACTATAAGAAGAGCAATAATGAGTAAACAATGGTCAATCTTCTCAAACCATAGAACAACTAGTTGCAAATCACACAATGGGGGAAACTATGTCTCAACAACCCACTATAACAACCCAACCTGCATATATGCCCCCAGTTACAACTAGTACATCTTTGTCTCCTAATGTGGCATATCTTATGCAAGAGATAAAATCTCTTCAATCCAAGGTGCTACATCTTGATCAAGGTGCCTCTATAAATACATAGGCTTTGTATTATTTTTTTCTATTGCATACACCATTGCCACATCACATTGCTTCTACACCCTTACCACAATGTTTTGTCTAACCTAAGATTAATCTCTATGATGGAAAGGGTGGTCTAAAGACAAATTTGAGATCCTTTCACATATCATGCTTAGATTATGTACCCAATGAATGGCTACTTACCAATCTATTTCCATGAAGACTAAAGGAGTATGATTTACAATGGTTTTATAATCTACTAAATCAGTCGCTCAATATATTCAATCCTTTATCCACCATGTTCCTAGCTCATTTCAGCATTAATATTGGTGATAAGGTTTCATATGCCCAAGTTCCACAATAGAAAAAAATGTAAAATAATCATCTCATAGATTATGTTATATGATATAAGACTATTTTGGTTAAGATGACTAGCCCCATGGATGATCAAGAGTTACAAGATATTTTCAAATAGAGTCTTCTACCAACATTGCATGTATCAATCTTATTCAAAATATCTCTTTCTTCACTACATTGTGTCACACACTAAACAAACAAGAAATCAAACTAATTTCAATGAGAAAACTCAAGTATACAAGTATCTAAGAAATAAAAAGTAGGAGTAACAATAAAATCCCATACAAAGTCAAGGTCAATGATAACAAGAGTCAAAATCAATCGATAGTTAATGCAAATTTTGAGCCCCCTCAGTGAGTGGTTTATCAACACCTCCTCAATGAACATTCACCAATCTACTAGTTTCTCCATCTAGAGTTTTATAGTAGCTATTGGAATGTAACATCATATCTCTCCCTCTTATTTGAGAAGTTGAACCAAAAAATCCTCTTCCATAGGGGTATGATCAACATGCATTTTGTGAGTTATATAGGGCACCTGGCCATAGAAAAAACATATACATCAGTTTGAGACACAAGCTACATGATTTGATAGATGGAGATCACATTGATATTGGAAATTCAATTGATCTTTCTCGAGCAAAGAAAACATAGGATATACTTTGAGAATATTCTCAGATCCCTTTCCACAACATTATAAATAAGAGATAGGGGACACATTAGGGGTTCACCATATATATCATGTACATCTACCACTAGATACATACCAAACACCTTCAGTTGAGACACATCCTTTAAATAACATGATTGATTTATACAATTCTAGAGTTCTAGCTAGACCTTCCATCTCCTTATTTGAGTAGGAGATCATTGAGGATGATTCAGATTATCATGCACTCTTTAGTAGATCTTACATTCATAATCATAATATTCATAGTGTTCTCATAAATAATGGATCTAGTATGAACATGTGTGTTATGACATTATTATAGAATTTGGCATATTTAGAGAAGGATATTACCCAAATAGATGTAATTATGAATGGATTTAGTGGGCACATATAGAGTTCATTGGGTGAGATCATAATTCCTTTATATTTTGGTCCAACACACATGGCCACACCATTTTTTATACCCAGGGAAGTATAATTGATATCTCATGCATTTAATCATAGATCACATGTTGAGAGAGCTTCTCCTATTATTATATGGGTCCCTAAGATCCCTATAACTACATCCATTTATTAGAGTTATAGGGGGACCCCACACTCAGTTTTTACTTTAGATATTTTAGAGCATTTACAACATATATAGATTTTAGATCCATAGTCTTATAATATCCATCATGCTTCATAATTACACATGATTCCTCACCTTGATATAAGACACCATGATAGGGAGTCTGCCATGAGACTCATAAATTAGTATCACCCATTCCTAGCTTACTTGTATATAGTTTCTTATGTTTGATTTTACATATCTTATACAAAAAATTAAAAAACATTCAAATAGTTTAAAATACAAGAACATGAAAATAACTCAAAAAAACCAAAAACATTTTGATTATATGCATCATCCATGCTTTACATTTATACTATCATGCTAGACTTACATTTGTTGTTCTATGCTATTGTTTGTCAATTTATCTACATTACCATGCATCACTTGATCTCTTTTGAGTGTGTGTAGTAACATCCATCTCTTTGATTACTTCACTCTACCCATTGAGGGGGCATCCTACTTATACATTAGGAAATATAATGATATACATGCCCACTAGGGGTATCTTCTATATGACTACACCATTTAGGTTATGTCATTCCTACACCACACACTCTAGTTATAATATTGATGTACATTATTTATTAGCTTACATAGATTACTCTATCGACACTCACTAGTATATAACACTTGTGTATTTATTAGTATATACCTAGTCTTGTACTAACATGTCTTGCATATTTTCCCTCTTGTTTTGATTAGTTAGATGTGATTGTGCTTCTAGTTTCTTACATGCTTTCTTTTCTTTCTTAGCATAGCTTGATGTGATTGCATTTTTCTAGTTCTTAATTGCCTCTTGTATATGCCTTAGGATACTTTCCAATGTCCTTTGATTATATGTCTTGTGTGTGCCTTATGACATTTTCCAATGTACTTTTCTTATTTTATTTTATGTGATTGTGTCTTCCATGCCAACCTTACTTGTTTCAATTATATGTGTATAAGACATTTGAACACGTCTTGTATGCTTGATTTCTAGTTTGAGTGACATGTACCCATGTCCCTTGATTTTTTGACCCCTTGGAAACCCTTGTATGCTTCTTATTTCTTGACTTACATGTTTTTTTCTTATTTTGTTCTCATTGTTTAAAGTGCCATGATCCATATCATGAATTTATCTTGGTTTCTTGGATGCCATGATGGACATCATGATCCATCCCTCTAACTAACAACTAATAACTAACCAAAATTTCATTTATATTCTAGTATAATACACATTTTATTGAACTTTTATATCCATCTAGGTAAAAACCTATTGACCTAACAATCTCTCAATTCAAACCATGCTATATCTTGAGATATCTTATCAATTATCATTGTTATATTGTGTATCTTTGTAGCATAACACACTTATAGGGATCTTTCTTTTGAGGGTAATAATTACAAGGTATTCATTAATATCCTAAAGAGAGGGGGGGGAATAGGGTTTTTCATAGACATTATATCTCCTAATAATAAAAAATATAGCATTAAACACACCCAAAATAATAACTAGACATCAAAATAGTCAAAACAGACTAGGCAGATAGTGAGAATATCATAACAGTTACCGTATTTGGCATAAAACAAAAAAAACCAACTTGAACTATAGAATTGGTACCATTAGTGTCCACTTTTGGTGCTCCTATCCAAATAGTAAAAAATAGACTTTCCAAAAGTAGATAGAAAACTAGGTTCAACTATAATTTTGCACAATTAGACTAGTTTAGAATCTACATTTTTTAGTACACTTTTTATTAGAGAATCTAGATATAGGGGGAACAATGTACAGTATGAAGGATCTCAATTCTAGTTTTACACATAGTATTTGATATAATTTCTAGATCATAATCCATGTTCAAGACACTAATGATTAGGGGTAATGTTCATGGCACATTTATTTTCTTTTCCTTTTTGAGTTCAATATTACCTAGGCATTATCACTAGTTGCATGCCTTATTCCATCTGTAGGTGGTTGTCATCATTTTGAAATATTTTTCATAAAATCATAACTTCCACATTCTCAATTTCTTGAGTGGATTTTTTATAAGCTTAGTACACTAGTGTGGAGTGGCTTTCATACAAGCCTAATCTCCATCTTTTAGAGTGGCCTAGTGTGGCCTAGTTTCTAGCATACATTGTTAAATCATAGTAAATTCATGGGATTTAAGAACCATCTCATATGACATACATTTAATACTAGTATCAGTTTATAGCTTCATTTCATGGGGAAATGATGGAGCCAAAGGATTAGCTAGCCTTTGTATTCTTGAGCCACTTATCCATAGGTATTTGACACATAGTCCAAACATTGATCAACACATACATGACCACCTATCTTCACTTAGTACGTGATGATGGATCCAAAGGGACATTATTTTAATTATTGAGCCATTCTTAAATAATTAAGAACTTAGCTGTGTTTATGATATTACTCTTGGTAGATCATCCAACATTCTTATCATCACTCATCATCACAACAGGTTTTGTATTGGTCTATGTACCCATTAAGTTGTATTCATTAATTTATCTTCCTCTCTCTTACCCAACCTTATACATTCTTGTTTTATATAAATTTTATCTAATAAGAACTAATCTACTCTTTGTTTTCTTGTGTAAATTTGCACTTCACAATGTGCTCTCTCTATGCACACCCAACATCACACAACTTCATGAGCTTCACCCTTATAGGTAAGTTTATGTATATTTTTTTTTACTTTATCATAGTATTTTGATTTGCTACATAACTAGAATAAAGGGGGGAGGGGGGGGGGGGAGAAATAGTCATATGAAATGTGAAAATTGGTAACTTGAGCATGTCTAATGATACCCAATCCTTAGGTCCTTCTTTCTTGCTTTTATGACCCTCGTATGCATATTTTCACTTATTTCCAATCATTTGTAGCCTTCTAGACTTGATCCCAACTAAGCCTAACTCCTCTTTCCATGATATATCCATTCCCCTAGGTCCCATCTTCTTAGGATAATAACAACACATTAGGACTATACTATCAATGCCACTCCTATCTACTTTTATCACTCTTGGTGAAGTCCATTTATAGCCCCAATGGTCAATTTATTTTAGCTCCAAATCCTTATCCTTATCAGTATAACATGATTAAATTCAACCCATGACCAATATATATCTATAAAGTCCCATTAAAATATCATTTGGAAAGTGTTGGCAATTATCACTAAGCAAGCAAGACTACTCAAGCAATCTTCCCTATTATATGCATACAACCAACCAACACACTTAAAATATTATTTAAATCCTTACACCATTACTTATCCACCTCAAGTACATATATTTTATATTTATACATCTTCATACACATAATTTCACAAATCACATCAATTGGGAGAACTACATATGGCTTGATCCCTCTTTAGAGTATTGGTATGTAGGCAATGTGCCCACACAAGAGATGTGGATCCACATCTAGTGAACATTAAACACACTAAACATCCCCCATATTTATAAAAATTAGTCAAGTTATAATTTAACATAGGGTTTTAAGAGAAAATCTACTCTACAAGGAGCTCTATAGACTTATAACTACCAAAACTTCATGGACAAGGTCACACAGACCTGGGGAATAAAACCCAAAAATCTCAAATCCTTAGGAAAATAGTGTCAAAGGTGGAATATAGTGGTAGTAATTTTTTTTTTCAATTTTATTTTTCCTATACAATCACAAAATGAAATTAAAATCCTAGTTTGTGACATTGTCCCAATTCTGCACAGTGAATTTCAGCCTCTATCTCAGTCAGATCAATTAGTTTCTAGCTATGTATTATTTTCTTCCCCTTATTACTATTTTTATAAAATTTAAAATTGAAATAAAATTTCATAAATTAGTATCTTAATAATTAAATATTTATTTACTAATTTTACTACTTATATCCTTGAACTAAATTAGGAATAATACATCAATATTCCCAAAATTGTTAAATCAAGAAACTAGGCCTAATAAAGGCTTAACAAGAAAAATGAGGTCTTGAGAGTTGTTCAAAGAAAAAAATAATTTTTTTAAGACCTAATAAAATATTTTAATACCATTCATCTATTTTTTTATGATTTTAATAAGATACACTTGAGTTTTGGGCCACTTGGACTAATCTAGGCAAGGGAAATGAAGAGTTTCAAGACACCTATGCACTTGAATGATGGAATGGTATGTCAGAGGAGTTTGTTAAGGAATTTTAAATGTTTAATGAGTTTTTATATATTTTTTAAATTATAATTCATGGTTTTAAGGTTCATTTTTCAATCCTTTCATGTAAATAAGGGTAGTTTCTAAGGAACTAGTCAAGGTGTCAAAGCAAATTTTTGACCCCATGCCACTTGGAATAATATAGATAATTTAGGAGTGAAAAAAATGGCCTTAAAGGTCTATTTTAATATTGCATAACTCATTTTTATGTTTTAACTCTCATGGACACTTGTCAATCCTCTTCTACCACACCTCTCTCTCTCTCATCACCATTCCAAATTTTTATCCTCCACCTAGGTATGGTGAAGCCTTTCCCATTTTTTCTACCTTTTTTCAATAAAATATATTTTTTTTTACCCTATTATATAATGACATGCAATGATAAATCTCTAAATAGTTGATCTCATCAAGTGTAGATGTATGCCACCTTGTTTGTGTCCTATTTATCTTGACTCATGTGGTTGTTTATCTATTTTAAGATGTAGTTGGTGTGATCAAGGGTCTATTGTGGGTTTTTAAGTGTAATTATTCTTCCCTTTTAGCCTTACAATTCCTTACCCTTATAAAAAATATTGATGTAATATGTTCAGTCTAGGATGTGTGTCTATTCATGTTGTCTTATAGGTCTTAGTACATTATGAAATGTGTGGAAATGGTCAAAAAAATTTAGTGCATAACCACTATAGTTATGTTTATTTCATTTATTTTCCTCCCTTTTCAAATAAATCAAGTAGTGAAAGTGAGCCTAAGTGATTCGTCAAGGGGATTTATCCCTTCAATCTAAAGGTTTACCCCTACTATAGACAACCCATAGGTTTAGGGGTAATCCCATATTTCACCAAATTTGGAAAGTGTGAAAAACCATTTCTTAGGGTGAAAAAATTGGTAATAAAAGCTATGGCACACTTGATGGGACCAAAGGTCCAAAAGAGTGGAAGAAATTTTGGCGTATTCTTACTCTTATCAACCTTTGGAAGTATTCAAAAAACACCAATGATGACTCCAAATACAATCATCTAGCTATAGGCAACCCAAGTACTTATTGTGAAATAATTTTATAAAATTATGTGTTCTTATTTGACCAATGAAGTTGGCATGGATGGATATGTTTAAATATTCTACTATGCACCTCCCTATCAACCTTGTCATGAATCATACCATCCATATAACTTTATTTATCAACATGGTTATGACCTTAATTATGTGATTCAATAGCTTTATCAATATTTTTACCCTCCTTATGAGTCATATAAGTACTATGGTCAACCTATTTATCCTCTATATTACCATGATGTTGCAATGAATAGCCTTATCAAGCTCAAGATGTCTATGCTTGTCCCTTAAACCAATCCATTTCAAGTTTAAATAAAACTCTCTTAGGCTATGAGAAATACATGTTAGGTCTTCATAATCAAAGAGAATATGGTCAAGATATTCCTAGCCATGTCATTCATGACATGAGAGACTCATTGAATCTATTGAAATGAGAATGAACACCAATTGAGAGAGAAAATTGGTAAAGCCTCTCAAGTGAAATGTTGGATGTAAGTGGTCTCATTCAAAGTTAAAAAGATATGTTGAAATTTTATGAAGGATAGCAGGTCTAATTCTATCACCCTTATGTGTCTTCTTACATTCCATATCAACTTTCATTTATGCCACCCATTCTTCCCCAAGAGACCTTTCCAAGTGAATCTCCAAGTGTTCCAAGTCTTCCATGTGTTACTCAAACCTTCCCTTCTTGGAATTCAATCCACGAGAGTATTCAAATAGAAAAGGAGATTTTTGTAGAAAAACCTATTAATTCAAGACAACATCCTACTTCTCTTCCTTAAGGAACTCATAAATATTCATATAAAATTCCAAGATTTTATAAATTATTAAAGTCTTATAGTGTGCAAGGTGAAATAATTATATATTGGGGGGTTAAAAGGAAAGAGAAATATGAATGTATGAAAATATCTCCCACCCCTCCTCAAGAGTTATCTTATACTATATTATGAAACTCATCCTCATAAGTCCACTAATCACCTTGAATAAAAACTATTTCAAGAGGATATAGATAGGCAAATCAAAGAGTTGGATTTGTAGATAAAAGGAGTTGAAGAGAGCCAATATAAAGAGATGGAAAATAAAGAAAATTGTGTGCCTAATAAAGCCTCATTTTCCTCTTCCCAATAACATATAGCTTATCAATATTTAAGGTATATCCAATATTAATCAAAAAGAAAAAATGAGATTCTAATTTAGAAGGTGTAATATCAACTTGCAGTTATTGCACAGCCTCAAGAAGATATGAGGAAAATGATGTTCTTATTGAAGAATATGTCCCTTCCATTTCTCAATTTAACTTTCTATCTCTCCAAGAGTTCCTACAAATACCCTAAATTACCATTACCATTCATGATCCATCCATGACACCTCATATTCCCTCTCTAACTCATGAACTTGACCATCACCCTCCCATCATCTTGCTTCATGAGGAATAACATGTCCTATATGAATCAAGTGAAAAATATCAAGTTGTAGTTATTAGTGAGTTTCAAAAAGGTCATGAGGATGATGACTCAAGTGAGGATGAGGAATAAATCTCCATTGGTCCTCCAATTAGAGAGGAAAATCACAAATCAATCTTTAGGAATGAGCATGAAGAGGTTAAAGGAGTGGAGAAAGTTGAAGAGGTGACTTTTATTGTTTATCTTAAAAATGATGATCAAGAAGATGATGAAGACTTGTTTGTAATCCTAGGAGCAGGTTACAATCCTCTTCAAGGCTATAGTCTATTCAATATTGAGTAAGTCATCTTTGGCAAGCAAGTAAACATATAAGGAAGAAGCATCCCCTCAAGTATGATAATTCAAGAGATATATACACTCCATGATGATATGTTTGAGGTCATCAAAATGGGATATCATCTCTTGAATTATTTGGAATATTCTTACCCACTCTTGAAGGATAAGGTAAAATTTTATTGTCCTCAATTTCCTAAGAATTAAGAGGTTATTACTATTAGAGCCATTCCTACAAGTGAATCACAAGATTCATTTCAATTCATAAAATTTGGTATGCCAACTTATAAGGATTTTAAACAAGGTATATTTTTGAAGATGTGATGTAAAGTTCCTTGCAAAGATTGATGAGCTTCCAGTAGCTGGTAAGAGGTTTGAAAACGTGTTTCTTGAAAGATAACATGAGAATATCTAGAGTACTAATATTAAGGTTTATCCAATAAATAAAGAGGTGATCATGATTGAGACAAGCATAAACATCAAGATAGATTAGGATAAGTATGTTGAAATACAAGATGCATTCAAGTTAATAGGTGACATGTTTGTATCTATAATTATTTCATTTAAGAACATGAAAAGGAGAGTTACATTTATGAAGGAGTTGAAAATAACAAGAGCAAGGCTCAAGAGGCAACTTGTTTCATGCCTCTCTTCATCTCATGAAATAAAAGATAGTACAAACTTCCCTTTTGACCTAAGAGGAAGAAGAAAAGTTTAGGTCAGTTGTATATAGTTAGTTTACTTCATTATTTTGTTGTGTCCCCTAAGTTCTTGACATCACATGTGTGTGTATTTTTCTTGATTTGTGTCTTCTTTTTTTTGTCTTATTTGTTATCTAAAAAGGTTATTTGGACATAAATTGTATCATATTATCATGCTCTAACCTTTGTTTGGATCTTATATGCAAAAAATTACATTTTGGCCACCTTTTGGCCTATAAATCAAAGTTGGATGTGCCACCTCAAGGAGAGAGCATTTCAAGAAGATTCCAAATTTCCCTACTGTTAAAAATATGTTGGATAAAGTTTAGAAATAGTCAGGGTCTGATAGAATTTATAGTTAAACTCCTAATCTTATTAAAAGGACACTTTTCAAGCCCTTGTATGGCCTTTTAAGATTAGTTTTAATTTAAAAATGGTTTATAAGTTTCCCTTGGGATCCCTCATACAATTATATATATATATATATATATATATATATATATATATATATACAATTATATATATATATATATATATATATCTACCAAGTTTTAGTTTGAACTAACACTTTATAAAATTTTTCACCTTCATCACTACCTTCACAACCTTAAGAAGGAAAATTTGTATTGAATACTATAGCCAAGAGAGAGAGAGAGATAAGAGATTAAACTTTGGAAAATTTTAGGGGTACACAAAAGATTTAAGTAAGTGGAATTGGTTTTTATAATGGTGGCCTCTTCTTTATAAACAATCATTAAGAGTGATAGTAGGTCACTATGGCTAATGCATTCAAGAGACATCTATTCTTGTACCTATTTATAAATCTAAAAAATTTATGGAGAGGAATTATTTTAATGTTGGTTTTTAGAGGTTTTTTTTAATCTCCTTTTAATGGTGTTTTAATTAGCTAGCTCATCTCTATGTTCTACTTTCACTTAGAGGAAGAATGTCTTAGTGTATAAGTTGTATCAAAAAATTTTGCTACAAGTTCTTTTTTCCTCTTCATGGTGATTATTCTCAAAGGTCTCTAATGATTCATATATCATGTAAGTTTCCTCAGTTTCATGGAGTTCACATGTTTTGTCTGAATATGTGTTCTTGCACATACTCATCTTGTGTGATTGTTTTTTGAGACATTATCTTTACTTGAATAAATATACTAGAGATTTGATTTTCAAATTGATTAAAATACTTGTGATACATCATCATGTGAGGTTATAATATCATATTCAACTATTGAGTAATGAGAAAAGTGAAGAAAAGAGTCAAATGTACACATTTCTAATGATATCTTATTATTTCCTTCACATACATGTTGTACAGACTATAAGAGTAGCTTTAGGATTTTTAGAGTCATGAAAAGAGACTTAATACATTTATCCATGCATTTCATAATTGTTTTTACTTCACTACCTTCATCAAATGGTACAAATTGACTAGAATACTCTAATTGACAACTCACATGGCTTATGAATAAGAAGACTATGTATACATTATATATAGTAATATAAAGTGAGTTTTAGGTGATGAAAAACATGGTCATGAACCTTTGTATACCATTGAGAAGTGTCTAAGAGGTATGAATTTTCTTGACATACTTGATAGGCTCAGATACCCAAGAGAGTGCTAATGTCTAATACTGATAGGTTCTCATTTAGACCAACATCAACTTTCAATCAACTCAAAGGAGTCTCATATAGAGGATCCAACCTAAAGGAAGATGAATATAATGACATGAATCATAAAATAACACCTAGGATATACCAAGCCACTTAGAAAGCCAATGGTTATCAAAGAACTAAATACACAATCAAATAAACATCTACAACACTTATACAGACTATATATAGAAGCAAGCAAAAAGGAATTTTGGATATATTATTAGGGTGTTATAAGACCATGTATTATAATGAAAATAATATTTTCCAAGTGATATAATCCAAAGGTATAAGGATAAATGAAGGTTGACTTATAGGTAGAGTGTAAGGTCAACATAAATGACTTCTAGTGTAAATGATGCTTAGTGTTGTGAGAAGGTATGTTGAATGTTTGAAATTTGTGATATACAACCCATCACCACAAAATCCATGTGATTTAAGTGATCAATACAAAATTAAATTAAGTATTAAAAGTTTAACTTGATATCACCTATAGTCATCCACTCATAAACTTACAAATCCAATTGACAAAATATCCTCAATAATCTAAGAGCCAAGATATACTAGAAGGTGTAAGATTATGGATATGTTGTCTAATTCATGATAGTTCCTATTATAATATCAATTTTAATGAAGTTGTGTGAAAATGTTAGACCTATCTAGGTTTGACAAGTTTAAAGAAATCACACGAGGAGTGTGCATATAGTAGAATAGAATAAAGTTATAAAAGGGTGAGACCTTGCAGAGAGGATTGGGAAGAGTTAAAAATGAGTGCCCAAAGTTTAGAACTATAATTAATTTATAATTTATTTAATCCATATTGAATATCCACTCACAAGCAAAGATACCAACTACATACAACCTTTTACTCATGTGCCTAATAGTTGACAGGTTTAAATTTCCTCAAAGAAAAAAGTTATCAAGAATATACTAATGGAAATAAGGTAATTGGGAGGTTTTCCTTAGTGAATTATAAATCCTAGTGATTTATTTAAGTATTAAATGATACAAATAATCATGTAATGCCTATAATTTCATCCAAAAGCATAAAACAATTGACAGAGCTTGGGGTCAATCAAGCCTAGCAATCATTGAACTTAGCATGGTTAGATGCTTTACTACATGGAAAAAAATAGAGTGATACATATGGTATAAAATGAGAATTAAATATAAAAAAAATATAAGTATAAATTATGACCTCACCTTTAACATATGAAATTACAACCACATAGTCAGGCCTATGTGTATAAGATTGAATATGATTTGTGAGAATGAAGGATTCAGCTAAGGAGATGTAGAAGAGTGCATAAGGTGTGCCATGATAATATGAGAAGTAATGAGGGTTATTAAGGAATATTTAGTTTTAAATAGAGGCGAGGAAGGAATTAATTCCATATAAAGAAGAGAGACTCTATTAAAACACATGCACACCTATAGCCAGTCAGAGAGATGAAAGAAGCAAACTTAATGTTTGAGAGGTAGATATGAATCTATTAGGTATGAGATTGGTATATATACTTAAATAATCATGATATAATATGTAAAAAACCCTAAAAAACACCTTAATAACCTACTAAGGTCTCTACTACTGAAAAACAACACCTACAACCAATATTGACAAAGTGTGAGATAGGAAGAAGTTTTGAAGGTTTAACACTTTGATAGGTTGTATAAGATTTATAAGGAGATTTTTAAGGATAATAATCATTTGAAAAGGTTATAATAGTACTATAAATGTCTAATTTATAAATTTTGACCCAAAAATAACAATAAAAAAGGCAAACTTAATCACACACCTCATGAAGCATGCATCACTACTTACAGGCAGACCTAGTTGAGGTATGAAGGAAAATGACATTTTGGGGCCTCTATAGGCATGATCAAGCTTTGAAATTATATATATATATATATATATATATATATATATATATATATATATATATATATATATATATATATATTCATGAGTGGATTGAAGTTTTCATAGTCTCTTCAATGTCATATCAATATTGGACATATCCATTATTTTGTCTCAGACCTTGCTCACTCTATTAGCAAGAGATAATCATAAGACTAAGAGATCCATTTGGTCTCTAAGAGAAAAATAATTTTTTTATAAATCATGGGAGGATTTTGAGGCAACATAAAAACATAAAAATTTTCTCCATACACTTAAAAGAGGCACCAAATCTCATGTTTTTGTCTAAATTTCCTTGAGAGCTAGTAAAAAGGCAGCATGCCTAAACCTCAAGACCCCTAACTAGTACAACCTATGCATAAATAAGAATGGTGAGCACTTAAAAATCATGTATAATAATTTAAATGATGTTTAATATGTACGTGAGCCTCTCATAGTAGTGGGAATGGGTTTTAAGACCTAGAACTCAAAGTAGACCTCTCTTAGGCTTGAGAAATGCTAAGCAAGCCATTTGAGGAGCAAATTTAGATGCTCACACCATTTCCCATAATTTTCATGGGAGTATATTCATTTTTAATAATTTAATTATTATATTAAGAAGTTTTTCCAAGTGTAAGGAGGTCATTTAATGATCTTTAATTTATGAATGATTGTTAAGATCCTAAATAGGTCTCAAACTTCTCTTAAACCCTGGTAGTGACCAGTGAAGGAGAAAAGATATAAATTTCATATATAATGACATATTTTGATCCTAAAAACTCTTTGATGTTATTTATTAATCTAAGGAGGTTACCCCCATGTAATTTTATGCTAAGATCACTTATATAAATTGGTATAAATACCCTATTTTTACATGTTTTTAGAGTTTTACAGGTATTCTAAGAAGAGGAGAGATTAAAAATAATGGGATGAGGTCATTTGGGAGTTTTATTAGCCACTAAAGTCTAAAAAATTTAATAGGATACTATGTAAATGATCAAATTAGGCCATTTTCCAAGGGAGTCTCAAACATGCTCAAAATGATACTAGGTGACTTGGCCATTTCTTGGTTTGCATACTTCCATAGGGTCTGAAGACTCCAAATTTCATATAGAGGTTGGTAATTTCCAAGGTAAATTTAATAAAACTCTTTTGGGTTATTTCACACGTGTGGTATAATTTTGGAGCAATAAAATAGGGATAAAAGAGAGGAGGTCTAATTCAATAGAGAGAAAGGTATAAAAAAAGGATTTCTACTTAGATTCATAAGATGAAATTTGAAATAAATATATAAGGACATATAGGGTACTATAATATGCCCTTAATTTTTCAATATCATGAATAAAAAACTTACACAAAGTGATTTATAAAAAGAAAGGCTATAAGGAAACTAGTCCTAGTGAAGGCTCAAGGAGCAAAATGAGTTCTTGGGAGTTGATCCAAGAAATAAAATGGTTTTTTCAGAAATACTAACATATTTTAATACCATTCATATATTTTTTATGATTTTAATAAGATTAACTTGGGTTTTGGGCCACATGGACCAATCTAAGCATGACAAATGAAGAGTTTCAAGACACATATGCACTTAAATGATGGAATGGTAGGTTAGAGTTTTTTAAGGCATGTCAAATGTTTAATGAGCATGCCAATTTTTTTTTATAACACATATTAACACATTAATAATATATTTATCTCTGTTTCTTATACTTTTTCTTTATGCACTTCCTTGAGTGTATTATCTTGTTATTATATTACTTGTTTGAGCATTTGAATATGCTCCATTATTTCCAACTCCCATACATTTTTTTCCTATTCGACATTTGAATATATCATCCCTTGTTTTAGGTTGAAATTTTAATATTTCATTATTTATTTTATGGACATTTGACTACGTCATGTCCATTTGATTATGCGTCATTTAAACATGCCCCTTGTTTGATGTATCTTTTGATTTGATTCTGAGTGTTATTATGTGTGTACTTGATTTCTTATTGATCTTGTATAATTTATATTTATACATTTCCATTATTTATATCATTCATCTTAGCACTTAATGTTATCACATTTTTGTGCTTCAATGATATACCTACCTAGACATGTTCCTTTTGTATGCTACTTAGTTCATACATAAATTATATAGTTATTTTATCCTTTTGAGGTAAGGTGAATAATGGTTTACACTTACCATGACCTAAAATTGAGACATATTAGTGGGGGAATGACATAGAGGTATGGATTTCACATTCTTTACTAGATTTAGATGTATAGTGGGTGCATGTTTTGGAAACATGTTCTCTATACACACACCAGTTTTTAGATTCAGATATATAAAATGGGGGCATGTTTTGGAAACATGTCCTCCACACATACACTAGTTTTTAGTTTCATATTATAGTGGGGACATGTTTTGGAAACATGTTGTCCATTTTTAAACAATTTCAAATTACACAAATTCATAGTTATATAATTCGTATACACATTTGTGTAAAAATGTCTATACATTGATAACATTGTTATACATAGTTTCAACATGACACATATTTAAGGTTCATATTATATGTAAAGAGAACCTAAAATTTTAAAAATTAAATCAAATTTTAGATTTCAATCACTTTTATGGATTGTCATCACCCACTAGGTTGGACTTTTATGGAATGTATTGAGCCAATCTACTAAAGTAGTTGGTTCATTTTTAGTATGTTGAGGTTATTAATCACTAAATATTTCCATATTTATTGGTTGGAATTGATTACATCATCAAAAATAAACATTTTTCTAGTGTGAATTGACTTGGTTCACTCACACTTACCAGATTATAAGTATGATTTAGTTGCATAGTTGAGTTATTCTCAATTATTAGGTGGAAACTCACCTTTTATCCAAGTTTGGGTGCATGTGTCCTCCAATATCTCTCTATATATATGGATCTATGAAAATTTTAGATTTCATATTTTTTTCTAATCTCAATTTTATCTATTCATAATGATACACTTTTCCAAATAAAATTGGCAAAAGGCAAGGTAGAGTCATTGATACATAGGTGTACTCCTAAACCTTGATCTTTTTTATTAGATAGGGAAAACATATAGGTTAAGGGTCCCACACTCAATTTAAATCAAAGTTTAAAAGATATAAAATAACAACCAATAGTACATGAAACCAAAATAGAGTACTAAGACCCAAAAACTAACAATGAACAAGAACCACGATTAGGGTGATGCCAAAAACCTTTAAAAAGACTACAAAAATCCAAAAAACAAAAAGTTACTAATCTGAGTCCTCCAACTCTAATTACAACACAAACCTACTAATCCTAGTGTTTTCATAATTCTTATTCCTACTTATTATTTGATTATCAGTGGAATTTATCTTCTTCTTAGTCCCCATGACGATAGTTTATGTCTTACCCTAGCCTGTATTACTCCTTTCCTCTTCTTCTCCTGCTTTTTGATTATTCTTTTTAATATGTGAGGACTAAACCAAATTATCTTCTTCCTCTTTCTAATTTTCTACCTTCCCCATGGATATATCTATTAGAGATAGTAACACCTTTAGATTGTTTAATTCATTAGAGATTTCAAAACTCAATAGCCTTTAAATAGCCACTTTGGTCAAAATCTTTTGCAATGATTATTTTATTTCATCAGTTAGATTGAAGTTGAAATAAAAATGACCCATGCTATAAATATGGTTAACATACACAAGGAGACCCTTCTAAATTTCTTAGATATGGAAATCCCCTAAGGAATTTTCTTTCCTAACCCCTTAGTCTTGCCCTCTTCTAGTTCCAATAAATCCTTGTTGACCCTATCATAATCCTCTTTCCTACTATGGATATGGATGGTTTATAATACTAACTTACTCCAGAATGGTTCCCCCCTTTTAAAAATTAATAAAATAAGTCCCTGATGAATAATTTCAATCAATGGGTTATTCTTGAAGTTAGGAACAAAAACTTCAAGAGACTTCATCATGAAGAAAGGGATGCTAATGTGATGACCCTTGAAGTGATTAAGAGGAAATGATGATAAGAAATGATAGTGTGTTTTCCCTCAAGGGTTATACATTTCATAACCTATAAGTAGACATCAGGGCATTTTCTTAGCAAGTCAACCTACAAAAACCCTTTTTAGTTGGAAGACTTAGTTTGTTATATTCAAAACTTAAAAAAATGCTAAAAATATCTTCTTTCCTCTTCTTATATTTAAAATATTTAATATCGTTACAATCTATAACTATGACTTCTTTGATTATTTCCTCAAAAATGGTTATTTTCACACCACACATTTTGACTTCTCTCTCTATCCATCCTCTAGAAAAGTATTCAGAAATTGTCACATTGTATCAACTATCCTTTCCATGAAGTTCTAAATACCTCCTTTCACCTTTTTTTCCACATAGTGATATTCATTGACCTCTGCATATGAAATTGGTTAGACCCTATCATGATTGCCACCCATGTTAAGCTTTTTGTCTTATCTACAATTTTTATGAATATAAAAAATAGATATCAAGTCTGAAAAGCCCTTAATTGTCCTTTTAATTATAATAATAACTAATAAAAACAAGCCTTTCTACTCATGTATGACCTTGAGGAGTGATTGAATCATGATTTTAACACATGCGATAATACTACTATTCACATGTAGCTTGTATTTATTGATGACTATAATCATTAAGTCACATGTTTGAATGGGATTTATGATTATGAATGATAGGCATGACATCATTGGTAAGGTCAAAATCACCTTGATAATAGTTGAGGGAGCCACGTGTGACCCCTAAGTTTACCATCTTGTCATCACTATTATTTGCTAAACTATAAAAATGGCCAATATTCAAGCCTTTGAATGATGCTAAAAGATATTTAGCATCCTTCATTATGTTGGTAATTATAAAATAAGATTTTAAGGTGTTATTCAAATAATTGATAATATTCAATGAATCACCTTCCACCTAGAGATTTTCCAACCCCATCTTAGAAGCAATCTCAATTCACCACCAAACTATCATAGATTACACCATATGGTTATTTTGAATCCTTAAAGTCCTTGCATATATTGCCAAGAGGTTACCATTGGAATCCTAGCTAAACCCCTCACCTCATATTAGGTCTAGATTACCTTTCACTACTCCATTATAATTTATCTTGTACTATAAATTTATAGGATGAGTCCACTTTATTATTGATATATCAATAGTCTACTTTTGAGTTTGAGTAGGGATCACTAGATTCATTAAAAGAAGGATCTAATAAAAGTGAAGAAGAGGAGATTTTACAAAAGAAGAATAAAAATATAACTAATTCCCCTTTATTGATGCCATAATCCTCATGAAGATGGAAATGGGACTGGGATTCATATTGTCAAAGATGGTCTAATTTATGGATTTCCATATTCCCCAAAAAAAGTGGGGAAAGGCTAAGTCCCACCAAACTTTCAAGGGGGGTAATCCTAAGGTGCCTTCCATTGATAAATCAAATCCCATATGGATTTTGGAAAAACCTAAGAGTAATTATATAAATTGAAAAAATATTTAAGAATAGAAGACGTGAAGGTGAATAAAAGGAAGATATGTTCATAATATTCAACCTCCTTGTAAAAAATAAACATGTTAGGAATTAGAAGTCCTCTTTTCATTAATTTATCCACCATTAAGATTTTATTTTGGGTAGCCACCCAAAATAAAATATTAATTTTGGTGGTCATATTTTTTATCCACAAGATATTCCATTTTTCTTCCAAATCTTCTTGGTCCCATAATGATTGATAGCTAGATTTTATCGAGAATAGACCACTAGGATTGGCCATCTAAATAAGGTTATCATCTTTAATAAATCTACTTATGTGATTATTCTAAAGCTATTTGTTTAAATCCTATAAAAAAGAGTTTCTTATTGATTCATATCTTCTTTATGAATAATCTTCCCCTTTTTTCTTCCATTAACCTCTTGCCATTAATCACATACTTTATGTCCTATTTCCTCCTTTAAGTGAATGCTTATTCCTATTGAATCCTAAAATGATCCAAGAGGAAGTTGATTAATCCATAGATCATCCTAAAAAATCCACCAAATTGCCTCTACCAATTTTCCATTATATACCTCTCTTAAGAAGATCATTTCCTTTACACATGGCTTTCCCAAAAGTTGAACCATTGATAGATCCTTCTTTCACAAGAAAATAGAAACCTTCCCTAGAATTGAGGTACTTGGATTTAATAATACTTATCCATTGTCTATATTCCTTTATCACCCTCTATCCTTGTTTATCAAGTAGAGATTGGTTCATATAATTAACCCTCATAAGGGCCAAACCCCCTTTTTCTTTTAGTAAAGAGAATTTTTTCCAAGAGATAAGAGGAAATTTGAATCTCTCTTCCTTTTTACCTCCAAATTAATTTATTTTTAAATTTCTCTATTTGGTCCACCACTTTACCCAGGATGGCAAATAAAGACATAAAATATACTAAGATACTCTAAAGGAAGATTTTAAGTAATTGCAATTTTCTAACTTGAGATAGTAGATTTCTTTTCCATCCAACCAATTTCTACTAAATCTTATCAATTAGTAGGTTCCATAAATTTTATTTCATATTAACTTCAAATAGATGGATGCCTAGGTAAGAATAAAACATATTCTTTATTTCACTCTTGAAGATCCTAGAAATCTTCCCCTATAAGGTAACTAGGATATTGATGAAAAATAAATAAATTTTAAGGAAGCTGATACAATGTCCTAAAACTACCTTATATATTTCAATAATTTTCCATAAACATTTCACTTATAACACTGAGGCTTCTCCCATCATTAGAGTATCATCCACAAATTGTTGATGGGTTACTAGACTAGTGTTAGGGGCCACCTTAATTCCCATAATTATACTATATGATCTAGTAGTTTTGATGATTCTACTTAAAATTTTGGCCATCAAAATGAACATATAGGGAGATAAATTGTTTCTTTGATGAAGACCTTTACCCACTATAAGAAATGATTTGAGAACCTCTTTGATAATAACTGAGTACATGGGGTAAAAATGCAAGAAGAGATTAGATTCCTTACTGTCTGATTGAACCCAAAATTTTGTATGGCTTTAACGAGAAAGAGCCATGAAACTATGTCATAGGATTTATTCATGTCAAGCTTGAGGAACATTCCCTATTTGAAGGAGTTGACAACTGAGTGGATAGTTCTGTGTGTAATGATAGTACCATCTAATATCCATCTTCCATAAATAAATTCCACTTATTGTTTCACTATCAACTTGTCAAGAAACATTTATATTTTTAAGTCCAAACCTTTGGTGCACATCTTATAGAAAGTGGAGCATAGGCTGATAGGTCTAAAATCCTTCCATTGATTCACACCATATTTCTAAGGAATCAAGACTAGAAAGGTATTGTTAAATTCCTAAAGCATTATTCTAGATTTGAAAATTTTAGTCACTACTAGACAAACTTCATTTTGTATGATGCCCCAAGAAACCTTGAATAAAAAAGGAGTAAAACCATCTAGACCTGGGGATTTATCTCCATCCAAAGAGAATACAATGGATCTTATGTCTTCATTAGAGGGTGGATAAAAAATGGAAGCATTGTCTTCTTGGTAAATATCTTTTTCTTATTTGTATAGATCCCATCTTCTCCCATAATTTCAAAAAATTTATGTTGGAGATTTCTTGAAGCCTAGTGATGGAAGTACTTTCTATTTTGATCACCTTCCTTAAGCCAAATTTTTATAGATTTTTGATGCCAAAAAATTTCTTCCTTTCAATCTTTTCAATGTTTTCAATTTAAGATTATATACGCTAATTATATAATGTAACATTATCTAGGTTGTATCTTAGTCATTATAAAATCACTCAAGTTGGACTCTAAAAAAGGCAAGGTGTGTTATACACACCCAAGTATGCATTTATTTTCCCATTAATTTCATTACTATATTGGAAGGGGAAATTGTAGAAACTATTTCTAAATTATATATCACCTCAGTCTTGTACACTTGATAAATATATATCATGGATGTACCTTCAAATTATATACCTTTTTTTCTACCAAAATTCTCGCATAAACTATCTCTATGTGATTATTACTTATCTCTTAGTCTGATCCATGTCATGCTGATGATCCAATATTTCTATCCTGCATAGAATGTTTTAAACCTATTTATCTTCCATCTCTATAAGTTATAGACTTGTACCTATTTTTATACTTCTCATAGATGTGTCCCATTTGGGTGCCTGCATTAATACAAGTGTCTTATTTTAATGCAAGCATATAGTGCCTAAAATCATCCAATTTTTAAATGAAATGTATTCCTATGGTCAACTTAAGTGATTTAATGTGAGACGTCTATTGTTGCTTGCATAACATGCCCTATTTATAGTTTGAAAATGAGGACGCTCTTTTTACCTTGGAGTCTAGTCTTGTACCTTACAAGGGTTCATTGTGGTTACTTGTTTAAATTTTCCTTATTTTGATTCCATTCTTCTATATTTTAATATTTTAAATTTGAATACCCTTGAATAATCAAATGTTCATCATAAGTACTTAGTCTAGTACATATATTGAGATACTTTAATTTATATATCTGAATGTTCATGAATCTACTAAGTCGTAGTCTATTTATTTTATTTTGTTTCAAAACATATTTTATAGATTCCTTTTAGTCTATTTCACCTTAGTTTTATGAAAATTATTTAACTATTTTAGTATTTTTTGCTATGTTTCCTTAATAGTTTCATTCTATGTTGGCTTCAATTTTTATCTAAATAGCTATATTTTTCCTCTAGCTCATTTTTGCCTTAGTTATTTTTATTGAAATGGAAAAAAGTTGATTTAAAATGGCTTTACTTTGTTAAATTTTTATGCCTATTTGTTATATTTCAAAAGATAGCCATTTATTTTTAAATTCTTAGTTGTTTGCTTTTCAAATCAACAATTATTGACTGGAGTTCTTTTTGTATACCTATAGGTGTTTAAATGCATCATGACACCACCTAGTAGATTTTTTAAGATTTTAATGACCCAAATATGTCCAATAAGTCTTTCAAGGCTTAATCAATTTTTAAAAAATTGCCTGAAGTTGTGTGGCACATTTTTCCTTCTCTAAAAGACTTAGCCATTTCTCTTCAAAGTTTACCTGGTTTCATATGTCAATTTCTCAATGGTCCCACACCTATTCAAAATTATTTTAAAGATAGTTATTTTTACTCAAGTTTTCCTAACAAGGTAATGATGTTAGTGGTGATTTGAGTTGGTGGGTCAATGGGTTGATTCTATGTGGCATAATCTTGTTACTATGTTATCCCAAAGATGTTCATACTAGTGCAATGCCTCTAGGCTAACAGGTTAGTGAGATGATTCCATGTGGCATCATCGCATTACTTTTCTATCTTAAATATTTTTATATAGAGTACAAAGCCTTTAGGAAAGTGGGTGAGCATGATGATGACACATGATGAAATACTATTACTCCATAGCCTTGACATGGTTCGTGTAGACCTAATGATGATGTCATATCCTCAAGTAAAAGGGTGAGTGAGATGATGTTTCATGGTGAAATCTCACCACTTTGTAGCCCTATGGTAGTTTATGTAATTAAAGTAGTATTCTAAGATAGTGGGTGAGTGAGATTGTGATGCATGGTGAAATATCACTTTACGATGGAATGAATTATTAACATTCACTTAAAGATTCAATTGGTAATAGAGGAATAAGGAGAATCCATATGGTAGGAAACCATTTGAAGATAAACACACACTATCTATGTAACCAACAAATCATGAGTCTAAAGTTGATGGCCAATTTACTCTTCAAAAATATTAAAAGGCCTAAGAGTGCAGGAAAATGCCATATAGCCACATAAGTGAGAAAAGTAAATGGTAAAGCTAAATCCTTTGAGTATTGATAGGTTTCCAAGTGGAAAAATGGGAGCCATATAATAAAAACCAATCATGTAATAAAGGAAAATAATGGGCAATCCATGTTGAATTGACCCATCAGAGTAAAGGGCATGGTGGAGATGTAGTCACAAATGCATTAGCCTAAATTTGATGGCCTATCTAGGTGTTGAATTTTTCAATGGAAAAAAAATGACTACATGTTCAATTTGATTTGTTGAATCAATTCTAACATGGTACTAATTATTTTCATGATTTAGTGGAGTGGGATTCATTTTAAATTAACCTCAAGTGGGTATGTCATGTTTATGATTGTTATAACTACCTCATTACTAGGTGAATTTGAATTTAAACTTCTCAGGCATGCATGCATATATAAAATCTAATATTCAAAGTAATAGGGGATGGTATTTTTTATGGATAAGAAGACTATGCTTAGGCTATTCCATTTAGGATTATAGGAGACTATGCCTAATTATATCCTTTTATATTAGAACCTAGAGTATTGGACTAGTCATTTTATTTCATAATTTTCCCTAATTTATAGAATAGTTTTTTGACTTGAGGTCATTTTGTAAGTCGAGTTTGTAGCTCACTAAGCATTCTTTGAATCCAAAATGATTCTTAACAAAAAAATATTTATCTAAAATATTTTCCATGTGATAAAATTGGTCTATGCATGTACATGGTGACCATATTTTTATCTTTAGATCTATTACTTCATTCTATAGACTCTTACACCATCCTTAGTTGGAGTTATGATAGGTTTGTCTCAATTAAGGATTGGTCTACACAAAGATTCATCTACTCAACAGAACTACGTTGGCTAACATTATATAGTGGGATTTTGTTTCCCTACCTCTATCTCTTTTTACTTTTTAATAGTCTGTTAGTTTAAATTAGTTTAGTTTTTAAGTGGTAATCTAGATCTAATGCTTACCTAGATTGCATGTTATTTTGTCTATTATTTTTATGCACTATTTTATCCTTGTAATAGACATGTCTCTTTGAATCAACTATTAATTCATAATTAAATCATTTTACTAGTTCTATAGGCATAAGCTCTTCATTTTTAATGTATATTGATATGCCTAAAATACACATCAAATAACCTATATATGGTATGGTTAGAATAAGCCAATTGGGTTGTTGTGCATACTAAGACCTAGTAACTGAGTCCTTGGGAATATTTTTCCACACAAGTCACCTTTCAGGAGAGGAAGGGATTAATAACCCCTACCTAAGTTGGAATGTTAAAAGACCTCCCAAAATATTGGTACTAGAAGGAGTGTTTGTATGGTGTATTTTAGACTTTTATTTTATTTATAATAGATTAGCCTAGTTGTTTTCTAGGTTCTAAGACTAGAAAACATTTTATTTGAGTCTTCCCATGGCCTTGGCATGGTTAGGTGGGTGTAGTTTCCTAGTAAACATCCTAGGACATGTCCATGACCTACATAAGGAACCTAATTCATTTTTCCCAATGTACACACATGATAGGATTCTAATAGTAGAAAAATACATTAAGGTTTTTAAGGATACCATTGTTAGAACTTGCATCTAGTATGAAGATGTTGCTTGGAACTTGTTTCCTTATTATTCGGATAAAGATGCATATGGATATTACATTGGATTACTAGATGAGTGTATAACCACATGGGATGATTTAGAAATTTCATTCTTAAGACACTTTAGAGATCCCATTGATATAGCTACCCTATACCACAAGTTTGTTACATCTTGTAGGGAACCTAATGAATATATAAGTGCGTTAAACCAATTATTTCATCAATTGTATATGGGGTTAAAAGACCCTTTATTATAGAATAAAGTGGTAGCCATAAAATTATAGCTCAGAATATTATTTTCACTCAATGATATTTTTGTTTTAAGGATTTCTTTGGTTCTCACATCCTTGAAATTGATTTATCAAGTAGTTTACACCATTGAAGAATAAGCCATGTTTCATGATTAGTGTATTTATTTTTCCTACCCATTGAGACAATCAAATGTTTATCCATAAAATCCTTCAATATACTTTCCTGTGAGTCATCCCATCATCCAATTTATGCCTTCTAATGAGACATTGCCTTGAGCATTAACTTAGATGTGATACTAATTAAACTCCCCTTTATTGAATTAAGGCCTTACTTGTTCCATTAATACGTATAGTTATGTTATTTTAGTATGTAATTAGTAGGACTATTTTAATGATTTCAATAGTTAGGTAAATTTTGATACTCATACTAATTATGTGTCATTCATTTCAGGAAGTTACCAACAAATATTGCATGGGATAATTATTGAGAGTAGTGATGATGAGTTTGATGATAAGGAAACATCCACTATATTAAGTAACCTAGTACAAATCAAAGATGAGTTACCTAACTAGGATAGTGAATCACAAGTCTATTATAATAAAATTGAATATGAAATCAATGAGTTAGAGCCACTAGACAAGGAAGATGTAGGATATGCATCTGAAACATTATTGTCTTATGTTTCTCCCTCTCTAATGGAAGAACTTGTTAAGGATTTTGAACAAATTGATGGTAGAAATATCTCTCTAAATCCATCATTGGATATGAGTGAGATTGAATATGGAGCCAAAGATGAAGTGGGTTATCCACATGAAATAAGAAGATTGGACGAATTCAGAATGGAACAACTCTCACTTTTGGATAATCTTACATTAGAACCAATTAACATTAGCTTGAAGTGTACAGTCATGGAATAATGAAGTATGCTAACACAAATTAAATTTTAAATTGCACATCATTAGTGCATTAATTTTCATACATCATCCATAGATGACAAATCTAAGAGATCATTGACATGGGAGGAACCATTCTCATGAACCCTTGCCAATAAATATGAAGGCCAAGATGTCTCCATAATATCTATGTCAATCAAAAATTAGTTGGAAATTTACTCATCTAATGGTTGTCATCAAGAACATGAAACTTTTAGGTTGGATCTTCCAATTAGTTTGGTAGGTATGAATACCCAACCCTATCCTTAACTATAATATAATGTATGGGTTAATGAATTTTTAAAGCCTGCTCTTCATGCTTTCTATAATTTAGAGACAAACTTAATGCATAATTTTACAATCCTAGTTTACTCAAGTTACATGAGAATAACATTGACAAATATTTATGGGATAGTGTTTTCCAATTTAAAGGATAATAAAGATGTAAATAGATGTTTCCTTTTCCCTTGTAAAAATCCTAAAGAATCAGGTGTCTGACTAGTTCAATCATGCACTTGCTTGAACATTTCCTATGATAATTTTCATTTTCCTTCTCTTTTTATTTCCTTTTTGTACTTTTTTTTAGGTTATGTTTTCTTTGATTTATTTACCTATTATCATTATTGGGTTTGTCCCAAATTTTTTTCCCCTATGTTCCCCTTGTTAATCAAAGAAATGAAATGAAGTGTTGTTGCATGAGTAACATAGGTGTCACTCAAAGATCCTAATTATCATTTTTATTGAATATTATGTGTGAAACAACTATGATCATGTGTTTCATTTCCCAAATTCTAAATGTCAATGATTCATAACAGAAATTTTAGATTTAGAAAAATTATTTTCATTTTTGAAGCCATCTAATCCATTTAATGAAATATCTAAGGAAAAATGTAACATTTCTTCAATTTTGATTCATCTTAAGTTGTCATGAACTTTTAGGTTTCCTTTTACCCATGTATTGGTCTCCAACCCTCTATGAATGGATTATAAAATATCATTTCAATAGAATTTAGATAAATTGTAAAATTCTCCATGAAAGGGTGATCTTGTCAGCCTCCACCATAGGCTTTCTAGCCTAGTTGATAGTAGAACAAGGCCTTTGGAAGGGAATAGAGGTAACTCTATTAGGGATATAAATTCCTAGCTAGTAGTAGAGCAATGCTCACACCACTCCCCCCAAACTCAATTTTTATTTTTATTTCCTTCAGTAGTTCTAGCCTTATGTAAATCTAAATTACTACATGTGAATGCAAATGAAATGAATAAATCACTTAATCACACACAAATGGTTTTATAAATATCATGACTTAGTATGTCACTTATTCCCATAGAATTTAGTTCTTTTGAATTATAGTTTTTTCTAAGCAATTTATTATAGTTAATGTTTTTTTTTTTTTTTTTTTTGAAATCAGAGATTTTAGATTCTCAAAATAGTTAGGATTATTTCCTAGTAGGATTCACCATTTTTTGTCTTTCACAACATGCCCCATTTTAGTTCCAAAAATAGGGAAGATATTTTTGATTTGGAGTATGGTCTTGTACCTTTTGAGGTTTCATTATGGTTTCTTGTTTAAATGTTCCTTCTTGGGAGTCCATTCTTTTAGATGTGAATATTTAAAATCTGAATATGCTTCATCACTTTAACTAAGTTTGAATAATAAAATGTTCATCATAAGTGTTTATTCTGATCCACATCTTGGGTTAATTTAATTTTAATATCTAAATGTACTTGAATCTACTAAGTACTAATCTGTTTGTTTACTTGTGTTTCAAAAAAGATTTTAGATCTTCCTTTTAGTTTATTTTGCCTTAGGTTTATGCAAATTATTTAATTATTTCATAGTTTTCTATTGCATTTCCTTATAAATTTTAGTCTATTTTGGCTTTGATTCAATCTAAATCACTATTAAGTTTCCTTTGGTTCATATTTTACCTTAGTTTATTTCATTAAAATGGATAAAAGTTTCTTTAAATGTCTTTATTTTGTTATTTCTTTGTGACTCTTTGCTATATATCAAAATAATTAGATATTTTCATTTAAATTATTAGACTTGCATTTCAAATCAAAGATTACTAACTAGACTTCTTCCTATATAACTATAAGTGTTTAAATGCATCTTGACACCACTTGATGACATTGTATGGCTCATAACAACCCAAATATATTGAAGAAGTCATTTAGGACTTAATTTATTTCACAAAAATTCCTTAAAGCCATCTAACACATTTATACTTATTCAAAAGACTTATCTATTTCTCTTTAAAGGTTGCTTAGTGCCATGTGTTGATCTCCTTGTGGTCTCAAGCTTTTTTAAAACTCTTTTAAATACTTAGTCAATTTTATTTGAGGTTTCCCAATGGGGCAATGATTTTAGTGGTGCTCTAGGTTGGAGGGTCATTGGGATGATGCCTCATGGCATAATCCCATTGATTATTTAATCATAGAGATGTCTATACTAGTACATTACCTCTAGGTTAGTGGGTTAATGAGATGATTCTATATGGCATCATCTTATTCTTTACTATCTAGAATATATTCATACAAAGTGTGGAGCCTCTATAAAACTGGGTGAGTAGGATGATTCCACATGGTGAAATATCACTACTTTGAATCCCCAATGTAGTTTTTACAAAGCCCAATGATGATGTTAAATCCCTAAGTAAGTGGGTGAGTGAGATGGAGTTGTATGGTGAAATATCACCATTTTATAGCCTATGGTGGCCCATGAAAGGAAAGAAGTATGTTAGGATAATGGGTGAGTGATATAATGACATGTGGTGAAATATTTCTTTACCATGGAATGAATAATCAACATTTAATTAAAGTTTACAACCAAGTAATGAAGGAATGAGGAGAATCCACATGGAAGGAAACCCATCAGAGATAAAGACACATTAAATATGCATCCAACAAAGCATGCCTAAAGTTGTGACCTGTCTACTCAACAAAACATTAAAATGTATTGGGAGAGTTAGAAAAGGCCACATAGCCATGAAAGTGACGAAATTTAACGGAAAATCTAAATCCCATGCATACTGATAGGTTACTAAGTTAAAAAATGAAACCCATAAAAGCAAAATCAATCATGTAAGGAAAGAAAATAATGGGCAAGCCATGTGGCATTGACCCATCAAAGCAATGGACATGGTGGTTATGCATCCACCAAGGCATTATCCTATAATTAAAAATATATCTGGCCATCAAAACTATTAGAGAGCAATAATTAACTATGTGTTCAATTTGATTTGAAGAATCAATTCTAGCATGGTCCTTGATATTTTCATGATGAAATAGAGAGGGATTCACCTCAAATGAAACTCAATTGGGTATGCCACATTGATGTTTAATGAAACTACCCAATTATTGGGTGAATTAAAATTAAAATTTTAATTTACATTCAAACTCCTTAGGCCTGAATTCATATATAAGATCGACTTTTTGACGTGATAGCAGTTGGTCTTTTTCAAGACTAAGAGGATAATTCTTAGGATGTTTCCTTTAGGATTAGAGAAGAATATGCCTGACTAGATCCTTTTAGATTGGAAATTAGAGTAGTGGATAGGTTATTTTATTTTATGCTTTGCCCTAATTTCTATAATAGTGTTTTTTGAGTCAAGGTTATTTGGAAGTTGAGTCTGTAGATCACTGAGCATTTCATGTATCCCAAATGATCCTTAATAGAAACATCTTTATATAAAATCCTTATCATGTGATAAAATTAGTCTACACACACACACACACACACACACACACACACTTTTTGTACACACACACACACACACACACACACACCTTAGTTGGAGTTGTGCTACACACACACACACACACACACACACACACACACACACACACACACACACACACACACACACATATATGGTGACCCTATTTTCCTTTTTGTATCGTCTACTTCATTTCATAGACTCATACACCATCCTTAGTTGGAGTTGTGCTAAGTCTAGCTCAACTAAGGTCTGGTCTACATAAATATTTATCTTCTTAATAAAACTAGGATTGCCAACATTAGATATCAATTATTTATCCATAGTTAGATAATTTTGTTGGTTTCATAGGTAGAAATTATTTATTTTAAATGAATATTTATTTTCTTAAAATACACACCAAAGACCCTTGATGTGGTATGGTCACAATGGGTTGATTGGTTACCATACGTATTAATACATGGTAACTAAGACCTTGGGGAGATTTATTCACACAAGTCTCCTTTTAGGAGAAGAAGGGATTAACAACCCTTGCCTAAGTTAGTGTGTCAAAATACCTCCCAAAAATATTATTCAAATGGATTGGTAGAAATAAAATATCAATCCTCATTCATTCTTCACCTAACATAGACCAAATAACTCATAAATCAAATTACCAAATATTGGGGATGTCATGGATCTGTTGGTTTGTGGAAGTGCACAATACTATGTGAGACATGATTTTCATGAAGGCCAAATCTAGGAAAACACATAAAACTATAAATTATAAATAAATAAAGACTAATTTTCACATAACAAAGTTAATGGCTCCAACTCAATACATTCAAATTAGATAATCTATATGAATTATAATTATAAAAAGGAGTGGATGTAACTCCTCCATGAAGGGTGGTCAAGGATGCCTCAAAATAGAGAATAAATCTCAATATAAGAATAGCTAATCAATATAGTAATCCCTATAATGAATGAGGCATACGATAACTACTATGACATATGATAGGTCAACAAAAAATCCTATGACTACACACCTAGGCAAGACTATCCATAAATGTAGTAAATCCAAATGACATGGAATATTCATGTAGGAAAAATACAAGAAAATGTGAGGAAAATAAATCCTACAGTAACACCCCCCATAAGCATAGCTTAGGTGGGTGATGATAAAAAATGGGTCCCAACAACTGGTCATAATTAGGTACCCATGTAGAATACAATCCCTCAAACATAGAGAAGAGAAAATCTAGTGGGAAAAATTACCCCCAAAAAGAGATAAATAAATAATTAAAGTGGCTAGAATGCACCCCTAAAGATGATGAAGCTATCAAAGTGGACCACACCCCAAGAAGAGGTTACAGATAAATGAATTTGATCTTAGTGAAGAGTTTGGTAAAGATATAATTAGCCTACTTTGAAGACTATAAAAATACTAAGCTGATGACCTACTCATGAATCAAATCCTAACTAAAATGAATGTGAATATCAATGTATTTGGTCCTATGATGAAGGACCAGATTTATACTAATCTAAATAGTGCTCTAGTTGTCACAAAATATGATAGTAGGCTACTTGATCTAGATACCAAGTTGAAAAAGAATCCTTTGAAGCCAAATAACATTAGTAACTATGTTAATAGCTCCCTTTTACTCTACCTTTATGAGAGATAGAGAAATAAAATTCTAATTCTTGTTTGACCAACTGAAAAGGCTTGAACCTAATGAGAAACTATAACCTGAAGTAGACCTATGACACTCAGTGTTGCCAACCCAATATGAGTCTATGTAACTGACCAAGTCAAAATATAAACCAACTCTATAGTGTATCCCATGTGTATGTAAACCCTAAATGTAGTGAAAGATCCTCTTAGATTTTGTCTAGTGCATCACATGGGCATCCTACATGAATCTCAAAATAATACATATGGAATAAGAGATATTAGGTCTGGTGAGATTTAAGTAGATAAGGCTACCACCAAATTTTTGATACAAGGTAATAGTGACCAATGAAGTGGAATAATCCACTTCAAGCTTGACTCCAAATAGGAATGGAGTCATATATGGCTTATATTCAACCATATGAAATAGTTCCAAAAGGTCAAGAGAGTAATTGGGATGTGAAAGTGATATACCTAAATTGGCCTGAATGATTTCAATGCCAAGGAAGTAGTATAATAGGCCCAAGTCAATCATGGAAAATTTGTCTTGAAGAGTTTTCTTCACTACTAATATAGTTGAAGCAAAACTCTTGATGATTAAAAGGTCATAAACATATAAAACCAATATCAATAATGAATCATCATGTTATAAGAATTACATATTGGGGTTTGAGTGAAATTGGGTAAAATTTGAAGCAAGAAGGAAGAAATCCATTTTGGCATACCAAGCCTGATGGGCTTGTTTGAGGCCATAAATACATTTATTAAATCTACACACTAAAGAAGAATCTTGAATAAATCTAGGTGGTTGCTCCATGTAGATATCCTCTTCAAAGTATTTGTGAAGAAATGCACTCTTCATATCTATCGAATGCACACTCCAACCATGTGTGGTGGCTACTGTAAGTGTCAATCTGATCAAAGTCATCTTGGCTACTAATGCAAAGGTCTCTAAGTAGTTGATGTTGGATACCTATGAAAAACCTTTGTATACTGATAAATACTTGTACTTTTCAATAGATCCATATGTATCATACTTGGTCTAATATATCCATTGACATTAAACCATCTTCCTTCCCTTAGGATCTAAATTCAAATCCCAAGTGTGATTTCTAATCAATGAATCATATTCCTCATGCATGTCTCTATCCCACTCAGGTATACCTAATTCCTCTCTAAAACTATATATATTAGTCATGAAAGTAAAGAAGGAATGTGGTCCAATCTAAAAGTCTACCCAAATATGTCTATAATCATCTAGATCCCCTACCCAAGTGCCTATACTCTAAAGTGTCTGCCTAGCCCAAAGAGGGCCTAAAATGGGTGAGTTAGATATTGAATCCTCATCTTCTAATGCATGCATAAAATTTAATGAGGACAACTCCCAATCACTTTGATCACTACTAGACTCACTATCAAAATAATAAGAAGACTCTACCTTAGGAACCTACTATGAATAATATGAATCCTTAGACTGCTCATCCAAATTGAGTGAAAATGATGTAAATGGAGAAGTGTCTAGTAAAGAGTTAGTGGGACTCTTCTAAAACCTAACACTTCTCTTAATAAACAATTGATGAATCATAAGGTGTAAAATCCTATAACCCTTAAACCCATTGATATACACAATAGAGATTCAAAGTTTTGATTGAGCCTCCATAGCCTTGTGTTTCTTTTTGGTAATGCACATCATCACTGGTGATCTGAAGACCCTAAACTATTGTACCTCTAGTTGTTTATTATGCCAAGATTAAAAAGGAGTGGGGCCTTCTAAATCTTTATGAAGAACCTAATATTGAATGTAGCATGCATAATTGATGGCCTCTACATAGAAATATGGAGTCAATGATCTAGATTTAATCATTTAGTTTGCCATCCCCTTTAAGGACCGATTCTTGCATTCTACTACACCATTATATTGAGGAGTGTACAATACTATCTATTGAATATCAATCCCATATATGGTATAAAATTTCTCAAATTTTTGGTTGATGTACTCCCCCATTATTTATTTGAAGGATTTTGATGCACTTTCTAGATTACTTATCATCAAGAGCCTTGAAGTCTCAAAACTTATCAAACACTTTATAATTTTATCTAATAAATTAGACCCATGTGTATCTATAAAAGTCATCAATGAAGGTGAAGATTGATTTGGCCCTGGTAAAATATGGATGGGGAAAATGTCCTATGACATCACTATGAATCAACTCAAGAGGTACTAAAGCTCTCTTAGCTTTTCTTTTGTCAAATTTCACTTCAAGATATTTGCCAAGGGCACAATCCTCACAAAATACCTTAGATAATTTAACTCTAGGCAAGTAAATAACCATGTCCTGCTGACTTAGCTACTCAATATAGTAGTAGTTAAGATAGCCAAACCACTCATGTCATAGCCTGCTAACTCTATTTGAATGGGTAAGAAATATGGTAGGAGAAATATCTAGAGCAAAATGGGAAAAGGTGTATAGCCTAGAATGGTGATTATCCCTCCCTAATACAACTATAGTATCACTTTGTAGCTCTTTAATCTTAGTGGAATCTAGTGTGAAATCGATTCTCATGCCTTACCCTATGTGGGTAATCTGATACACTAAAAGGATATTAGATGATAGTGAAGGTATAATTATAACATTTGTGAATGTTCCACCTTCAACTTCAACAAACCCTCTCCTTGTAACTACCACTAGAGTGTCATCACCCAAAGTGATATAGTACATACTACAAGGCTCTAAGTCAATAAACTTAACCTATGATGAACCCATATGGTGTGAAGCACTAAAATATATAACCCAAAATGAAGTAGATGAAAAATCGATTACAACTAAATTTTTTCCCTTATGTTTTTCTCTCCCTTTTTCCTTTGCCTTAGAGGATTCTTTGACTGATAAATATTGTTTGATGGACTCATGAACCCCTATATTATTCTTATCCAAGAGATTTTTAAGGTGGTCTATCTATTTCTTCATGCACTTATGCTCATTGTGCCCATTCTTATTATAATACAATAACTTAACCTTCTCTCTCGTTGGTTTCCCTTTAGAAGAGGAGATTTTATTACTAGTTTTTTTGGTGGTTTTCTATTTTTTCTTCTTCTCTAGATCCTTACTCTTTTGTTTCTTATCCTTTCTGCTAGAGGCTTTCTATTTCCCATTCCCAATAATGAGGGCTAAAGGTTTAGAAGACTTTAGGGTTCTCATCTAGATCAACTTATCCTATTCCTTAGTAAAATATGCAATGAATTCATCTAAGGATGGCATTTTCTAGTTGTCTCCTGTGGCTCTTTTCATAGCATAAAAGGTAGAGACAAATATAGAGTAATCAAGTCCTAGTTTTGCAAGTATAGAAAGAACTAACTACTCATCTTTCTTCTCAGTTCCACACTCTTTTGAATAAAATCTAAGTGAATTAAGATTGGTGAAGAAGTCCTATAATGTCTCAAAGTTTCTAGGGCTTAGAATAATTAACTTAATCTCAAGTTCAAGACCCCTCATAGTGTTGACTTTACCAAACAATTTTTCTAGGGTGTCCCATACTTTTTTGAGAGATTTAGCCAAATCTATGTGAAATAAGAGTTCTAATGACACTAAAATACATAACATCCCAAATGATTCATCACATTTATTAAACCATTTTATCTTGTCTACATCAGTTGTAGGCTCAGTTTCTAACCCCATAGATATGTAAAACAACCCTTTACTCCTAAGAACCATTGTTATCTTACTTTTCCATTGCTGGTAGTTGAAGGGTGTAAGTACATTAATAGTGCTAAGATCCATTTAAAAATTAATATTAATGTTTTTTTATTGTTGCAGAAATAAAATTTGTAGAAAGAAGAGAATTATAGAGCAAAATCACAAACCACAATACACCCCTGAAACTAGGTCAAATAGTCCCCCCCCTAAATTTTTCACTTTATAATTTAGTGTATTTTATAATGAAAATGGGCTATCTACATGGGAAATTAAAAAATACACAATTTTACAAAATATGAAACTCAATTTTGAGCTACCGTTACAAGATATTAATAAAACAAATTCTTGTCAATAGCCAATTTTTAATTAAAAAATTACACTAAATGATTAAAATATGCCTAATGCTAAGGGGTACTTAGACTTACAACTAGTCATTAGTATATGCACTAAAATTTTCTCACTCTACTAATTATCCCCATTCCTACTAATTTGGCTTTATTATCCCATTTCCTAGCCATAACAACCCTTGGCCTAATTTCTATAATCATTCCCATATCTATTTAACCTTTGTTCTAGCCTAAAACCAATTAATCCTATCATTAATCCTTAAATAATACTTATTACCTATTAACCTACCCTTAATCCCACTTTCCAATTTAAAATTTAAGAAAATCCTAACTATCCACCCACCACCCTACACTAGCCTTTCCTAAGCACCTAAAACCCTATGGAGAAATCTCTACAATTTAGAGAATTCTATATATCTCTCCATTTTGGAGCCTCTCCTCTAGAATCCTCTATTATAGAGGATTCCATGGAATTAAAAATTCCATGAAAAATCTCCACCCTAGATCTTGATGTCCCAAATTCAAAGTTGAACCATAAGATCTCCCTCCATGAATCTATAAAAACAACACACCTTCCCTTGCTCAAGCTAATGAATTTTTGAATGATCAATTGAGTGTACAAGTGAGTGAGGAAGTGTATCAAGCAAGCCATTATCATCAAGCCAAGACCAAGCCAAACCAAGTCATTGTCAATAATCTACAAGAAATCTAATAATCAAATTCAAGCACACAAATCTCCATCTTTGATGGGAGCTATGAGAAGGTAAAAGTGATGGTAAGCATGTGCTTTGGATTATGATTTACCTTTTTTATCCCTTCCTATTGGTGTCATTAGTTTTGGGTTTTCATTATCTCTTTTGATAATATTTTATTTGAATCCCAAATTTGGTACACATTTTGGTGACCAAGGTGGGACTAACCTCTCTTATTTAGGCTAACAGTCTTGTTGGAAGCATTTTAGATGATTGAAGGGCCAACTAAAAGAGAAACCAAGCATTAATTTTGAGTTTTCATGTGTTTTTTGAGACTTACAATATTGCTCTACAAGTTGTGATATTGCAGTAGTGGTATCGTTAATGACAATCATAGTATTATAGGCTAAGCCATTAGTAGTTATGGGTTTTATTATGGTTTTAAGTTTCACCAATACCACTACTTCATAAGTTATGGTATTGACATGCTACTAGTAGTGTCATAATTTTTAGTAGTGGTATTACAACTCATACTAAATTTTTTCACATTTAGATAGATGATGGACCAACTCTATATTTTCATTAGACATGGTATTTGTGGTGTGCAAGAAGGACATTACTCCTTGAGGAATCACTAGAGGATCATCTAAACACATTTTATCATTTTTTATCCCTTCCTATTTGTGTCATGTTATCATCCTAATAATAGCGGTATTATAGATCACAGTCATGGTAGTGAAAACCTTAGTGATAGCCTCTATATCATATGTTAATCTAGACTACTTTTTATTTATATAGCTTCCTTGTGTTTGGTTATCTATGTTTTCTATGGGAGGGAAGCCATTGAGAAATATCATCAAAGTGATAAGGAGTTTTGCCTAGTTTTGACAATCCCACCACTTTCAAACTAATAGTATTGGACTATAAGTAGTGGTATTATTATTTATAGTAGCAGTATTATGTATTTAACACACATAGGTTAAAACCCTTCCCTGTTAGTCTTTTATTGAATTTGTACCCTATGTAGTTTTTATTTTTATAAGTAGAAAGGGATATTAAAAGCTGTAAAGGTTTGAAACATCATATTAATCAAAGGGTCAAGTTTTTATCTATTATTCATCTTGGTAAATTCTACATCTCTTATCATCAGACATTTGAGAATCTAAACTAAGGGTGGTTCTATTTTGTAGGACCTATAAAATCTATGGATATTTTTGAACTAGTTTAATATTTATAATACCACTACTTCACAAGTTACAGGATAATCCTGAAATTAGTGGGATTATAATTTGGAGTAACAATATTACATATTAATCTTTTTAAGGTCAATATTAGGTTTTTGGATAATTTTGATATCAATAATTGTATTAAAAAATGAATCCCTATAATTATTTTTTAGTTTATAGAGTCTTTTATCTTGATTTATAAATATTTAGCTTGATTTAAGGCAAATAAAATGGGGTAGCCTAATAATTACAATATCATGACTCTCTTAGTAGTGGGATTGACTCTCTTATTGGTGGTATTGCTCTGTGTAGTAGAGATATTATAGTTTTAATATTTCTAACTATCTTACAGGTCTTGGTGGGCTCATGAGGCATGCCTAGTGGATTTCTAACCTTTGTGTTGTAGGAAGGGGTGCCCATTTTGATTAAGTGTTTTTATAATTACTAGATTATTAGTAGTTAATTGTTGACTTTTATTGATCCTTGTGTGTGTGTGTGTGTATACTTTATTTTTTTGTGTATACATAATTTTTCATATCATTTGAAGCTTACATAGGTAATTAGAAGGGTTAATTAACTATATCATGAGCTTGCCTATTTGTATAAGCCTTCCCTTAGGATAACATGTAATGTGGATTTCATCACCATGCATGTGGATTAGTCTTTAGGGTTTGATATCATGGATATCATCACCACATGCTAACCACACTCCATGTTCTGATGGAGTATAAAAATTAAAAGAGTATTATCATTATGGCCTAAGTATAATTCCCCATAAAGGGTTTTATGGAGTGAGGATGATTAAGTCCATATACCCAAGGCAATCAAACAACCTCCTATATGGACTTGGGCCCCATCATACCTTTGAATATATAGGAGACTCCCTTAGATCCTTGTGTAAACCTTAGAATAGGATCCCACAACCGTAACAAGTTTTCCACTATCGATGTTAGTGTTATCACCCAAGTGACCATTAGGAACAAGCAAGGTTGAGAGGGTTTAGTTGATTATGTAATGGGTTACTGGCTTACAACCTCACTTGTGTATCCATTAGATGGTTTGGACATTGAGTTACACTCCCATATGGTTTACTAATTAGGGTTGTATATGTGCATTATTTTTGTGTGTGTTGTGATAAGGCCCATTTTGTTTGTTATCTAAGTCAGCCACAACCTTGAAATTTTTGTGTGAATACCTTAGATAAGAATCTATGAACATTCCTATCCATTTTCACCACTTTCTCCATCATACATAGAGACCTTTCATCATATCCATATTATTGCATCACCATTCCTTTTAATTATCCATAGTCACCTTCTACACACCCTCAACACATTTATATCTTGTAGTCATCCATAGTCCACCCACCATCATCCACATTTTTCCTTAAAAAAACACATTACATAACTCTTCCTACATCTATCCCATTAGAATTTTATACCATATAATCTTATTTTGATCATTTTCATACTTTGGCCCATCCCATTTCTAGCATTTATTATCCCATTATCATTAATACATCCTTCATCATTCCAATATGATCTTAGCATCATCTCACCCATTTTATCCTTCATCATCCCAATCTTACCTTATCATCATCTTGTCCATTTCATCCTAATCATACCATATTTACCCCATATTCCTTGTACATCCAATCATATCACATCGAAGCCATTTATCCCTTGGTGTACCCATAATCCCTACATATCATCCCATATCACTATCTCTTGAGTAGACAAAAGTCATTATCCTTCAATATAGTATCTGTACCTCCATATTTGTTAGTCCATATTTTGCATCCTTAATTTTTTTCCCCATAATTTGTCTTTTTCCATACCCCATCATCATTTTTCCATACTTATTTCACCTAGATAAACCACCCCTTGTACTTAGACATTCACATCCTCCATATTGTCATCATCAATACCTTGAAATATTACATATCTTAGTATCACTTGTATATCACTTATAAAGGTCCATTCCCCTCTTTGTGAATATTATCCATAGAGCATGTTTTATCACTCACCCTTATTTTTCATCACCTTAATGCCTAGTCTATATATTAAAATCATATCCCCTATATTCCTTTAATCATCCATTAACTGTGCCCATTATTGGATCAAGAGTCATATTTTTAATATATTAGGATCACCCTCATTTATCCATCATAAGTTGCCCATTTGTAAGAGTCACTTGTGTCCACATATTATTTCCCCAACCCCTTATTAAGCATAATCATAATATTGGCATCACCCCCATCTATTTATCTTGATTAGTGGTCCTTGTCCATATACCTTTTTAATCACATCCCATCATCACCCATTTTATCCTCATCCCTCTTTTGAATATTGGTTGAGCATAAAATATCAAACTATTGGTGGTCATTTTCCTTTCTACACAGCATCATCATCATCATCCTATCCTAACTTGAAATTATTATTGAACATAGCCTTATAAGACATCAAGATAGTACCCATCATTATCTTTTATCTTGATCAAGTGTCTTTTGTCTCTAGCACCCATCAAGTCCACTTGTTAGTTGACAAAATTATTTGATCCTATCATCCCCTTTTTATCCTTGCTAGTTTGATCTGTTAAAAGAACTATTGTTCTCTTGAAAATTTCTAGTTATCTTATCCATCAAACTTTCATCTTGACCACTAGTAGTATCATATTTTGGACTACAATTTCATAGTCAAAATACCTCCAATAGCACCTCATCCCACCTCATATTCTTTCATCATGGTCATCTAATCATGAGCCCAATTTTTCCAAGGACCAGGTTCCAATCAAGAAGACCATAATAGGGGGTAACTCATGGACCCAACTCAAGAATATGAGGATTTCCATAATGACATTCCCACACCTCAGGGGGAAAATGATAACACTAACCTTCTCAATAACCTCCTTAATAATGACGGTGTCCATCAGCTCCTAGAATAATATATAGAACAAAACTAGAATATGGAAATTGGGGGTACCTACCTAGATAATATTAACCATCCATCAACCCCAAGACATAATGATCACCAAAAAGTGGACCATGGATTCTTAGATGAAGGTGACCAACAACCACCTCTTATTAATTGACACACTAAGGCTAACAAGAGACAAGCTACCATTGAAGATTGCTTAGACCAACTTACACAACAACTTAATATCCTCATATGGAATAAATGTGCATCATCCCTACCATGAGATAATACCAACACTTTCCAGGCAATTCAAAGTCCCAACAATGTCCATAATAATAGTCATACCAGTCATACTACTCATAATAGCCATCATACACATATCCTATAAGGAAGTCACAACCAAACTATCAATCCTCTTGGGGATCATATCTTTGCCCAAGAATGGAAGATGATTAAAGAAAGTCTCCAACAAGTGGACCCCAGATCACAGGCCCTCAAATACAAATATGAGGATTTTTGCTCATCGCCTTTAAATAATAACATTCTAAAAATTTGGTACCCTTCAAATTTTGAAATTCAAAAGTTTGAAAAATATAGGGGAAAAGGATACTTGAGGGATCACGTGTAATAATTTTTCATTTCTTACCATGAGATATCTTAGGAACATGCCCACATGTTAAGGCTTTTTTCTAAAAGCTTAATAAGACCAACATTAGAGTGGTTCATGCACCTTCCCAAGGGGTCAATGGAGAATCGTCAAAATAATTTGTCAGGAATTTCTCCTTTAACATAGAGCATGATGTGTCTATTATTGACATTTATAAAAAAATAAAGATCTGGTGAAAATCTTGTTTATTTCTTACAATGATGGTGTAGATTGGCAAGTTGATTGAGATGTACCATACCTAAAAAGGAAATGGTAAAAATATTTGTGGGTAATCTTAATATAGAATTGAAAAATGAATTAAAATTATAGTGTGAGAAAACTTTTGATGAGATTATAGTTTAGGGGATTCAAATTGAAAAATCCCTCATAGATAAAGGAACCATCTAGCCATTCTCTCGTATCGAGCACACTACAAAAAAATTCTTTTCAAATAAGCCAAAGGTCTTCAACAAAAATAATAATGATGTTGGAGTTGGAGTGACATATTCCAAATCACAAACACAACATGTCCAAAATATCCAAAGAAAAAGGCCCCCACTATAACCACATGTCTCTTTTATCAAGATTCTTAGGGGGAAGCCAAGACCCTTTATAGGCAGGCAACCTCTTACAAGTTTGGGTATCCCTTTGGTGATTATTTTAGAGTATCTAGTTGTAGACAACATGATTAATTTGCTTAAGATTTAACCTACCAATGATTGATATCCAAAACCAGATCGGTATCATGATAATGAATATTGTAAGTTCCATAGGGTAAAGCATCATGATACCGAGAATTACATGTAATTCAAACACTATGTGAAAGAATTGATTGAAAGAGGCAACATCAAGCTAGAAGGGGAGCCTACTTCTACCCAATCAAGAAATGGATAGTTGGTAATTTATAAGGATCCTCTTCCCAAGCATGAGTAAAGAAATCAAAGACCACCAAGAGACCAGGGTCAGGCATCCTCTTCTAATTATACTAACTATCATAATGTGCCATATCATTATATAAATATCATCAAGATTTAACACATCCACACCTTTGAAGATCCTCCCTCTCTAGTTTTAAAAATAAAGTTGGCCCCATCTCATTATACTATTAATACCAAGTGTAACAAAATCACCATCCCAACATCACCTTCCCAATAACAATCCACTTCTTCCACCATACTGAGGGGTAATACCTATAACAAATCCACAAAAAAGGTTTGATAAGTCTTATGACATTATTTAGTAGCTAGAAAAGACTCGTACCTAAATTTCTCTTATGGAGCTTCCAAAAATATCTACTTTGCATAGGGAAATATTAAATCAAGTGCTTAATGACCTATAGGTACCTAATAACTTGGAAACCAATAAATTTCAATCACTAGTGGCTCATTTATCCCCCTCCCTACAACTCACCTTTATTACTCAAGATCTACCACTAGCTATCCCTCATCATAACTACCCACTATATATTGAAGTTTCCATTGCCCATCACCATGTCTCGCATGTTATTATATGGAGGATCAATGCTTAACCTTTGTAATGTGGACTTAATAAAGAATTTTGGGTCCTATAAATCATCATTAGGGCCCAATATCATCATGATCATAGCGTATGATGATAACGAGCAACTGTCTGTTGGGTTTATTTATCTTCCACTATGGGGCCTATAGTCCATAAACATTGGTGCATGTGGTCAATGTGGACTTGCCATATAATATGATTCTTTGGAGACCTTGAATTCATGAAATTCAATCCATCCCATCCACTCTTCATTAGTTCCTTAAATTCCCCCATTCAGGGATGGAAGTCACCATCTCAGGGATTATTTACCATCACAGCTATCAAATGGATAAAACCCCTTCTCCATCATTATCTAAGGCACTGAGAATTCCATCCTCAATCCTAAAGCTATCAAATATGTCTCTCCTAATCAATTAGCCACCACATCTACCCTAATGCCAGACCTTACCAAGTAAAAAATCAAATCTATGAGTTTTGGTAAGTATGATTACAAAACCCTTTTCATTGGCCATCTCCCATTGTATCCTCAAAGCTATGGGTCCCCCAAGATGAAGGAAGTCTAAACCATAAAGTATCAATTTGGGTCCATGGATTTTGAAAGTGTAATATTTTTATTATATGAACACATTGAAGGTAATGATGATCCATGGATCTTGCTTAATGATGATACATTCATCTCACCCTAGCAAAAATATCCTACTATCCACCACATAATGGAAAACATGAACTATAAAGGAAAAGGACTACGTAGATAAGGGTAGGGTCAAATAGAGCCTATTTATGTTCAAGATGCCTCATCCTATTATGGTCTAAGGTATAAAACATATTGTGATGACCCTCTTGATGTCATTGTGGATTTGATCTTAACCAAAAAGAAAACTCTCCTCGATAAGGATATTAAAATGGGGACTATGTGTACTCAATTTGAAGAGCTAGCTACCACCAACCTCTTTTCTGACAACTTCATCTTCACCATCAACATCTCCCTCCATTATCCCTCACTTATAGACTAGGATGCCAAATAAGAGCTCACCTTTTACACATTTCAATATGACGAGGCTATTCTTGAGTACCTAAGGGCAAGGAATTTCATGCCATATAGAGACCAAAAGAAAGTATTCTCAATCAATCTATGTGAATCAACATATTGTGGAGAGTAAGAGTCACTAAGCACCCAATGTGATGATGAAACATCTTAAGTAGAATAGGAATATTCTATAGAACCTAATGACATTCCAGACAATCCCATTCATTCAAAAGATTATCTAGATGTTGATATAAAGAATCAAATATCCCCCTTATCTATCAAAATAATCTCCCTCACTCATTAAGGAAGTCATTTAAATAAATATTAGAATGAAATAAAAACCCAAGATCATGAAATTGTGGGCATCTCTTATGCAATCAAAGCATGAAATTCTCATTGCCTTGCTTAGAGAATTTGTTGATGTCTTGACTTGGAGTTATGAAGATATGACTAGGTTGGATCCTTCACTATTAGTTCATCATCTTGATGTCCATAATAATTCTAAACTAGTCATACAAAAATTATGAAAGATGTATCCAAAGGTGGCATTGCTAGTTAAAGAGGAACTACAAAAATTCTTGGGAACATGATTCATTCGTCCTATTGACTATTTTGATTGGATATCTAATATAGTCCCTATCTCAAAACCACACAACATGATTTGGATATGTACCAATTTTTAAGATAACAATAAGGCATGCCCTAAAGATGATTTTCCACTTCCTAATAGTGATATGATTGTAGATTCAATAATTGGTTATGATATTTTGTCTCTCATGAATGGATTTTTAAGATACAACCAAATCAAAATTGCTCTTGAAGACCAGTACAAAATAAGATTTATCACCGCATGGGTCATGTTTTGCTATTAGGTCATTATTTTGGCCTAAATAATGTAGGAGAAACAAATCAATGTGAAATGACTATTATCTTCCATGACATGATGCATGATATTGTGGAAGATTATGTTGATCATATCCTGAGAAAATCTCACTCATGATCCAAGCATATTGTAGTCCTTTGTAAGATCTTTGAAAGACTATGAGAATACAAGGTGCACTTAAAACCCAAGAATTGCGTCTTTAGCATAACATCAATAAATTTGCTAGGGTTCGTTATCTCTATGAGAGGTATTGAGTTATATCTATAAAAATTTTGGGCAATCACTAAAATGCCACTTCCCTAGACACTTAAACAACTTTGTATTCTTCATGGTAAGTTCCAGGCTCTTAGGAATTTTATCTCATAGCTCACTGATAAGTGTCATCCATTCACTCACTTGATTAAGAAAGGAGCAACCTTTTAATGGGATAAAAATTGTTAGAAGGATTTCAAGAATCTTAATCAATACTTTGTAAATCCACATGTCTTGTCTCCACTGATTCTAGGCAAACCATTATTGATATATATCTGCCACACCCTATGCTATTGGAGCCTTACTCATGTAGCATAATGATTAGGGAAAGGAGTGAGCCATTTATTATCTTATCCATACCTTAATATCATATGAGTTAAACTATATGCTAGTTGAATTGTCATGTTTTTAGCTATGGTCTTTGCCTCCCAAAAACTCTACCATTACATGCACAATAATTAGGTACACTTGATTGTAAAAATAGATCCTTTAAAGTATATCCTATCTAAATCTACATTGATAGGCCATTTTTTTAAGTGGATCATGTTACTTAGTGAGTTTGATATTAAATATGTCCATCAAAAAGCAATTAAAGGATAGGTCATAACAAATCAACTGGTAAAAGCCCCACTAGAATCAACTGAGCCACTTATCTCTCCCTTTCTAGATGAATCCATTATGAGCACCTCACAGGTGGAAGGCTAGAAGTTATATTTTTATGGCTCCTTTACCACTCATGGGTCTAGGGTAGGAATCCTATTGGTCACCTCATAAGGTGATCTCATTCCTAAAGCATTTTGTCTCATGTTCCGCTATACCAACAATATCTCAGAATATAAGGCCCTCATAGTAGAACTTTATCTTGCCATGTAGTGAAACATCCAACATTTTCAAGTATTCAAAGACTCTAAACTAATCATAAAATAGGTAAATTAAGAGTTCTAAACAAAGGATGAGAATTTGCTCCTGTACAAATAACTAGTTGACTAATTCAAAACTAGTTTTCAATATATCACATTTGAGCAAGTTCCACAAGATAATAATAAGGTAGTTGACTCTATGGATACTATAAGATCCCTCATTGATCTTATTAAAGTGTCTTAGAGGGTAATATTTTGATTGAATAATTGATCACCCTAACTTATCACTCTTTGGCTCCCATATAGATTTGTGCCACTAATAATCCCAATCTCCCTTGGTATCATGCCATCTACCAATACCTCCATGACAATATCATACATCCTAATCTTACTCACCATCAAAAAAATTAATTTTTACATCAAGCTACCTATTATACCATCCTAGGTATCACAATCTATTGAAGGAGTTATGATGGAACCCTATTAAGGTGTCTGACCTTGGATGAGGTAGCTCATGTGTTAGGTTGTGGAGCTAAAAGCTTCAACAGGATGCAAACAAGAGTTACAGAGGTCACAGAGGCTGCAGAGAGTTGTAGAATGAGTTGCAGGGCAACTGACATTAGTCTAATCAATTAACATCGGTTAGATAGTAGTGAAAAAGCAACTGACGTCAGTTACCAGTCGGCTGACATCGGTCAGGAAGGTGTCGACGTCGGCAACCTATACATGAACATGCAGTGTGCATGTTGATTTTGAAGAGTTTATTTTTGGACTGTTATTTTGCATGTTAAAGGCTAGTTGTAGTCTTGAGTTGTGCATCTAATTATTGTAAGCATGAGATCTATATATGGACTCATGGGCTGTATTGTAAACTAGTGCTAAAGAGTAAGAGAGCAAATAAGATCCTTCAGAGAGAGAAGAGTAATGGTGTGTTCCTCCTAGTGCCACAGTACCAAGGTGGGTGCTGGTTTGGAGAATCAGAAGGGTTCTTTGTATATGTATGATCTTGGTCAGCAGGTGTGCATGGATTCTTTTAGAGATCTACAATGGTGAGTAAGGTTTGGTGATTTACAGGTAGTAGCAGAGAGCAGGAGATCTACTTGGAGTATAGTTGTGTACTTGGTGTACTGGCAACATTGTTTCTGACTGGTGGAGGTGAACATCAATTCTATATTGGAGTTGATTGTTAGGACCGAGAGAGAGAGGGAAGAAGGTCTTGAGGTGTGGCAAGCCTTTGAGGTGGAAGAAGAAGTGGCATCTTCTTTATTATATTTTCTTCTGAATGATTATTAATACAATTGTGTATTGTCTCTCATATTCCTGTGTTGTTTCATATTTTTAGTTACTTGTTACTTCTAGTTAAATTCTGTGTTTAGTTGCTAATACAAGAAGTAATCATATGTGCTCTAATTGGTGGAGCAAGATCTTAACAAGTTGGTATCAGAGCTTTTGGTTGGGTTACTAACATGTGGTTTAGATCTGGTAGTATTTTTGATTACAGGTCACTCTCAGGGGTTTCAGATTGAGTTGGAGTATAGCAATGGCAGAAGAAAGTAAGCTACGAATGGAGAAACTGAATAGCATGAATGGTCTGATTGATGGAAAGAAAGAGCAGGTAAAGGGAGATTGTTGGTCGGTAGAAGATCAACGTGTAGAAGCAGATGTTATAGGTGATGTTGCACAGGTTGCTCTAGATAAAGTAGAATCTTTGTTTACAGATTCTTTTACCTCTTTCCATGCAGCCCAAAATAGAGCATCTTTTCATGGGTACGTCTTTGGAGACTTTGGAGAGATTTATTTATGGGTTGGTGAGCCTTGTCAGATTATTGACAAAGGGGAAGTGGAGCTAAAATTGCAGACGGATAACACACATGTGTTGAAGGAGGTTATGTAGGTACCAGTCTTGGAGATGAGTCTAATTTCTTCAAGAAAGTTGGGTGATGGGAGATGCACTATAACTCTCACAGTGGATATACTTGAATTAGATGGTGGTAAGAAAGCAGGTATCCTTTATCTATCTACTTATATTACTAATTCACCTTCTATTACAGAGATGTGGCTTTGTAGGCTTGGTCACATATGTAGGAGGGGAATGCATGTTCTTAAGTGGAAGACAAATGTTTTTGACAAACTTAAGAACTGGAAGGCCTTGGTGTTCATGGAGGAGATGGTGAATAGAGATTAGTGGAGTGGACTGAGTTATTTTGAGCAGGGTTGTGTTGATTTAAACAGGGTTTTGATCCATGGAGAGCTTGTGGGTAAAAAGTTATCACTCACAGGTGAACACAGGTATCGGTGTCGGTCATACATAAATTGACATCAAAAATAGGAAGACTGACATTGGTCATGAAGGAACTGATGTCAACAGAATTGATATCAGCATCAGCCAGGGAGATGACGTTAGCAGTCAGGGTTAGCGTAGGGAACTGACATCGATCAGATGCAGACTGGGAGATGGCTGAGATCGGTCACTGGGACGGATGGTGGGTGGACAGCCAGCTATCAATAAGTCTCAAATGCTCATATGGAGGTCAAAAATGGTAAGTGAACCTTATATTCATTGTTCACCTTCTTTATATTGCTTACTGATGGTCAAAAACTAGGAAGATGTGAAGAGGCAATGCAGGTAGAATCCAAATACAGTGGGAGCTTGGCATGGATGAGGAGTGTGAGTCCTTGGAGAAAAACTAAATAGGTATTTGTTGGTGGAGTTGTCAGCTGGAAGAAAGCACTGGGAGATGGATGGATTCCCAAGTTAAAGAAGAGAGTGGATGGATACGTGAGACAAAAGGCCAAGGTATATGGTCTTGAGGGAGCTGCAGGGCAATGGAGGTTTAACTGTTGTGTTTGTCTTACCAGGTGGATGATGAGTCGTGACATTATCTAGTTACTGTATGTGGGTGATTTGCTAGCAGATTTGTACATATAGGGTTTTTCTGAGCTAAAGGTAAGGTTAGTTTAGAGGTATGTCATGGAGAATTTGGGAGTAGTGAAATTCTTTGGCATAAGAGACATGGAGATTTTATCTCTAGTGGGAGCTGGTGTGAAGATGGTGTTGGTGGGGTTCATGATGTAGGTTGCAGAATTAGAAAGCACACCAAGGGCTGGATAGTTCAAGCTTAGCTTAGAACAGAGTTTGAAATCATATGAGATCTAGTATAGGCCTGAGTTTTCCTAAGTAGTGGGAGTTGTCAAAAAGTATGGAGCCAATTTGGGGAAGGAGTACTGAAGGGTAGTTTAGTGGATTCTCAGGTATATGAGAGGGATCAGCAGCAGGGATTCTTGTTATGTAGGGTCAAGGTCTTCACTACATGGATATGTAGGTTCAAATGTGGCAGGTTACTTGAATGACAGGGGTAGCATCACAAGTTATGTGGTGGTTGGTCTTCAGGGTTGATCTTGAAGAGGGATACAAGTCAGGGAATAATTTAGATAGTGTACAGGTATAGGTACAGGTGCAGCTGTTTATCTCCAAGTGGGAGATTGTTACGTTGTGGAGCTAAAAGCTTCACCAAGATACAAATAAGAGGAGTTATAGAGGTCACAGAGGTTGTGGAGAGTTGCAGAATGAGTTACAGGGCAACTCACATTGGTCTGATCAACTGATGTCAGTTAGACAACAGTGAAGAAGTAACTGATGTTAGTTACCAGTCAGCCAACATCAGTCAAGAAGGTGTCGATGTCGGCAGCCTGTATGTGAACATGCAGTGTGCATGTTGATTTTGGAGAGTCTATTTTTGGATTGTTAGTTTGTATGTTAAAGGCTAGTTGTAGTCTTCAATTGCACATCTAATTATTTTAATTAAGATACTCTAATTATTGTAATCATGAGATCTATATATGGACTCATGGGCTGTATTGTAAACTAGTGCTAGAGAGTAAGAGAGCAAATAAGCTCCTTCAGAGAGAGGAGAGCAATGGTGTGTTCCTCCTAGTGCCATAGTACCAAGGTGGGTGATGGTTTGGAGAATCAGAAGGGTTCTTCATATATGTATGATCTTGGTCAACAGGTGTGCATGGCTTATTTTGGAGATCTACAATGGTGAGTAAGGTCTGGTGATTTGTAGGTAGCAACAGAGAGTAGGAGATCTACTTGGAGTATAGTTGTGTATTTGGTGTACTGGCAGCATTATTTCTGACTAGTGGAGGTGAACATCAATTCTATATTGGAGTTGATTGTTGGGACCGAGAGAGAGAGAGAGAGGGAAGAAGGTCTTGAGGTGTGGCGAGCCTTTGAGGTGGAAGAAGAAGTGGCATCTTCTTTATTGTATTTTCTTCTGAGTGATTATTAATACAATTGTGTATTGTCTCTCATATTCTCTTGTTGTTTCATATTTCTAGTTACTTGTTACTTCTAGTTAAATTCCATGTTTAGTTGCTAATACAAGAAGTAATCATATGTGCTCTAATTGGTGGAGCAAGATCCTGACATCATGCATCCAAGGAAGTCCACGCTGGCATTTATAGAGGGAACATTAGTGGGATCGCCTTAAATAAGAAGCTTCTTTGAATTGGATATTATTGAAAAACCATATAATATGATGCTTGTCAATTTTTATAGAAATGTGAAGCTTTTCAAAGGCATGGAAACCTTATCCACACACTAGCATAAGAACTACATCCTATCATGAGCCCATGGCCTTTCTCTATATGGGTCATTGATCTAGTCTACAAAATTAATCCTACTTCCTTGGATGGGCACAAATTTATTATCATAACTACAAAATATTTCAGAAAATGGGTAGAGTCAATGCCACTGACTTACACAACTAGCCTCCAAATATCTAAATTCATCCATAATCAAATCATTTACTACTTTAGCATCCATACCAATATTATCTTAGACAATGACAACCCTTTAAAGAATCAGGATGTTGAGGCCCTTTGTTGAAAGTACCACATCACACAACATTTCTCTTCCACATATTATCCCCAAGGTAACATACAAGTGGAAGCAACCAATAAGACCCTAATCAAAATCCTAAAGAAGATAGTCACTCAAGCTAGATGTGATTGGCCTATTTAATTATATCAAACATTATGGGCCTATCACACTAATTTATACATAGCCATAGGGGTCACCCCCTATGCCTTGGTATACAGAGCTAAAGTAATATTAACCATAGAAGTAGAGCTCCCTTTTCTTCATCTCTCATTATGAGACATAATTACTCACCATAATTTCCAACAAAAATTCTTACAAGATTTGGAACTCCTTTATGAAAAATGATATTAGGCCCTAAATCACCTGAGGGCATATCAAAATAATCTCAAGAAACAATATCATAAGAAGATTTAGGCTCGGGAGTTTGAAATAGGTGACTTGGTCCTCAAAGAAAATAAGAACACTAATGTATAAAGCGATAAGAAAGGAAAAATTTAAGCTAATTAATGAGCCCATACATCATTTTTTCTAAATTTGGCTTAGGACCATACAAATTGGCCATGCTTGAGGGAGAAGAATTTTATGTTCCTATGAAAATCATGCATCTCAAGTGGTTCTACACCTAGTCCCTGTATAGGACCCATCCTTCCCATCCATCAATATAAAAAAAATCCATCCAATGGTGAAAACTAGCTTGATGGCACCTTGGACAAGTACCATGGTGAAAACAAGTTCCTGGCACATTGGTAAGGATAGCCTAGCCTTGGTCTCAATAAATGGGAATCTACAACAAAGAATCAATGTCTTCATCATAAAAGTAGTAAGGACTACCTCTAGGATAGTTGTTGGAGGGACCTTCCAAAATCATCTACCTATCCTTGAAGACATTATCCATATCCCCAAAATCCTTTATCACCCCATCTATCTCTATCCACTCTTTTAGACAAGATTCTAATGATATATATGTCTCCTCTTAGCTCCAGCCACATCATGTTGAATCTTTGCCATCCATGCAACCATCTACTCCCACTATCACTATAAAAGGTCAACATAACAGTGGGGTTACTATGATTCTAATTCCTTGTGGAATAGTCCAAACCCCTTTATTTTGGGATTTATAATTTGAACCTTATTCATATATCATATGTACTATGTTCACATATCACCTACAATCCATTATTTATCACTGCATCATTGTCATCTATTTTCCTAGTCGCCATCATCATCATCATCATCAACCCCCTTTTAGCCCTAACTACATTGGCTTGAGGTCTATTAGACTATGTAGGTAGCACTTGGTCACATTTATATGTCCAAGGATAACTCAACCATTATCATTTACATCCCCTCATCATCCCCATCTCTGGCCTTCATTCTCATCTTCATAATCATTTTAGAGGAATATGAATATTTTTTCTTATGCATATATTTGTTTTGTGTGATAATTGTATGTATGTGTATGAAATAAAGTCTTGTCCTTTTTTATTAGTTTACTTTTTCATATGCATATACATATGGGAACAAGGATGGAAAGGGAGAAAAATCTAAATACACACCTTCAGATGGATCATCCCACTTTCAATGGAGTTCCCTCTATACATCTTTGACATAAATGTCATGGACCTATCAAGACAAATGACATATCTCATAAATATGTGACATTAACATGGATTGCATAATTTCTTGAAAATCTTCCTAAGACAAAAATCCCACCCCCATAACCAATCCCACACCATGCCTTCCAAACCATCCCAAAACCCTAAGCTAAAACCTTCCCTATCCACATTGATCCTATAATCCTCTACCTCCTTGATGTAATAGAACTAAATTTATAAGGACAATTATCTATTAAATAGGGCTGATATCCATCATATATAAGTAAAACAATCCCATCTTACATGCATTGCTAAATACCCACATCAACCATTACATTTGTAGTATCATAAGAAAAATAATAAATTAGTATGGCCTCATCATATATATCCATCCCATCCCAAACATCCTAAAGATATCTCATCACAAAAATATGCACATTGCTCATAGCATGATTCATATCCATAAACATGACAATAAAAAGCTGTAAATAAACCCAAGTGCATCACCATCATATTACCATCATCATAATTAATCAAACGTTTCACTCATCATAAATAGTGTCCTATTCATCACATCTATCAATAATAACAATAATACACCATAGCCATAATCATAGTCAGCATATCCCATCTAACATGTATCACAAAGAAATAATAAATGTTGATCATCATCACATAAATATACCATCAACATAGGCATCATCACATAAAACATGTCCATAACATAATATCATCATCATAAGGTCATTATCATCACATGCATTTCCATAAGCTAACATAAAGCACCTAAAATACTCAAACATCATGAGATCTAGTGTACATCATCATAAATAATAAAAGAAACATGAGATCATCATCATAAATACATAACCATCATAAGTAATAAAAAAACATCATCATAATCCATCATAATAAGTCATCATACATTCACATCTATCTCATCAAATGATCATCACATAAAACATCATAAATAATCATCACAATGTATGAGTATGTAAAGTTGAATCATCATATAATACATATAAATCTCCTATATAATATACAAAATAATGTCGTAAAGTATACACACAAACTATCATAGTTGTGGTGATGAGGGTGGCCTCAAACCTTTGCTCCTCAAGGGATGCCTCACTAAGGATTGGCTCACTCAAAAAGATCCTACTCTACACTCCATTGATATGATAACCTCATATAGAGTTTAGTAATATTGAGCCTCTCATGTCAATAACATGATCTAACTCATCATCCCCATCATCCCTTGTCCCTAGAGACCCACATATGTAGTATCTTGAGCCCTCTTTATAATGGCTAGCTCTCCCTATAATCCCTAAATCTACATCTATAACAGTGTTACCTATCCTAGGAGCCCATCCACTTGTCTCTATAAAGTCACAATCTATGATTGTGCCTACCTGAGTTAGGTATCCCACTGACTAACCTGAGCCTATAAAGTAACAATCGATGCATCTCACTAATATATCAAATTTTCGAGAGCCACTACCTATGCCTATATCTGGGATAACTCACTCTCTTACTGAGTGACATGCACTTATAAGACTACAATCTATCCCTACATGTGTGTCAATCTCGCATCCTCTAATGCCTATACCTAAATATGAAGTTAGTATTTCTCTACATTAATACCCTTAATCTCCATAATCTAAGACGAAATCTCTATATACAAACTATATATCAATGCCTCATCATCTATAGAATATGGAGGATGGGATGGTCCTACTCCTCTGATTGGCTATGCAAGAACCTATGAAATAGATGCTTGTGCATATATTTGATCCTAAACCTAGATGTCAATATTACCCTATCCTTGTCTACCATCTCTTATGTTAATATCCATCACATCCCCCACTCCCCCTCCCCTGTCTCTTATGTCTTATGCTAGTACCTATCTATGCTACCATGCTCACTCATGAATGTGAGATTGTAATGATAACACCCACCATACTGCTCCCCTCATCACGACCTAAGGTTGTGTCAACTACCTTAGCACTCATGTCTACTACCATGCTAGATATGCTACTATAGCCCCTTTATCTAATATCACCATCAAAAAATCCCACTATTGAGATACCACATCCTCATAGTCAAATAGTGCATCTAGTCTCACCACTAGTCTCCCCCAATGCGATCTCTCCCACATGATCCATGCAAAAATATGCTCAATATTGAGCACATCATAAATAAAACCAAAATATCATTATACTCAATCTAGCCCATATCTCTTAATGATTTAATCATGTCTCTTAGTAATGTAAGATGGGATTAGCATGAGCTAAGTACATACCTCATCTCCCCATCAAAAATCAATGCCTTAGTATGGAATCTATATGATCTAATCTAAGTGTAGGGTGTCAAATGCCTATTTATAGTACATTTATATCTCCTACATTCCCTAGTGCCACACTTGCAATAACACACCATCAAAAAAGCATTGACTACTCTAGCTCTAGTCTAGCAAGAGTCCCCAATGGCCATTAGATCACAATGTACTCCCAGTGTAGACACCTAAATAGTGTCTAACCCTTGGTCACCTTTTCCCTTGGTCCATTCCTAACCCATTCCTAACAATTACTAGTTTAAAATAATTAAACTTATTTTGAATTAACCCCCCCTCCTTGGACACATCACCCATGACACCTCACCTAGGACACCTCGCCTTAGACTAATTCCCATCCTATGACTCACCCAAGACCTATTCCTACTTCTCTCTAACCGCCTAACAAACTCTCGTGCGTATTTAGCCCAACCCATGACATTCTCCAATGGATAGTGCACTTGGCGGATGAAAAATGGGCTTGGTGGCTCATTTTGCCCGTTCTAACCCTGCCGACATCGGTCAAGTGTCAGCCGATGCCGGCGGAATCACTGACGTCAGTTATACTTAACCAATTTTTCAGACTCTTTCCCAATACAAATCAGAAATCAACTAATCTGTAGAAGCAACTGACGAATCCTTTGAATCCTTTAGTCTTCAACCATCCATCAATCTGCAAAATCTCTTAATCAAGCCTCTCACTCTCTCCATCAGGTGCAGCAACAGCTTCAGGTTCTCCATCAGCAACAGGTTCTCCACACAGGCTACATCAATAGTAGGTACAGGAATCATCAGTAGCACACCTTCTACAAGGCACAGGTAAGTATATTGTTTGTGTTTTTATTCTCTTTTTAGTTATTTGCTTTCAAACAATATCTCCCTAGACCAAACTATTAACCAAGCCAGACCTGAATCTCGACTTATCCAGCTCCCTGTTTCCTCTGTCCTCTATCAGACCATACACTCTGGCCATTCACCCAGACTCTCAGACCCAGACCCCAGACCCTTCCTTGGCCTTGTCCACAGACCAAAGCCCTGACCAGACTCTGTCCACAGACCTGCCCAGACCCCGTCCAAGCTAATTTCCCCGACCGACGCTGGTCATTACCCCAACTGACATCGACAGATTAACCGACATTGGCACCTTGACCAACTAACGTCGGTAGGCTTACCGACGCTGGCGACTGTGATCAGTTCGACAGCTTCTTTCAAGTAAGCCTTTGCTTCCCCTTTTCATTTCAATCTTTTATCACTTTAGTCTTTTATATTCTGCTATTTATCAGATATTTATTTCTGTTGATTAGTGGGTTTATATCCCTTAAGGAAGTTTTCATACTTCTAGGATCAAGCTTTCGCTTGACAACCCACCATCTATCTATTTAACGCCTTCTTTTGTCCAAGCTTCTTTCTTTGCAGGTGTCATTCCTCCACAACCAAAGAGGAGTACTCACAGTGTCTAGATTACGGTGCATAGACTATATCCAGGTACACATCAAGCCTTGACCATTCTTTCTTAACTTTCTCTTAATTCTTCTTTGAAAATTGAAAGCAAAATTTGAATAGAAACATTCTGGCACGCCTGGTGGGACACCTTTAGGGCCTTCCTTGGGTTCCCTTTCCTTCTTTGTTCATTTAGGTGCATTAGGCTTCTTAACCTTCACCTCTTTCTTCTTTTCTAAAAAAGACATCATAAGCAGGAAATAAAAAGAACTTTTTCTTTCTTTTTCTTGCATTTCTAGACTAGTAAGAAAATCATTTTCTTCAACCCTTTCTCCAACTTGTCTTCATTCCAATTTAATATTTCGATTTGGGACTTTAAAACTTACTGCATTTCATTTCTTGCTTTCTTGCATCTTTCTAGTCCACACTTAGTAATTAGTAAAACGCATATTGAATAAATCGTAGATCACTTGATGTTACACAACCAGACCACGTGCACTCAATAAAACATAAAACTCACTTGAGACAAGGCCCGACTGGGATTTCATCACCCAGCGGATACCTTACCCATCCCGACAATCCTACTTGGATTTCACCACCAAGGGGAAAGCCAACTCTGTTCTCTGGCAGAGTCTAAACTATAGTGAAAGTATATTTTGGCTAAGCGAAACCAACTAACCACTGGAATCGTGAAGTGAGGGGAGCTTGCTCCTTAGCACCAGGCCTGTACGAAAGCTAACACAAATTTTTGAGCACCTTAACATACCTGAAACCATCTTTAGATTACCTATTCTAGGACCCTTCTTACATCCAACTTCCTCAAACATCACATTAAGGCATAAGCCACACGATCTTAATAAAATTGTTTCTAGGGATTTAACGCTAGGATCTGTCTGTCATCATCATATTTTCTATTTTTATCTATCTTTTTTGAGCTGGTAAGGACATCTTCTTTATTTCCAAAAACTTTTTTTTTGAGTTTCTAGAAAACATAGTAACCGACATCAGTTCTGTAACCGACATCGGCAACTTTTCTGTACCGGCATTGGTCATCTGACTGACATCGACAGTCTTCTTCACCGACATCAATTTTTATACCGACGTCAGTCTCTGTCTATTTTCTTTTTCCAAAAAATAACAAGCTTAAAATCCAACTTTCTGGCTATCTAAACATTCATTCTGGTTTTTTGAGACTGATAGAACACAGTTTTATGAAACCTGATCCTTTTTCACCTTGAATGGTTTTGACACGTAGTCAAACCAAGGCCCTTCTTGACCATGCTAGTCAACAACCGCTTCCACCTTCACCATCTATAACCAGTCCTATAATGGAGTTCAACTCGGAGACTGAAAGAACTCCTACTCGCCCAACCCCACCTTAAACTCCTATCATCCCAAAAGGGGACCAAGATTTTGCATGATTATTAGACCTTAACGTCAAAGCCTTACAAAACTATCTTGTGAATAACCAAATGTGAGACTCCCTAGGCAACCCAATCTATGGGATGCCGACTTCCTTAGTTGACACAAGAATCACATCAATAGCCCCTACAATTCAGCCACTAGACAACACCTCCACCAATAACCCAACTGTGTCTTACCTTCAAAATGTAGCCACTCCATCTAAACCTACCTCCATGGGGGTTCTGGTACTCCCTCAACCTCAAGTCACTCAACCAAACCCCACACCTTTCCAAAACCTACTAGTCTCTATTCCCCCTACTCTTGCACCTATCAACACAAGAGTAACCGTTTATCCGTCAACAAGCATATCCACTCCTCAACCATCTTTGACGGCCCCTATCCAACTTGTGCCAACCAACCCCATAACACAAGTACCCTTGGCCCTAACTTTTGCTCCCATAACCAACTACCCATATGTTGTGTCTACGCAACCAACCACATCATACGCCTCTCCCAATATCTTTCAAGTGCCTTATAATCTAGGGGGTGCTCCACCCACCAATCCGTCAGCAGATATCATCAAAATGCTGATGGATAAGATGTCTAGCTTAGAGACTTCCATTTCTGGCTCACGCAATGCTCTCTCATACGAGCAAATTTACAATGATCTTATTCATCCTTCCATTCCAATTAGACCATACCCCAACCAGTGAGAGCTTCCCAAATTTTCTCGCTTTCAAAGCAAGGAAGACCCACAGCAACACTTACGGGCATTCAGACATGCCTGTTACCTTATTGCCCATGATGATGCATTACTCTTGTGCACATTTCCTATGTCCCTTTTTGGCACTGCACTTGACTGGTACAGCTCTATTGTCGGCCACTCCCTCTTCACATTTACATAGCTAGCCTAGCTTTTTCTTGATCACTTCTCCATTAAAATCACCAAGAAGGTCTCAATCACGAACCTTTACACTATCTGCCAATTCAAGGATGAATCAGTAGCTGACTTCGTTGCTCATTGGAGAGGCCTTATCAATCAACTCTCCTTTTCCTTACCTCAAACTGAACTTATTGAACTATTCTCCTGAGCTTGCGCCAAACATATTTCTTCCACTTTAAGGGTTCAGACCTTTCGTACCTTTGACGAAGCCTTCACGATGGCCCATAAAATTGAATTACATGCCATCGAGGAGAATAAAGTCAAGTTACGGAGCAAGAACCCCAACTCTAAGACTAATGACTCTTCTTCTTCTAAACCTTCATCATCAAATCCTAAGTCTAAAGATTTAGCTAACACTGTGGTCATTAGACCTTCATCCTCTTCATCCAATCAAACTGAGCCATCCACATCTCAGAGTGCTACCCATCAATTCCATCAGAGATACGTACAAAGACAGTATACTCCTCTTGGAGAATCATATGCATCTATACTGGAGAAACTTGTTAAACAAGGGATTATCAACCTCCCCTAGATTTGACCACTACCACAATTTGATCCCTCACGTGCCATCCCTGCGTGGTATAGGGAAAATGACTTCTACAATTTCCACCGTGTCAAAGGTCATGACATGGGAAACTGTAAAACTTTCAAAAACATAATCCAGGACATGCTTGAAAAGGGAGAGCTCGTTCTAGATAATCCCAATGCACCTCCAAACCAAGGCATCGATATCTTTAAGCAACCATTCCCCAATCATCCACCAACCCAAAATAATGTCCAGACCTTAATTGACAACACACATGAACATGACATTCAAACGGTCAATACGGTCTCACCCTTCATCCCCAACCAATCTCAAGAGGTTAACCCATCTACCAGTCCATCACGTGTGGACGAACCTCTTTCCCCAGTTAGTTCTCAACCAACCTCTCTCATCTTGGAGGATGCCTCAACTTTACCGGCACCACCGGTCTCACCATCCTCCTTTTTTCTGCCTATGGAGGACCTGACCTTACCTACTCCTCGACTGCAAGTGGAGGGCACCATAATCCCTGCCCTTTACCCACTTGAGGAGTCACACTCTCCAGTTCCTTCTCCACCAAGAGAAGAACCTGACTCTCCATCTTCCTCAATCAACAACAATCCAGTTATAACTCCCACACACCTTGGGTCTGAGACTTCTGCCACACCTAACACAATCTCTCAAGAATCCAAACCTCATCCCACATCCTCTCAACCATTTTCCCGACTAGTGGAGAAATTAGAACTTCTCCCTTCAAGGAAAGTGGAGCATCGGGGATTGTGGGAACATCTTAAAGTTCTTCAACATTCTCGTGCCCTCTCATCTCATACTACCAATCCTCCCAAGGCAGAATCGCCCAAGACTCCAAACAAAGACCAAACCCCCCTTCTAAATCTACATCTACCCAATCTAAACCAATCAAGTCACTTGGCATTCGCCCTCTCTCTACCCTCACTCACCCGCAAGTGAAGGTGGACTTGGACCAAACCTCGACCAAAAGTAGTCTTCTAACCAAGTCGAAGAAGACTGCCAGACCATAGAAGCAAACCCCTCCTCCACCGTCAACTTTGCCCTCTATCTTAGGTCCTCATCCTTCTACCCTAATCGGCGTGCTTCCTACTCCAACCCTTAATCAAAACAAATTACCTCCATTACTTCCTTTGACAACCACAAGTCAATCCCCTCTCAAAAATTTGGCACCTCTCACAAAGAAAGTGTCGTCTTCACCTGTCACCGCACCATCAAACCAAAAGGTGGTACAGAAACCTTCTTCAGCATCCCCAAGTAGAAGTCACCAGCACATCATACATCAACAAGCACAAACCCCTTAGTAGGTTCATATGCATTGATATTACGCCAACTTTTTCAGACTTCTAGCATTACCCTTCCTTCTATCAAGCCATTCCAACCCCTCAGGTCAAAACTGTCTTGGTTCGATGATACAAAGATTTGTTTATACCATCACACGCCAGGACACGATACCAAGACTTGCTATGCCCTCAAGGCAGTTGTTCACCACTATATGGAGAAAGACACTCTTCTCCTTGAGGACACTTTTGACCAACCCTCGACACCTTCCCATCCAACCTCTTCAACCATATCAACATCTCACCAATAGGCCATAACCCCTTCTTCACCTACTATCTTTGAAATCAATGCTATCCATATAACCACTAGGTCACAAAAGGACAAGGCAAAAGAAAAAACCATTATTCTTTGGACCTATCCTTTTGTCTAAGCACCTCAGCCACCGAAACCCAAGATTTCCATCTTAGGTGCGTCCCAACCCACTTCTTCAGAGGCAATCACAGAATCTATGATAAAACAACTTCACCAAATGCCTGTGAAGATGACCCTATATGACCTTATCCAAAGTTCCCCCCAGCATCACCAGGCTCTAATCAAAGCCCTACAGGTAGCTGAAGTCCAACTTGAAGACCCTCAACCACTTGTTGCCTCAGTCCATTCTTTATCCCCCGTCGCCTCCATCACTTTCAGTAATTTTGAAATTCCTACCTCTACCTTGGAAGATCAGGACGCCGCCCTTTTCATCATAGCCTACATTGATCAAACCTGTATAAAATGAGTTATGATTGATGGGGGTGCTAGCATTAATATCATTTCCTCCCACGCCTTTAATCAATTGGCCCTTCCCAAGAATTGCGTATCAAAAACTGACGCAATCCTTAGATCCTTTAATGACACCACCGCTAACACTATTGGCACTATTGTCCTCCATATCCACATTGGTCCACGCACAATCCCAGAGCTCTTCTACATCATTGAGGGAGAATTACAATACAACATGCTCTTAGGGTGACCCTGGATCCACGCTATGGCTTGCGTCCCTTCAACACTTCACCGTTGTGTCAAATTTGAACACGATAAATAAGTCCATGTCATTCCCACCGACCCATCTCATTTTAAGACTTGTAACACAACCTATAGCCCCAACGACGTTCGTATCCCACTCAAGGCATCAACCTAAACATCATCTCCATCCGTGGAAGTGTCAACTAGTACGCAAACAGCAGTTGCCACCACATCATCTTCTCAATTAACAACCAAGGACCCCATGGATGACATCTTCCAAAGACTTTCACTAGGGGAATATCACCTCCTTACTCTAGACATGTTCCAGACTCCTCAAGATTATGGATAGCTTCATCAAAACCCAAACTATGACTGTCAGATCGGAATGGTCATTCCTTATGGTCCTCCTAGCCTTCGCACCAATCTCGTCTATGGGGGGCTGGATCAAGCTCCTACTGAATCAAATCCTTCCTCCTCGCCTCAAATATTCACATCCGATTTCTCCTTTCTTAGCAACCCCACCTTTGCACATACCTACCTTTATAGGTGTGCATGGAAGGGTTTTGGCTTTAGACATTATGAACAAGGCTCCCATCAGCCTATCGAAACACCCAATGATGATAATGCAAAGAAACGGTATGGACTGGGTTTCCAAGAACCCACTGAGGCTTCCACAAACCTTTACCCCAAACCAACCATCGACCAATTTCTTCTAGACTTGCCTATTCCTCCTCCTTCACCTATGGATTCGGTGGTTTCCATCCCTCCTAACTTTTTCACTGCCTAAATGTCATTTGTTTGGGTCCCCTAAATCTATCAGCCAGGTAGGGTACCCAGGCTCTCCTTCTCATTTTCTCTCCATCCCATTGATCATCTACACTGGGTGGTAGACATTCTCCCTACCACAAAATGACTAGGGGGAGTTCGAATTTATACCGACTATCATAACCTTGACCAGACCAATGACCAAACATCAACCAGTCAAATATCAACCAGACACTGACCAATCATCAATCATGACCTTGACCAAACATTCAACCCAAACATTCAACCAGTCTTGACCAATTAGCCACCATATCAACTAACTTTATGTCCAACATCAATCATCGTGACCAATATGGAGCGAAGTAAATGAAGTAAATTTTCTCCTAATTGGCTTGGACCTTATATCATAATGCACAAGTATGGATCAAGGACATATCGTCTGTCTTCTCTTGAAGGCCGACCAGAACCTGAACCTCTTAATGCTTTGCATCTACGAACATTCTATTGTTAGTCAAGTACTCATCCACTTGACATTTAACTTGAGCTCATCCCTTAAGCAATCCTTGTCCTTTAAATCCTCAATCTATTTCACCCTTTTTCCCTTAACAAAATCCTCTACAACCCTTTTATGACGTATGGATGCTTCATCCTAATAAAAGGGAGACCTTAATCTTCTATAAGTCTTGTCCATGACTCAATATTCTATCAAAATTAAATCAAGATGTCAAAATATCCAAAGTCATAAAATCAAAAAAATCAAAAAGCAGCCTGCTCCCTCGAAGGACAGCTGCACTATCATTGATGTAACTAATAGACTGCTCCCTCGAAGGACAGCTATTCAAAATCTATAAAGCAACGTATAGACCACTCCCTCAAAGGATGGCTATGACTAAATCTTGCTACAAATAGCACTTTCTTAGAAGCTTCTTGCATCGATCAGCTTCACAAATGACCACCAAAACAAATGACATCTTTATGTGGACTTCCCATATTGATCAGTCCGATCTCTAAAAAAATAAAAAAAATAAAAGGGTCATGGACTTGACTTGTAGTTGTCTCAAGTTCTCCTATAAAAGGGGCAAAGTTATCCATACTCTAAAAAATGGGTTACCCTTTTCCTCCTATCATGTCACCTATTGAAGGGACTTCGAGCTCACTTTAATGTCAAAAGTGATTCGATTACCGCTCTAACATAACTATGGTCAATAATGCAACGCATAAATGGGGCTCTTGGTTCTAACAACCCCTGTCTATGTTGTCTTTCTGGTCCTTGTCAATGAAAGAGCAATGCGCCTCTCACTTATTTTCCACATTTTGGTCACACTTAACCAAAACATTTTCAGACCAATAACAGAACATTATGTCATCATCCTAGTCCATTTCACATAGTTTCTATGGACACCAATACACATGGAAAATATCAACCACATAATTTATGTCAAGCATAAACCAATACTTGCTGAAGCATAAATAGACCTCAATTCATTTTTAGCAAACATCCATCACGAATATGGATCATGGCTAGGAATGAAAAACCCCGACCAATGTTATAGAATACACCATTTAGAAAAGGCTGTAGCGTCATCTCCCCCTCATCATTTCAAGCATGTACCCTCATACATGTGGGAAATGCTATATCTTTATCATGACCAAAATCAACCACTTCAATCTTTTTCCTCCCTTCTTGGGAGAACTACATTGGCCTGAGGCCTTAACAACAAGGGCTATGTAGGCAGCACTCAGTTGACATGGGGTCTTCTAGGGTTAGCTCGACCATTTTCTTCATCACTTTCTTCCATCTCCTTCTCTCGTCACCTGTCAATCACAGCACAGTCAATCACATATTCACATAATTATTAGTATACTCTCATTTTCATTATCACAACATAAGTCATTAGTCATAAATTTCATCCATCATAACTCATTAAACATTCACATCATATAATCCACAAGTTAAACATTAAATATGACATCTATCATCATCTAATCTAAAGTCATCATCATATAATCTATCATCCACAATCAATCAACATCATTATATAACCATTTCATAAACATTGTCATCATCACATTCATTTTCATCATAGCATCATACGCATAACACATAATATCAACACATGCATCACATCAAAATGTCATAAACATCAAAACACATCCATACATTTTCTTATTACACATGTCACTAAATCAAAAATGCTCATCATATATATATATATATATATCACAAATAGTTTTATACAATAAGACACAATCTGTGTCTGTCTCTCTCTCTCATCATACATCTCTCGTCAATGGCTCGCAGGCTGGTATATACATCAAAAATGAATCTCTAGGGCTGCCCTCAAGGCTGTGGCTATGGTGGTGGTGGTGGTGGCCGAGAAGAGGCTATATCCTCTCCTCCCTCTGATCTGTGCCATCTGCGCGACCTTGAATCCATCACTCACGACATAGACCTCTGTCGGCTCTACTTTGCCCGCATCTCTGAGTATCACTGTATCTGAGGGAACCCCCTGATGGCTCTCTCATAATACATGATCTCGTCCAGCGCATCATTGTATCTAACCATAGATATAGTCTATAGTGGACCCATCTGCCCTGCTATTGTGCCCTGTAAAGACCCCTGTGGCTGTGGCTGACCTAGGTGCACTGATGCCAATGGTCTTACCCCCTGTCAAAATGCTAGCTGCTGAGATGGCTGCTGTAATGGGCCCTGCCCTCCAAAGCTCTGACCTACCACTGCCTATACCTGGGCTACAGCCAGCTATCCCTGTAACAGAGTGACCTACCCTATCAATGCTACCACCCGACCTGTCATCTCTGCCAACTGCCCTATAACCCCTACCAGTTGTCCCTGCAAAACTAAGACCTGGGCCTGAGTCACATTTCTCTCCTACCGTGCAGTGTCCCTCTCCTCACAGGCTATATTCTGCTCCCTCGTAATAGCCTATAGATCTGGTTAGGGACCCACCTGTATGCCTCTGTACTGCCCTACCCACCACACCGTGTAGGCCTCTATACACCCTGGGTTGGCTATCCCAGGTCTTGTCGGCAACTCCTCAAAATTGGGCTCCTCTATCTCCTCTAGCAGTGGGAGTGGTGCCTCTATGTCATCCCACCTGTACTATGGAAATGTGGGAGGTACATCCTATATCAGCCCATACTGGCACCACACTCTCTCAGTTGGAATCCTCTCGAGCTCGCCAACTCACCTACCTCAGACCCATCGCCTGCTCTGCATCCTGACCATCTGCTCACCCTGGTCTCTAAATGCTGGATACACCAAGTATGGTCTCCAAATGATATCTACTAGAATCAGGGCCTCCAGTACGCCTCGGTAGTGATCAATATCCCTGACCACTCCAGCCACCCACGTCTGTGCCATCACCTCATGCCATCACCTGAACCCGACCCTAAAGTCAGCCTGGATAGCCACTGGGAGGCTGAGAGGTTGAGTAACCACTATATGCTCATATGCCCAACAATGCAGAAGGTGGCCTACACATAGACTGTACCGTCATCGCCGACTGATGCCCCATAGCTCTCTGTATACCTAGGCCAAAAAGATGGGTGCCCAAGAAAACACTATCTTCTGCTCCAGCATGTCCATCAAAACCCCGATCATGGCCACTGGGAACCTACCTCCCTCCACATGTGGCAATGCATAGACTGTGATGCCGATCATCATCAAAATTGCCAGCCGATGTGTGTCCTCATCCACTGCATATAAAGGCTCATATGCAAAACTAGCTAAATGATAACTCGTCTCCATGATGTGCTCCCCAAATAGCATGACCATGTGGATATTGTGCACCTCTCTTGAGCACACATAGACGTCAGCTCCATGTACTAACAGCCACAAAATCTGGTACACGTCCTCGATCATGATCATCATCTCGCCCATAGGCAGGTGGAAGGTGTTGGTGGCATGGTCCCACCACTTGATCAATGCCACCATAAGGCTCACATCTCTCGATACTCTGTAGTAGCATCTCAGACTGCCTAGCCCCACTATGCTCATTTGTGCCCACTCCTCGATTGACATGCATCCATGCATCTACATCAGCAAGGTCGGGAGTCGATCTCGTAGCATCAGAGTCTGCCTCACCTGCATCCATCCACATACAATCTTGTGTTAAAATTGTTCCTACTCTTCCTATTTTACAACCACTCTAACCATCTATGCCTAACCCAACACCTGGGAAGCCCTTGGCATAGCTTTAACCTTTAAAGTTGACCTTTTTTTCCACCCTTTCAGACTAGGCAGCCATCGACATCAGTTATCGTGCTGGAAATGGCACTCACCTGACCGACGTCGGTCACCTAGTGACTGACATCGGTAGATTAGCAACCGATGCCGGTCACTGGTCGGCTGATGTCGGTGAACTCGCCGATGTCGGTGACTGGTTCGGCCCTAGGGCCGAACAGGGCGAGCCCTAAAAATTAGGGCTTCCCCATTTTAACATCTAAACCCCCCAAAACCCTCTAAAAAGACTCCTAAGTTATCCTAGACAACCCACCCACCTTCCTACCTACCCTCCCCCTTTATTTCTACCTCAAACAACAAAAATTCAACAAACTAAAATCAAAACAAAAAGCATCAAATTAGGGCTCAGAGACCCTCCTACCTCATCACAACATCGTCAGCGTGGTAGCACAATGGGTGCCACTGGTGGTGGACCTCCTATGGGTCCTCTACTCCCCTCTACCATCTCTTCCATGCTAATGACTCTGCACACTTCACCTAGCTCACACGCATCCCTGTAGCATCCAATCAGCTCCTTATCTCAACCAATGCCTATCTACCACCTCACGTTGCTGCACTGATCAACTTGGAGTCACTTTCACTCACTAAACACCAGAGCTCACTTTTTCACTTGGATAAATAACAAATGACTTTTGGTGGGCTACCAATCCAATTTTGTCAGATTTGGCAAGCCGCTAACATCGGCATCGACGTGCCCTAATATGCTGACGTCGGTTGATTTTTGCTGACGTCGGTCTCTTTTGTACATCGACATCGGTTCCATAACCGATGTTGGTGGCCTTAAAAACTTCATACCTCTTCAAAATGACCAAAATCATGTCCCCAATCTAGCAGTCCTTCAGACCACATCATTTTGGCCTCTTGGGGCACACTTGAAGATCATTTTTGCATCCATCCATCGACCACCAGACCTTGGAGATCATGCCCATCTCTTAAAACCATGACTACTTCCAAAGCAATTTTGCCTTGGTTGTTTTTGCATGTATGCTACCTCATGATTGGTTAGCAAAATTGTGCACACACTTTTTAACCTTCATAAGTATAGGATCGCAAGCCAGTTGATCCGCACTACTTGTGACTTTTTCATGTTTTTGGGAGCACTTCCTAAGCCTGGGATACCTGGAACACGATGACCATTGGAGCTTTAACTTAGATTTAATAACCCAATCAGCAGGTGACTAAATGCTGGGGATCAGTTATTTTAGTTTTGGCACTCCTTGACCCTTGACCTGTGACAATTTGACCTGACCATCCTCGTGAAGTGGTGTACGCGTAATCACAACTTTTGTAGCATTCTCACTCTATCTTCCCCTTTTTCATTCACTCTCTATCAAATCAGCACTCGATTCCAGGTTCCCTTCTCTCGACTCCTACTTTGAGGGGGGATACCTCATCCATAATCGGGGCAACCAACCCTCACCTATTTTTGTCTTGTAGTTCGCTTGAACAACCAACAAGACGAAATCAACCTTATCCCATACCTGGGGCAACCGACTCCTATTTTTGTCTTGAAGTTCATTTAGAGCAACCAACAAGACAAAAAGGGGCAAATGTAGACACCTAAATAGTGTCTAACCCTTGGTCACCTTTTCCCTTGGTCCATTCCTAACCCATTCCTAACAATTACTAATTTAAAATAATTAAACTTATTTTGAATTAACCCCCCTCCTTGGACACATCACCCATGACACCTCACCTAGGACACCTCGCCTTAGACTAATTCCCATCCTATGACTCACCCAAGACCTATTCCTACTTCTCTCTAACCGCCTAACAAACTCTTGTGCGTATTTAGCCCAACCCATGACATTCTCCAATGGATAGTGCACTTGGCAGATGAAAAATGGGCTTGGTGGCTCACTTTACCTGTTCTAACCCTGTCGACATTGGTCAAGTGTTGGCTGACACTGGTGGAATCACCGACGTCGATTATACTTAACCAATTTTTCAGACTCTTTCCCAATTCGAATAAAAAATTAGCTAATCTACAGAAGCAACTGATGAATCCTTCGAATCCTTTAGTCTTTGACCATCCATCAATCTACAAAATCTCTCAATCAAGCCTCTCACTCTCTCCCTCAGGTGTAGCAACAGCTTCAGGTTCTCCATCAGCAACAGGTTCTCCACACAGGCTACATCAATAGCAAGTATGGGAATCATCAGTAGGACACCTTCTACAAGGCAAAGGTAAGTATACTGTCTATGTTTTGATTCTCTTTTTAGTTATTTGCTTTCAAACAATATCTCCCTAGACCAGAATTTTAACCAAGCCAGACCCGAATCTCAACTTATCCACCTCCCTGTTTCCTCTGTCCTCTATCAGACCATACACTCTGCCTATTCACCTAGACTCTCAGACTTAGACCCCAGACCTAGACCCCAGACCATTCAACCAAGCCCAAAACTTTGTCTCAAAACTGTTAACAAACCCAGACCCTTCCTTGGCCTTGTCCATAGACCAAAACCCTGACTAGACTCTATCCACAGACCACAGACCTACCCAGACCCCATCCAAGCTAATTTCCCCGACCGACGCTGGTCATTACCCCAACCGACATCGGCAGATTAACCGACGTCGGCACCTTGACCATCCGATGCTAGTAGGCTTACCGACGCCAGTGACTGTGATCAGTTCGATAGCTTCTTTCAAGTAAGCCTTTGCTTCCCCTTTTCATTTCAATCTTTTATCACTTTAGTCTTTTATATTTTGCTATTTATCAGATATTTATTTTTGTTGATTAGTGGGTTTATATCCCTTAAGGAAGTTTTCATACTTCTAGGATCAAGCTTTCGCTTGACAACCCACCATCTATCTATTTAACACCTTCTTTTGTCCAAGCTTCTTTCTTTGCAGGTGTCATTCCTCCACAGCCAAAGAGGAGTACTCACAGTGTCTGGATTACGATGCGCAGACTATATCCAGGTACACATCAAGCCTTGACCATTCTTTCTTAAGTTTCTCTTGATTCTTCTTTGAAAATTGAAAGCAAAATTTGAATAGAAACACCCAGCTCCATATCTAAAAAAGCATTGATGACCCAAAACTTTATGCACCCCTATAGACACCATGATGTAGCTCCTTATATAAATGGGCTAGGATGATAGGTCCCCAGGTAAACACATGTTGATCATGTACCGTGTCTACCACTACCTCCCCAAGCTAAGGTGGAACCATCTCCCACTTTTATCTTATAATAAAATTCTAGATATAAGAGCCATGACTACTAATGTTATCCTATCTACGGTATCCTCCCATCAACATCAGTCCAAATTTATGGACCCATCATGTATTGCACTCTACAAACTCCTACCCAACTTTTATAATGTCTACATCAAAGTATGAGATCTTTAGTAGATACTCACCTTGATCATTAACAAGTGAAATATCCTATACACACCTCAAGTTTCATTGTCATCTCTCTTATCATAAAGTAGAAGGAGATAGTCTCTAAATGTCACCACTCCACTAGGGCTATGATTAATGATTAGTTAATTCAAATCAGTGGCATAGTAACCACATCATAGAGGCCTATTAGCTTTAGGACCCTATACTCCTCAGCCATCACCTACCACATCTCATGCAAGATATCTAGGTGCCTTGATCATGATGATAATATCTCTAAGCACTCCTACATCATGCCCACATAATAATTCAACTCATCTCCCTCACTTTCCATATTTACCTTATCTTACCATTATCCATACCATTTACCATTATTCATCTACCCCGTGCATCTAGCCTACCCATTTGCCTAAGATTAACTACCCACTAATAATCCCCAAGGTCTTTTTTCCCTCTTGCCTATCCTAAGCCTTTGTCCACCCATCCCCCCATCACCATATTAATATTACCATCCTAATCCCAGTGGTAATATTACAATACTACTACTTCTCATTTATGGTATTGCAATATCATGACTTCCCACTAGTGGGATTAAAAACCTATGATTACCCCCTCATGAGATTGCAATATTATGACTCCCTAGTAGTGGGATTATAATCCCACTATTTCCCCTAGTAGAAATATTTTTATCCCATTATTTCCACCCCCAATCTCACTATTTATGTCTATAATACTATGATTGAGATCACAACCTGTAGTCATAATATTAAAGACCCATGGTGACAAAATTCTTTTTTAGCCTATTCTAGCCTAAAAATCAACTACAAATTCACAAAATTTCTAAAAACATGAAAATCATAATGCTTTACTCATCAGTGGTCCTACCTCAAGCTCTCTCTAATAATCATAAACCCATTCACTATGATGTGAAGCTCAAGGAATGTGGTCCATCATTCTAAGCTAGATATTTGTATTTTTACATACAAAGAATGAAAATGACCTCCCTACCTAACCCCTATGGCCTATATCAACCCCACCTCACCCCCCATCCCCCCCATGTTCTTCCCCAAAATAGTGCTTCCATTCCTTCTTTCTACTATATCCCTACTAACCTCCTTATAGCCTTACCATCTACCTAATCTAATCTGGGTCCCTATCATATCTCTAATCATTATATCTATCTTGACCTACACTATATCATCTTGAGATCTTATTAAGATATGAAGGCAGCACTTGGCCACTTTTCAATGCCCAAGGCTAGCTTGGCCATTATCTCTTCCCTCACTCCCTTTCATAGGTCTTTGTTAGGGGCATCATCCCAATGCTTTTGGTCACTCGATCACATTAGTTCTTCTCTATCAACTCAATTGATTTAGCTTTGAGCTCCATTCATCCTACTTTATTAAATTAATCTAAACCTTATCCTCTAGCTCTCCCTTTCATGTATCCTTAATTGGGATCCATTTAAAGCTTATGTCCCTTCCATATTATCATCATCATGTTATGATTGATTCCCATGCATATGTCCTTGCTTTAGATGTGTCTATAATTGTGATACCTATAATCTCTATTCCCTATGCATGTGTCCTTACTAGGGTCATCATTATCAATTTGTAGCTCATTTCTCAAGTCAACTCACTCTTATTCATCTTCTATCCCGCATCTAGCATTCTAACCCCTCTCCTTTCCATTGCATCTCATATCTCATATCCTCTTTTGAGTGACCATCCAGCTTATTCTACATTGCATGTCCCCTAGAGGGGGCATCATACCCACTAGCATCATCATTCATCCAAGTCATGATTTTTATTTGAAAGACCATTACTCTTTCCACCGCATCCACTCATAATGACCTTTTAAAGAGGGGCAAAATGTATACACTAAAATTTGATCACTCTACTAATTATTCTAATTCCCACTAATTTGGTATAATTATCACATTTCTTAGCTAGAATAACCCTTGGCCTAATTTATATAATCATTCCCATATCCCATTTAACCTTTTTTCTAGCCTAAAACCAATTAATTTGATCATTAATCCCTAAATAATACTTATTACCTATTAACCTACCCTTAATATCACTTGCTAATTTAAAATCCAAGAAGATCCTAACTACCCACGCACTACCCTACACTAGCCTTTCTTAAGCACCTAAAACCCTATGGAGAAATCTCTAGAATTTAGAGAATTCTAGAGATCTCTCCATTTTATAGCCTCTCCTCTAGAATCCTCTCTTCTAGAGGATTCCATGGATTTAAAAATTCCATGAAAAATCCTTCACCCTAGATCTTGATGGCCCAAATTCAAATTTGGACCATAAGATCTTCCTCCATGAATCTATAAAACCAACACACCTTCCCTTGTTCAAGCTAATAAATTTCTTGACTGAGAATTTAAATGAGCAATTGAGTGCACAAGTGAGTGAGGAAGTGTATCAAGTAAGCCATTATCATCAAGCCAATGCTAAGCCAATCCAAGCCATTGTCAAGCATCTACAAGAAATCCAACAATTAAATTCAATCACACAAATCTCAATCTTGGATGGGAGCTATGAGAAGGTAAAAGTGATGGTAAGCATGTGCTTTGCATTCTGATTTACCTTTTTTATCCCTTCCTATTAGTGTCATTATTTTTGGGTTTCCATTATCTCTTTTAATAATATTTTGTTTGAATCCCAATTTTGGTGCATAATTAGAACTATCTCAAAGTGTAGAATGTAGAGGTTTTGATCATGAGGGGGAATTAGCCTCCTACCAACATGGAACTCACCCTTCATCTTCATCAAGTGGAGATACAAGGCTTAAAAATCCTCTAAATGAACTTTAAAGCTAATTTCTCAAAAATGACATAATTCATAAAATCATAAAGTCTAATTTTAGAATACAAAGATAATTCAAATGAGAAATAAAGAAAAAAATACAAGTTTGAAATATCACATTGGATTTGAAGTGGGCCCACCAAAGATAAGAGCCAAAATGAAGCACCCAAACCCTAGTTTCCTTTTGCTAGCATTTTATCTAATTTTGGGTGCTACCAAAGAAGAAATGCATGTCTAAAGAGGAACCCAAATGTTTTTGAGAGGTTTAGAAAGGTTGTGAGCAGATAACTGAGACTTAAAAATAGAAAAAACATAAATTTTTTATGACAATAGGTAAAAAAACATGGATGGATGTTTTTACAATCAAAGCCTTCAAAAACACCTCCCATATATATGAGGCTACATGTAGAGGCTAAAAACACTGTACTCAAGGGCATGCAACTAGTCAAGATGACTTTATACTCTATTTTCAAGCCTAAAACAAAGATTATGGGGCATCAAACTTCCACCAGAGAGAAAAAAAGGTGACCTAATTTTTCTACTAGTCTAAAGGACATTGGGAGGGCCATGCAGATCCTTCACAAAGCTGAAAAACACTAAAAATGAGCCATTGAAACCTCCTTAGAAAATTTCAAATGGACTTTCCTAACAAATAACTAGAACCACAACCAAACTAGAAAATAAAAATACAATAATAACTAGAAAAAAATTATTGCAAAAGAAATGAATCTCAAATTCAAAACTAATTGTAGTAATAAACTAGACACTGGTGATACCAACATGGCTCTAATACCATATCAAGGATGACATGGATTTGTTGTTTCATGGAAATTCACAAAATTGATGTGAGAAATGATTTTCATGAGGGCCAAATCTGTGTAAACATATATAATTGCAAATTATTAATAAACAAACACTAATTTATATATATCAAAGTTAATGTCTCCAACTCAATACATTCAGATTAGATAATTTGTATTAATTACAAGTACAAATAGGATTGGATGTAACTCCTCCATGAAGGGTGTTCAAGGATGCCTCAAAATAGAGTATAACTCCTCAGTTTAAGAAGAACCAGTCAATAGAGTAACCCCTATAATGAATGAGGCATAAGATAACTGATATGCCATATGATAGGTCAATAGAAACTCCTAATACTGCACACCTAGGAAATACTATCCATAAATATATGAAATCCAAATGAGATAGAATATCCAAGTAGGAAAAATAATAGAAACTATGAGGAAAATAAATCCCACACTAACACCAAAGGTATTCAATCAAACACTCAAGTGAGAAAATATTCCCTATTTTCTTTAATTTCCATATCAATCATAGACACAACACTTTTATAGGTCTATATTAATTAAGGAGCATCCCATGAGACATATTTTTCAAGTTACAAACAAGTTCAATATTGTACCTACTAATCACACATTGCATGATTCACACACAAGATAACATATAGAAGATAACTACATAAGTCTGAGGTCCTCTTAAGAGTATTGGCTATGTAGGTAGAGTTCAGTAATATAGAAGTCTTTGGAGTAGATCGACACCATGTTCCCACTAACCCATTTTTCCCACAAACAATATGAATATGAATTACTAGGGTTTAGTATTTGAAAAGGAGTAACATTCCATGACCCATATATAAATGCACTAGAGCAAAGGTGACACAACACTCAAAAGCATTCAAGTGGTCACATCTAGTTTCAACATGTATTCTATATTATACACCTCCTTTATATCTAGATAGAGATATTGACATAACCATCTTAGGTCAATGCAAGTGTCTATGACTATAGAGGTATAATTTATAGAATTAGGGAACTAATCCAAATTCTAGATGTAGTCTACTTTATTCTTATTCCAAATCTATATATGTGTTAACATTGAAACTAACTAAATATATTTTTTTTCATTTTCATTATAATATCTAACATAGTTGTACTTTCCATTTTTATCATATCTCAACATCATAAATTTAGTATATGTTTTATCTAAGTTTAATAATTAATTGACCTATTATAGAGATAGTTTGTCACCCTAGTGATGTAGGTTATCTCCAACCCTTTAACCCTACATTCCCCGATATATATTTTAGGTTTAAACAAGACTAAAATAAAGTTTTTTTTATTAAAAGGAGGTTGTGTCATAATACAATGGTATCTTGGATATATCTCTAGGAAAGGAGAAGATGGAAGGACAAAAAGAAAATAGAGGGTTGGGATAAGATGCTTCCTAATATGCTAAGAAATGTGTTGAGACTGCATGATCAATTTTAATGGCTAATAAGACTTAAATTACTTAGGCATATGGGATAATGTTTCCTTAAAATTCAATGCACAAGGATATCCCTCATTTGAGTGACGTACACATTTTTTGGAAAATAATAGAGTGTAAAAGTATTGTATGAAATACTTAGAAGAAAAGATCCTCACAAAAGATTGGGACGATATAATAGTCATATAAAAATAAGAAGGGGTGGATGAATAATATTTATGAATAGAGAATATCCCATTAGAGGAAGTATAATTGAAGAAAGTAGAGATAGTGATGCAAAAAGAGTGGAGTTGAATTTTGATCAACTTGAGGATTTATTATGAAACAAAAACAAGGATGAGGTGCACATTCTTGAGATTGTTTCTAGTGAAAATGTATAAGAGATAGAATGAGTTCTAGTTATAAAAGTAATGGAAAATGATGGGGATAACATTGCACCAATCTAAAGAGAAGGAAAGGATAAAAATGATACATAGGAGAAATGTGTGAGTAATAAAAAAGAGGAGGAAATTTCCATTTAAGAGGAATAATTTTGGAGAAACAAAGGTGTGAGAGTTTGTTTATATTATATATTTGTCTAAACATAAAAATAATTCAACCTATATCTAAATATTTTTCTTAGAGACAACAAAATATTGTGACCAATAGAGGATACACATGAAGATAAAGAATATGGAAAAGTGCTAGAGAAGACTAGTTTGATCACATAGTGGGAAATTATAAGTTGAAGAGAGGATATTTGTGATGAATTCAAGGATAATTTTAGACTAACATATAAGGATATTGTATCAGAGCACATACAGGAAAACAAGGTGATGCACATGAAGATGAAAGTGATGCACATAATGGTGATACTATCACAAGGAAGGATAAAAGGAGAGATGGTGAAGAATAAATAAAAATGGTAAGTATTGGATTTTTATGACTAATACAAATGAAATAAGATGTAATTAGAAGTACACATGAATATATTGGTCATAGATAAATGAATAAATACAAAAAGAAGAGAATGACTTACCCTAAGTGCAAAGTATGAGAAAGGGTATGTAGATGAAACACCACATAAGGAATACAAGGACACATAATTTTTATGATCGAGAGTGTCCTATACCAATTCATAGGAAAGGGTGAGAAATTTTTTTATTATTCATAACATATAAGATATTTTGAATAATGGAGGATAAGTAAAGCGAAGTCCACCTGAAATTGACAAGGAGATAAAAATATTCATCGCACATGATGTGTGGAATCTATTGGAGGAAAGTAATGGAGTAATAAACATCAAACTAAAGCTAATATAAGGAGGAAGAGTTAATAAATTTATGGGAGGTGACTAATTTTCATATAATTCTAGGTGTGTGGAACAAAATTTTCATAAGTAAAGCATTGGAACACAGTGATAAGACAAGGATGGTGGGAGTATCACACATAAGTTACTAGTTTGAGGCATAACGGAGATGAAGGATGGTTAAATTATAAATACAAAAATATGTTTAGAGGAAGATATAAAGAGAGATGGAATGGATTTATATACATTTTTCATATATGAAAATACTAGGGAAGAGAGAAGGAATATAATGTGTAAAGGAGGTAAAGGGTGGTCTAAAGTGAATAAACGATTGGAAGGAGACAAGGGTATTATATTTTTTTTTGGAAGAGGTGGTTGGAAAAAGGTGGGAACATACCTAAAAAGTAAAATAAAATAGTAGAGGAATGGGAAAAGGTGTTAACATGAGGTAGAATGTATGATGCATGTGAGTGTGTGAGAAGAAAGAGTGAATTAGACCATTGGTGGAGGTGGATAAATAAAGCTGGGTGTAGACTTATAAGAGTGAAGAGGAGAAGGAATAAAATAAGTATCAAATATATATGGAGGATGGTTTATGGCCCAAAGAGGGTCTAAAAGAGAAATATCGAGAGACACAAAGCAAGTATAATTTGGCAACACACCAGATGGAAGGGATCACCATTGCCTTGGCATCTAGAAAAAATAATGGCTATACCAATAAAAACCTACTTGTGAGTAAGAATTCACTTCAAAATAACTATGGGGTTTAATTTAGGAGCATCCCAAGTAAGTTTAAAATCTTACATGAAACAAAAAATAGAGTCACTTAGTGGGGAATAAACCCAAAATTTTCTAGTGCATGGTCACATGGAATATAAGTTTTTGATATTTTCATTAAGTTTATATAAGAGTTCTCATATGTGGAAGGAATAACACCTTGGATTTATGTGTATAAGTTAATAAATTAAAGGTTGATTTTTTTTGTTTAGAAATATATCACACAATGATTCCCTTGTGTAGTAGGAGTGTGTATTGAAGCACCTAAGTAAGACACAAAGATAAAGGATGATGCAAAAATGCACATAAGATTATAATACTTGATAAGGTGCAAGTGTGATATTACACAAATGTTTATTCATATAGGTTGTGTTCCATGAATATAAATATGGAAATAACCTAAGCTAAGTTTGGGATTGCACAGAAAGGGTAAAAAAAATTAGCTTACATAAGAAGCACTAAATATTTCATAGTGATACTATATGAAGAAGCTTGCATAGAAAAGTGTTGAAGTATAAATCAGACTGTTGACCAAATTTCACCTCAGTACAATTTTTTCAACTATTTTCATGGAGAGATAAATAGTAGTTGTAATAACTATCCATTTTAGAGGTCCAAAATTGCAAGTCAAGGAGGCTAAGGTGTTTTGGCTCCATTGTAGTGTATGTCAAGTTCTCCACATGTCAAGTCTTGGAACCTCATAAACCAAAATTACATTATCAAGACCAAGTTAGGTTCTCTAAATGACTCAACTTATAAAATTTTCATGAGTAGAAATAATCTGGGTTTACAAACATGAATTACTCCTTCTAATGCTTTATGGGTTTTCAATGATGCATGACTTTAGGCTTTCCAAGAAGTAAGTCTTATGAATTTTATAAGAAAAATCATTTAGAAAACCCAAAATGGTCTTGATAATGTCTCCCCCCCAAGTGCCCCTTCAAACTTTTTTGAAGGGCACTTTTCTTCCCAAGTGACCCTTCAAAAAAGTTTTGAAGGGCAATTTCTTCTAAAGTTCCCCTTCAAACTTTTTTTAAGGGCACTTTTATTCCAAGTGACCCTTCAAAAAAAATTTGAAGGGAAATTTTATCCCAAGTGTCCCTTTGGACTTTTCTGAAGGGAACTTTGCTATCCAAGTGACCCTTCAAAAAAGTTTCAAAGGGAACTTTTCTTCCCAAGTGACCCTTCAAACTTTTTTGAAGGGCACTTTATCTTTAGAATGCCATTCAAAAAAGTTTTTAAGGGCCATTTCCTTTATAAACTCCCTTCAAATTTTTTTTGAAGGGACCCTGTGCCTCCCCCAAGTTTCCTTCAAAACTTTTTAGGACACTTTCTCAAGTGTCCTTCAAGAAAAGTTCTCAAAGGAACTAACCATTGCCTATCAGGAAAAATCCTTGAAATAATTTCTTCAAAAAAATTCTCTGAAGGATTTACTTCAAAAAAATTTCATGAAACATAAACCCGAGGGATCCTAATGACGTGTTGTAGGACGTTGAGTTTAATACAACCAACTAGTCATTGGTGTATAAAGATGATCTGACATAGGACATCAAATTTAGGGTGGCTAACTAGCCATTACGATTCAAAGATGACGTGTCATAATATGTCAAATTCATGCCTAAAGTCTTCAAGAAGGAAGTAAAGCCATTTAAAGAACCTGATAAGGTCTTAAGCAAGGATAGTGAAAATTGGGTTTCCCAAAGATCTTTGCTTATGAATTTTACAAGTAAAAGTAATTGAGAAGCCCAAAAAAGAAGAGACAATCCTTTGTAAGTTTTAAAAAGAGATTTGCTTATGAATTTTACAAGTAGAAGCAACCAAAGAACTCAAAGAAGCAAGTAGAAGTAAAGTCACTTGAAAAAATCAAATAGGCCTACAATGTAAAATATGGGAGATATTAAGAAGAATACATTGATTTTGTAGTCATCCAAGTCATTTTTTGTAGAGGTTCATTCCACCATTGAATTTTTATTGATCCTAGTCATTTCAAGAGGGCAAATAACTGAGAAGGACAAACTCCAACTGAATGAGAGAACAACTAGAATCAATTTCACTAAGATAGTGACTATAAACCCTTTTGGAGGCTTCTATTTTGATGACCAAGAGTTATCTCTTCTCTCCCTCTTTTTATATAAATAGGACCCTTGGGATCTTATTTTATCATTTATAGATAGTATGGTGAGGCCTTGCTAGAATGTTTTGTCATTTTCTTGCCTTTGAGCAAAGAAGCATAAGTCTATTTTATTTCTAAGTTCTAGACATTTTCCTAGGCATGCAAGAGACAAATAGTGATATCTTGTTATGTTTTATCCTTCTATTATTTTTCCTTTATTTTTTTGAGAAAAGAGTTGATCTAATAGGTCATGGAAAGTGCATTCTAGTTGTATGAGATTTTGCATGTGTAACCCTTTTTTTGGACTATACAGGTTATATTTTCTAGTTATTTACCTTGTGTGATCTCATTCATTTTGTCTCTACATTGAAATACATATGTTGAAATATTATAGAGCTTGAGTTATAGACTATATTCTACTATATTATGCATAAGTATAGGGCATACATGTGGATACTAATTCTTGGTGTATCACCATCTTAGACTAGGCTTTTCATTTATGCAAACTTCTGACTCTTTTCACTCATACAAATTGGTTAAGTAGCTTTATTGCATAAAATCTAATATAGGGAGCTAGCCCTTTCAACCTAGATGTTCATTTCCACTTAAAGATACCCACAGGCATGGAAATGTCCCAATATTGTCCAAATCTAGAGCATCCTTGAATATCCCTCTTCTAGGGTGAAAGATTTGGAGATAATAGTTTTGGCATATCTAGTGGGACCCAAATTATTGCTAAGTCAAGGTGAATGCTAGTCTTGATAGGCCTAAGTAGTATAAATACCCATAATATAGCATTTGGTGACTCCAAAAGGGTGTGAATCCCTAGTTCTAGACCAAGTTTTATACATTATCCTACATGGTCCTCATAGGGTCCTTAATATTATCTGACCAAGCCCCTTCAAATGAAGCCTTTCCTAAAGAATAATACCCTAAACCACTCCTAGCCCTATTAAACCCTTGGTAAGGAGGTTTTGGGGAGGAAGTAAAAGAGGTTAAAGAAGTTCAAGGAGAGGATTAAATTAAAGAGGAAGAAGAAATAGAGGATCATAAAAGAAGAAGAGAAATGGGAGAAAGGGGAGAGATAGATAGATGTCAACCTTCCTTGTTTTTAATACCCAAAACCTAATAGAGCTTCCTGCATATGACCCCATCCCTCCAAATGCTACCAAAAATCTTCCTATTTTCAATGGAGAGGTCCCTATTACCCAATCTAAACATATTAGAGACATCTTTAATTTCTATAATTTCCATAATGTTACTAAGGCCAACATAGCCATTAAGCTACTTTATATGTCTTTAAAATGCAAAGCACTTGATTAGTATAAAACATTGCAAGGGGGTTACATTACAAGTTGGGATGGTTTTGGAGACCTATTGGTGACAAGATTCAAAAATACGAGTGATCATGCTTCCCTAATACATCATATAAATGTAATAAAAAGAGGTCCAAATGAATCCATAGGAGATTTGAATGAGAGATTTCAAAGAAAATGGTATAGGCTAACACTAATCATGAGATCTCCTCCTATCTTTGTGTTCCCAACATACCTCAAAGGGTTTGGTACTGATGTTGCTATTATATTTTAGACAATGGGAGGATTCACTCTTTCAGGTGCATATGAGCTAGTAATTAAGGTTGAGAATATATTGATTTAGATTGGAAGACTCCCTCCAAGAGTTTCCATGCCTTTCCTATATTGAATCTCCAAGCATGTCTCAGGTTCCCAATGCCAATGTGAATCCTAGAGCCTTTCCCAAAAAAGTGGATAACATTGTGGACAAGGATGAAGAAATTAGATCATTGAGAGATCAGCTCAAACAAGCTCAATATCAGGTAAGTACTCCTCCTAATGAAAAATACTATCCTCAACCAAGGATATAGAGCTCCATCTTGATATAATTATCAAGGGAGAGGACAAAATCAACTAGGTTATAGCAGGAATCCCAATTCATATAATCCAAATTCTACTCCTCCCATAAAGGTTATTGTTCCAGTTCACACAAATATAGTGTAAGGAGAAGATCATGTAGACCAATGGGGGTAACCTCAAGGTCAGTTTGCACATGATGATGGAGGCATTAGCTACACTTTAACTACATAATAAGAAGCTACTCCTCATATGATATTATAATAATCATGTCCCAACCAAAGGGATAATCATAGAGAAGGTAGCAACCCAAGTGTGGGGATGATGAACTTTCATGAGAAGGATGATTTTGTATTGACTCAAGGAATTACAATTGGATCTAATATAAGGTCTAAAAAGAGAGCCTTGGGAAAAGGCCAAGAACCATGAATAGTTCCATGTGATGCCTCTCTAAGGCCATAAATGCCAATCAAAGTGTTTCACCTTCTACAGGCCATGTTCCTCAATAGGATTAGAATGTAAATGTAGTTGCCAAAATTGCAACATAATAAGATATAACTCCTTTATTACCATAAAAAATTTAGGATAAATTAAATAATCTATCTCTAAATATTTTAGACTCATTAAAGATAATTAAGACAAGAATATCCCTTTGGGAGGTTCTACATATACCTAGTCAAAAAGAGATTTTACAATAGCAGTTACAAAGCATGCAGGTGGCTCCTCAATCTTCAAGGCATAATAGTGTGGCTCTCACAAATTCTCTAAATCATCTTTTGGAGCCTTCCAATAAATCTAAAACTCCTCCACCCTTCTACATCATAATCATTATAGGAGATAAGTTGGTCCATAATTGTATTGTGGATAGTGGAGCAAGCACTATTATAATGCCTAAAATAGTGGATGATAAGTTGGTTTTGAACTATGAGCCACATAGTAATGGCATGTTGCAGATTTATGGAACTCTAAATAATATGGTAGGATTGGTCAAAGGATTGAAATTATTTTTACATGGCTTCCCAAGCTTCCCTATCATGCAAGATATTGTGGTGGTGGACCTTCCAGCACACTTTACTATATGCTTATCTAGGGACTTTATGGCCAAGATAGGAGGATACCTTTATACTAATTGGTCCTTTCTATATTTCAAGATAAGGTATGGAACCAAGGTAATCATAATGACTCAACCCTTATCAAGGTTTCATATTGAGCCATACTTGGAGACAATGACAAGTCAAAACTATCTAATCAGTGAGGAAGAGGTGGTCCTGAATAGTGAAACATATCCTCTTGAAGGTATTTCTAACCTATATCTTGACAAGTAAAACATTGAAACACATGTCTTTGATCCTTAAAATTTCATTGAGTAAAATAATTTAGGATTTTACTAAATGCATGAGAAAAATATCCTAATTTTTTCACTTAGCAATGAAGATCATGAGCTTGATGGCATGTGGGAAATGTTATTTGATGGTTCAAGGAGAAAAGTAGGTGTAGGATCTAGTTTCATGTTGATTTACACATCAAATAATCATTACTACTCTTCTTATAGGTTTCATTTCAACTACATTTGTAATGTGGCAGAATATGAAGGCTTAGTTCATGGTCTCAAATGGGCAAAGAGGAAAGGAATCAAGCTTTTGAAATTTGATGGAGATAGTGAGCTGGTCATCCATAAAGTGAGAAGTCAAGATAAATCAAATAACCAATGTTCAAGTCCTAAAAGCATAGGGTATGGGATCTACTTGAGGATTTTGATGCCTTCAACAAACATCCCATAACAAGAGACTTAAATAAGCAACTGATAAAATGGCTATAATAGGAGCACATTTTGACTCAACTTCTAATGTTGAATAAGAGATAGAGTAATCTTATATCAAGATCATTGCGATGCCTTCCATTTTGGATAATGAAATGTAATAGAAAGTGTTTAAAAGTGATGAACACATTGCACACTTCTTAAAAAATGAGGTAGGTTTCTCTTCAAGAAATTAGAAGAAGTTACATAATTATTATGAAGAATAGATTATACAACTAAATAAAAATAAAATACCCAAGGGTATGATTACCTTGGAGAGAATATTCAATGAGGATGATAAAAATAAAAACTAGAGAATGAACATGTCAATAAAAGAAGAGAACAATGAGAGAGTTCTAATTTTTAAGGACCTAAAAGGGTTTGACCCAATTCTAGCTCATCACAGCATTGAATTGGATCATGGATCTAAATTGGTAATATAAAATTAAGGGCCTATCAACCCCAAGGTAGATGAACTCATGAAGAAAGATCTGACCAAATTGATTGAGTCTAGGATTATCTTTCTTATAAAGCACTCAACTTGGGTAGCCAACCTTGTGCTAGTTTTAAAGAAGAATGGTGAAATCAGACTTTATGTGGTTTTTCATGATCTAAACAAAGTGTCTCTCAAAGATCATTACCCAATCCCTTCCATGGAACAAATTTTGCAAGTTGTTTTAGGTTCTCAATGTTTCTCACTTCATGACGGTTATTTAGGTTATAATCAAATATTAGTAAATGAAGAGGATCAATTCAATACATCCTTCACCACCAAGTGAGGGACCTTTGCCTACAAGAAGATGCCATTTGGTTAATCCAATGCTAGAGATACATTTCAAAGGGCAATGGACATAGCTTTCAAAGGTTTGATAATTATATTTCTACTTGTTTACCTTGATGATATAACTATTTTTTCAAAGGATTTTGTTGATCATATGGGACATCTAAGGCAAGTGTTTGAGAAGTGTAGAGAGTATGGCATATCTCTCAATCCAAATAAGTGCATCTTTTTTGTCCATGAAAGTAACCTTTTAGGTTATATTGTTTTGAAATAAGGCTTATCTATTGACCCTAAAAGGATTGAAGTTATTATAGGCTTGTCTTTGCCTCAAAATAATAAAGGGATACAATGTTTCTTAGGAAAATAAAACTTTGTAAGGAGGTTTATCCCAAAATTTTAAAATGTGGTAAAGCCTGTCATAGTCATGCTAAAAAATAGCCAAGTTTTTACTTAGATAAAGGAAGATAAAAGAAGCTTTGAGGCAATCAAGAAAACAATTATAGCCTATCCCACTCTCTTAAATTTAAATTTTTCTAAGGATTTCATTCTTTATACTTTTTCTAACCTGGACACAATCTTAGCCATGCTTATGCAAAAGAAAGACAAGGATGTTGAGAAACTAATTGCTTTCTTCAAGCAAGGCTTAGAAGACTATGAAGTTAGATATTATTTTATTAAGAAACAATATTTAACCATAATTAGAGGTTTGAAAAAGTTTAGGCATATGGTTTCTAACAATAGAATCCATGTCATGGTCTCCCATCCTAGCACCAAGGAGTTTCTCCTAAGCAGGGATCCCAATGAGAAGAGAGCTAGATGGATCACAAAGGTGATGGAATATTACATTGACATAAAGGTAACCATACTAGTAAGAGGAAGAGGTTTATGTGAGCACTTAGAATTTAACTTTTAAGAACCAAAAGAGAAAGCCTTGGTGAATCAAGTTCAAGACCAACATGTTGATCAAATGTAGAATCAAATATGGACACAAGACATCATTGGTTTTATTCAAAATGGTGAGTGTCTCAATAGCTTGAAAAAATATCAAAGAAGGTATTTTAGGCTACAAGTTATTCCTTATTTTCTTGTGGATGACATTCTCTTTAAGAAGGATGTGAGCAACGTGTTACTAAGATGCATTAACAATGACCAATTTTATATGCGGATAGAAAGGCTCCATAATGGTGTAGATAGTGGTCACTTCTCTCCTAGAATAACAACTATAAAAATAATGAGATCTGGTTACTATTGGCTTAGTCTTTTTAAGGACTATTATCATTGGGCTAAGGTTTGTCTTCAATGTGCTTTCTTTTTTGGTAAACAAAAGTTTTCTTCTCTTCCATTAAATCCAATCCAAGTGGACCATCCCTTCATGTAATGGGACCTTGATTTCATTTGCATGATCAACCCTCCATCAAGTGTTGGACAAAAATGGATATTGACTGCTACAAACTAATTCACAAGATGGGTAGAGGTTGTTGCTTTGAAGGAAGCAAATGAAAATTCCATCTTGGAGTTCTATGATAGAATTATAATAAGGTTTGGAGCTCTTCATGTCATCATATCAAATAATGAACTTGCTTTCATAAGTACTAAAACTTTTTATTGGGAAGTAAAGAGTGGAGTTAATTTGAGTACTCATCCAACTACTACCCTCAAGGTAATGGATTGGTTGAGTCTACCAACAAGAACCTAATCAATATCATTAAGAGGATGTTGGAAAACAATCAAAGAGCATGGCATAACAAGCTAAAGATAACCTTATGGGTAGATGGAATCACTCCCAATAATTCAATCTATAATTCTCTCTTTGTACTTGTCTATGGGAGAGAAGCTAGGCTATCCATATCATAAGAACTCCTTGCCTTGGAACTTGCACAATAGCTAGAATTACTTGAAAATACTCCCATGGAGGTTAGATTGATAGAATTAATGTAACTATAAGAGGTAAGAGATGATGCACACAAAGATTTAGAACACCATCAAGTCCTCATGAATAAATCCTATGATAAAAGAGCAAGGGAAAGAGTGTTCAAAGAAGGTGACTTGGTCTTGAAATGAGATGAAGATAGAGAAAAACTAGGAAAACATACAAAGTTTGATACCTTGTGGAGTGGTCCTTACATCATCAACAAGCGAAAGCAAATAAAATCCTTTCAGTTGTCCAAAATGGATGGAGAATAGATGCCTATTCCAGTGAATGGAATCCATTTGAAGCCTTGATTTTGAGCCTTGATGGCCATGTCTTATATATACCTTTTTGTTGTTTTTTCTTTGTTGTGTTTGTTTTCACTAAGTGCTTTATAGTACAAGTGTGTTTTCCTTCCCTTTGTTTGCTGTGCATCTCTACCTTGTGTGTGTAATCAACCCAACTAGTGTGTTTTTAAACTAAATCTTGTTAATTAATCTTTTGAAGTGCCAAGTCAGGTTCTCTGAATAACTTGACTTATAAAAATTTCATGATTAGAAATTATTTGGGTTTATGAACCCAAATTATTCCTTACAATACTTTGCAAGTTTTTAATGATGCATGACTTTGGGTTTTCCAAGGAGCAAGTCTTATGACTTTTATAGGTAAAAGCATTTATAAAAATGAAATGGTCTTGATAATGTCCCTCCCCCCCCCCACAAGTGTCCCTTCATAATTTTTTGAAGGGAACTTTTTTTCCCAAGTGTCCCTTTGAAATTTTTTGAAGGGCACTTTTCTTCCCAAGTGACCCTTCAAAAAATTTCTGAAGGGCACTTTTCTTCCCGAGTGTCCCTTCAAAATTTTCCAAAGCACACTTTTATTCCAAGTGAACCTTTGAAAAAGTTTTGAAGGGCACTTTTTATCCTAAGTGTCCCTTTGGAATTTTTTGAAGGGCACTTTGTTGTCCAAGTGACTCTCTAGAAAAGTTTTGAAGGGCACTTTTCTTCCCAAGTGACCCTTCATACTTTTCTAAAGGGCACTTTGTCTTTGGAAATTCCCTTCTAAAAAGTTATGAAGAGCCATTTCCTTTAAAAATTCCCTTCAAAATTTTCTTAATGGACCCTGTGCCTTCCTCAAGTCTCCTTCAAAACTTTTCCAAAGGACACTTTCCCAAGTGTCCTTCAGGAAAAGTTCTCAAAAGAACTAAAAATTGTATTTCAGGAAAAATCCCTAAAATAATTCCTTTAGATAAATTGTTTGAAGGAATTACTTTGAGAAAATTGCCCAAAACATAAACATGATGGATCACTATGATGTGCCATAGGATGCCAAGTTTAATACAACCAACTAGTCATTAGGGTACAAAGATGATGTGCCATAGGACATCAAACTTAGGGTGGCCAACTAGTTGTTGAGATTCAATGATGATGTGCTATAGGATGTAAAATTCATGCCTAAAGTATTCAAGTAGGAAGTAAAGCCATTTAGAGAACCTAACAGGGTCTTAAGCAAGGTTAGTATACATTGAGTTTCCCAAAGAGATTTTCTTATGACTTTTACAAGTAAAATCAATCAAGAAGCCCAAAAATGAAGAGACAATGCTTTTTGAGGTTTCAAAAGAGATTTACTTATGACTTTAACAAGTAAAATCAACCAAAGAACCCAAAGAAGTAAGTAGATGTAAAGCCACATAGAAAACCTGAATGGGTTTGCAATACAAAACATGGGAGTTCTTAGGAAGAATCCATTGATTTTATAGTGATCTAAGCCATTTATTATGGAGGGTCATCTCACCATTGATTTAATAGTGATCCTGGTCATTTCAAGAGGGTGAATCAAATAGAAGGACAAACTCCAACTAAATGAGAGAACAATTGGAATCAATTTCACTAAGATGGTGACTATAAACCATTTTGGAGGCTTCTATTTTGGCACCCAAGAGTTCTCTCTTCTCTCCCTCTTTTGCTAAAAGTAGGACCCTTGGGCTCTTGTTTTATCATACACAAATAGTATAGTGAAGCCCTAATGGATTTTTTTTCCATTTTCTTACCTTTGAGTAAAGAAGCATAAGTCTATTTTCTTTATAAGTTATATGCATTTTCCTAAGCATGAAAGAGACATAGAGTGACACAAGTGATGTTTTATCCTTATATTCTCTATCCTTCATGTTTTTGAGAAAAGATTTGATCTAACAAGTCATAGAGAGTGCATTCTATTTGTATGAGATTTTTCACATGTGTAACCCTATTTTTGAACTATACAAGTTATCGTTTCTAGTTATTTACCTTGTGTGATCTCATTCATTTTATCTCTACATTGAAATATTTATGTTGGAATCTTCTAGACCTTGAGTTATAGATTATATTATACTATATTGTGCATATGTATAGGGCATACATGTGGATACTAATTCTTGGTGTATCACCATCTTAGACTAGGATTTTCATTTATGAAAACTTTTGACTCTTTTCACTCATACAAACTAGTTCAGTAGTTTTATTACACAAAATCTAATATAGGGAACTAGTCCTTTCAACCTAGAGGTTCATTTCCACTTATAAGCACACCCATATGCATGGAAATGCCCCACCATTTCCCAAATCTAGAGGAGGCCTAAAAATCCCTCTTCTAGGGTGAAAGATTTGGAGACAACATAGCCTAAAAGGAATAAAAAGGATGACACATAATAGATATACTAAGGTGTGTATTCACATAGAGGACATAGCATGAATATATTTTGGTAAAAAAATTATGATGCATAGATATGTATCAATGTAATGTGATAATGTAAATAAGATATAGGCTAAGAAGGTTGCATAAATGAGGTTTTAACATGTTATTTTTTAAGTCTTGATCTATACAAATATTCAAAAATATGATCATGTATAGTATGTAAGGTCATATGATGTAACTCATAATGAAATAGTAACTCTTTCTTAGTAAAATTAATGTGTATCACACATGAAAATGATAGTGTGAAAATATAAGGGATAATAAAAATTAAATTAATTCATGTATTTTATAATGTGGTAAAGTATTAGGTCACATGGTTTGGTGTTGACATATAGGAAAGTCATATATACCTACACCTAGCCATCATAGACCCTAGATATTTAGCATAAAGGACAAATATGCACCAAGGATTGTGGTTGATGAACTAAATGTATGAGGATCCAACCTAAAAAGTAGTTATAATATAGGTAGTTTGAGAAACTCATAGGGGATATAGTACATGGGTAGGACTAATTATATTATAAAACTTAGGTATGAGTGCATTGTTTACCATTAAATGAAGCTATCAGCTTTACACAAGAATCAAAATAAGTTTTAGAATATTTACAACTATAATAATGCAAGTTAGGAAGAAAAATGGGAGAAATGAGGAATCCTCATTTGGAGGAGGTGGAGAATATTAACATAGGTACCAAGATAGGCTAATATTTTGAGGAAAATATAAATTGTGAAATAGATCCAAATATTTGAACTAAAATGAGAGAACTAAGGGATCCCTTGTACAAGTTAAAGAATTTATAATATCTTGTAACCATTAGTTTAATGAATGAAAAAGAATGATTTGTGAAATTTTTAAGCTAGTGTGTGAGTTATTATAGTTTTCTAATACATAATTTCACTTAGATACCTAACCATAACAACATCATGACACTTGTTGGCCTAAGGAACAAGTGGAATTTACATCTCAAACAATATATTTTACATAAAATATAACTATATTATTATAGATTATTATTTATAAGGAAGGTGAAAGATTTATAAATCTTTTATTGGTGGTTACAAGATACAACTAATTCTTGTAAAACAAATCTCACTTTTTTACTAACAAAACATAAGAAAAATATTATGGATCAAAAACCCAACAAACCCCCCTTTGATCCAACAAGGTGTATAGAATATGATATATACCTATGACTATGAATTCATCAAAAGTATATATTTAACCTAGAACTAACAAATTTCACATCTTAGTATTGAATAAAATCAATGTTACTCCGTATAAAATTCTTACCAAAAAGTTATGGCATACAAGCTAATGAACATGATCAAGGCCTGTTCATTCCCTATGATCATAATATTGTACTATAGTAGAGAAAAATCAAGGCCTATTGAACCATATATATCTACATAATGTCTCACACAGAAACCAATCCATATTACTATATATGGCACATATCCCTAAATTCCAACAAATGTTGATGACCTTTTCTCAACACTAAAGGTACTAACAATCACTATCATCTCGTATAATCACCAATGAATGATTAAAGGACATGTAGTATCTTCCCCCAATTAGGTGAGAGGTAAGAATCCCTTGCAACCAAAAACCAAATCAAAAATATTTTGTCTTCTCCTCATCATTAATATCAATGGAGTGGATAAAAACAAAAACAAAAACTGAAATAAGTATGCTACTACTACCAAAATTACCATTCAAATATTTGACCCAAAATCCAAGTGAATAACTAACTAGATAAGGGAAATAGTACTCCAACCTCCAAAAAATATTCTAATCTCTAATGTGACACCTACACTGTCTCAATCACAAGGATATTGATGGACATGTAATGGATGATATGTTCTCAAATAACACAAGCATGGGATAACATTATGAAACTTTTCATTTTGTAGGTGTCGATTTCCATAAAAAATGCACATGTATATAAAATTTTCAATAAATTTGTCAAAAAATGCATATAAATAAGCTTAAAATTACAAAATTAACAATTCTAATGTGTCTGGAATGTTTAAAAACCTATAAATTGACTAGTCACATGACCAAGTTTACATAAAATAAGGACTAGTCAAAAATAATGTCATAATACAATGCTCATAATGATGAATGCAAAAAAATGAAATGTGACCAAAAGGAATGATTTTAAAGTTTTGAACCCTTTACCATTCCTTTTACATGAACTTAAAAAATTACCTTCCAAATTTTCTTTTAACAATTTAAAAATTTAAGCAAATAATTTTCTATTTAATCTTTTTATTTTAGATTTGAATAATTATTTGTGTGTGTGTGTGTGTGTGTGTGTGTGTGTGTGTGTGTGTGTGTGTGTGTGTGTGTGTGTGTGAAATGTTTTTTTTTGCATGGTGTTTTTACTTGTATTTAATTGCATGTAAAATCCTATGTTATCTTCATTTGGTGGGGTCCAAAAAAAATAACTTTGAAAAATATATGGATAATAAATAAATTATTACCATTCATTGTTGCACCATAATTCTACTTGGCACACTATATGGATATTCCAATGTTGTAATGTGTTCATGAGGATTTTATTTTAGGGTCATGATTCTTAGTTTCAATATATTTTGAATTATTTAAATCCATATAGATCTATGGTTTAATGAATTTGAATAATAACCCCTTGAAAATAGCAAAGGCATGATCCAAACATTGTACAATCAAGTTTAGCATTTTAGGAGAAACATGACACCATATAAATCCTCCAAGGTGAATTTTTAAGAATACATGGCCATATAGATATAATAAATTAGGTTATTATATCCAAAAATTCATTTAAAAGCAATATTATAGTGTAGAAAAGACCATACATACTTTGAAATTTTGATTTATATCCAATGGAGACCATACATTTTCATATAAATGACTTCAATACATATTTTGGATTTAATACACTATCAAAACTTTTAAAATACAAATTTTACAAGAAATTTTTAGATGTAAAATACTTTTAGGTATATAAACACACTACCAAAATTATTTTTACATAAAAGAGTTGTAAGAGTGGTTTCAAGACTATATACAGGTTGAATATTGGCATGTACAAACTAGAGTTTGTGAATTGAAAACAAAATTTCAAGTGCGGCTCAAAAAAATTATACCATTTACAAAGCATAATCACAAGTTTTGATTCCTCTATGATTGAAACCAAGCTCCAAGACCACTATTGTCACATGGAGCAAGTGTAATTTACATCTTGAATAAATTATTTTACACAAAATAAAACTATATTATTTAATATTATTATTTACAAGGAAGGTGAAATCTTTAAAAATATTTATGGGTGGCTATGGGATCCAACTAATTCTTGTGAAACAACTCTGACTTATTACTAACAAAAAATTAATCAAATACTAAAAAACTAACAAACCATAAGTAAAAATATGGTTAATCAAAAACCCAACAACACCTCCGAGACTTTATGCAACATGTTTTCACTATGAATCCAATGAAAAGTTATTGATTAAGTTATTTATTAGAGTCTTAATGAATATGATTTTTTATGGTTATACAACCTTCCATTCCAATTGGTCCATGTCTTCAATTCTTTGTCCAATTAATTCTTAGAAAAAATTCTAATCAACCTTAGCGAGATTTTTTTTTGTTCTTAGATTTAAAAACTAAAGTAAAGACCTAATGAACCACACAATGATCATGTGATGTATTAAAATACCATGATAAATAATATGGCAAACCAAATGTTTGATAATTTTATTCAAAACATATTTTTACAATCTTTCTTTCCCCACTACATAAGTTTATTATGTTCAAACACTTACATTTTTTTTTATGTATTATGCCATATGGTCAAGGATCATGAAGTTAAGCTCCTTGTTATGAATAACCTAAAGTATGGGTCTAACCCTCCAACTAATTATGGTTAAAAATTTCAATGTAAACCAAATTTAAAATCCAAATTGAATTATGCTAATAATTATGTTCAAAACATAGTTAATTTAGTGTCACAATGTTCTAATTAGATTTTCTTATTAGATCCTCAAAGGAGGAAATTTAAAAAATTACCTAAACCTCCTCATGATTTACTATAAAATTTACTTGAGTAATATCATATCTCCACTTCATAAAAAAGAGGTTGTGTTTTATCTAATTTTCGGGTTAGGATATCTAAATAATACAAAACTATATAATATTTAGATTTCATAAGATATAATAGTCCACATACAAATATAAGTGTAACTACTAGAGTATTATTGATTTATTGTAATTTAATATTTATAAAAATGCTAAAGGATCTAGGTGCTTAGCTTATTTAGATCAAGTTTTCGTTTATGAGAGGCCATAATCATTAATAGAGGTCTAAAATGGGTTTTTTATCACTCTAATCTAGAAACATAGTGCCCACACCTTTTAGGATGACTTTAGTGCTTCTTCGATGCCTATGGAATGGAAAAACTATCTATTTAGTATGAAGCTATTTAGGATATATTCATAGTTATGTGATAATTTGGATTATTGAGCATGTTCCTATAATTTATCCACATAAAAAGTTATATTTTCCTTCTCTTTTTATTTAATGTCCCAGCTCTACTTTGGACACTTAGTTTACTTGTAAAAATATGTTAGTGGGTTGGGTTGAGGAAACCCTAATAATTCCCTATTGACTAGCTAAGCGTTACCTACATTCTAATACTCTAAATAGGTCTCAAACCACATGTGGTGATCACATCTAGTTGAGTGTGTGCAATTATTATAATGACATAGGTCAGTGAAATCTTGATTATTTATGTTTTATCTTAAACCCCTTTGATTTTGAATTTTCAATGGTATTCAAACTTGGATTAGGGCCTGATCCTTTGAGGGGTTTCCTATTTTTAAGTTTTTATTAGTTCCTCTCTATGTACTTATGAATAATATATGTGATATTGATAAGTGCTAGACATGAATATGATTAGACTTGATATATATAAATAGTTGACTATTTGGGTAGTTTATATATATATATATATATATATATATATATATATATATATATATATATTTACATGTGAAACATATCAGCCAACCCATATGAAAGTTTGAATTTAGGTAAATATTTGTTAAATGGCATATAAACACACATAAGATGGATCCATATGGGGAAGACTAAAGGTTTACATAAATAAGGAAAAATTAAGATGAGATCATGGGATAGTTTCAATTAGATAATAAGTTATACATTTAGAAACTATGGAAAACATGTGTATAAATAATATAAAATTTAGAAGATTGGGCCCATGGATGAGTGAAATCCTAAGAGAAAATATGAGAAAGAGTTAGTTATGTGTGTGTAATTAAATTATACCAAGATTTGGTGAAAATTGATATAGTCAAGTGTATAATGCCAAATATGGGTGATTACAACCCCCACCCCCTATTTTATTCTAGTAATGGAATTACTAGCATAAAAGTATAGGAGATATATAAGTCTAATCATATGGGGTGTGTGTGTGTGTGTGTGTGTGTGGTTTTGTTCATGCATACATGTGTGTTCAAGTAGGTGTGGAGTTTTGAGCCTTAATCTATGCAAAAAAAGAAATAAAACATTTATAAATCAATTTCTAATTAGGATATAAAATCCCTAGTAAAAAAATCAAACATATTTGAAATTGAAAAGATAAAGAGAAAATACACTTATATGCATGTGAACCAAGTTTTCTTCTTGAGACAATGGAGAATGGGGTGAACATACCCCTTAGATATGCCACTATTAAAACTATGGGTTGAGTTGAAATGTATGAACCCTGAATGGAAATGGATAAGTGTTTAGAAGTTATTTCATGTAGATCCTCAACCACACTAAATATATTTTCCAAAAATGGGACCCACCATGAGTTATAATTAATTCTATGAATCTAAGTGTTTGAGAATATAATTCTAGGTAATTTTTATAGAATCATTTATTTTAGATGTATTATATGATTCAATATGATTTTATAAGAAAAATTAACTAAGATTGAATAAGTTTTTATATAAATTGTCTCACATATTTCTTACTTATTCCACTAATCTAATAACCTATGCAAACCAAGTAATATAACATGTTTTAAAATATAATAGTATCTAAAATTTGTTCACATATGAGAAAAATATAATAAAAAGTGTAAACTAAGTTATGTAATATGTGTAATAATATTATATAATCTATGAAATATCATTCATAATGCTATAAAATACCTAAATGATGGCCTGCATATGCCCCCAGTTTATGTCAAATTTATCATAATATGAGTATAACCTATAATAATATATGAAAACCTATACTAATATAAATTAATATGTGACCAAAATCTAATTTTTGGTGCTAAAACTCTAAATATATATGTGTATATGACTTAGTCTCTAAGACAAGCCACTATGTTATTCCCCCTTTTGAGGTGAGGAACGTAGCCTAAAAATTACTCGTGTCAAAATAAAAGGGTTATATGCATCATGTTATATATAAAAATATATGGAAATATAAAATCATATTATAAAATGATAATAATATGTCATCATATAAAGATTATATTATTTGTGCATAAATGAAACATGTACCCTAAGGCATACAAGTGTCATGCCAAGATAGATACACAATCATAAACACAATGATAGAGTAAATATATAAATGGAAATATTAAAAATTAGTAATAAATATGAAAACTATGAATGATATGTATCATGGCATTGCACACAAAATATTAATGTGTGATATGCATAAAGACATTACAAGATCGGCTGAAAATTCTATATGTATCCACACATAACATACAAAGTCATAGAGTTAAATATTCACACAAAATTTCAAGGACATAACATATAAAAGTAATCATAAGAACACACATTATATCATCGTTATAAAAAAATTAAAGGAAAAATTAATAAATAGAGTGAGAAGAAAATAAGTGTCAAGCACAAGAAAAAGTCACACAATGAAATCCCAATGTCACACATTGTCACATAAAACTTAAAATTAATCACACATTTTAATATCAAATAAATAATCATACCATGTAACTTGAAAAAAAATCAATCATGCATATAATAATCAAGGATAATATACACAATTAATGTATGTCACCATCGTATATAAAAAAATACAATATATAGAGAAATAACAGTGTAAGTAGTATGATTAAGAGCAATCCAAGTATATGGAATGTAAAAGTAGCTTAGTATAATCAATGGATGGTCACAAAAATATATAACTTGTGTAATCTATATGAATATTCCCTTAACATAAGTATGCCTCCAATGCAGGAAGGTGGCATCTGGGCATCAAAAAGTCCTACATTTATATGTTAATGTTATATAAATAGTGTATATCTTGCATCTCAATCATGTATAATGTGAAACACATGTGCATAGAAAAAATACATATATTATATATATTATGTGATAAATATTAAATAAGTCCTATAAACAAGAAATACATGTTATGCATAGCTCTTGTTTTTTTTTAAATGATATATTTTAATGTTTTTTTATTTGTAATTGTTTTCGAATTATGTAAAGCTAGCTAATGATTTCATAAATATAATTTTTTTACTCTAAAACTTGAAAGATATAAAATTGCTAAAGGTGTAAAATAATTAATAATTTTGATTTTAAAAATTGATAAATATGGAAAATTGTTATTTTTTAAAAGACATTAAGAATAAATGTACCCAACCTAAATCAAGATCTATGCTTACTATTTCAAATATATAAAATTTAAAATCACAAAAATATATATGATTGTACATGATAAATATTAGGAACATAATCTATAATTGATTCTAGATAGGTCTGCACTCCCTAGATAGTAGTGCAAGCTGGTCATGTCTGTTGATTATAGACTTGCCCTAATTGACTACAATTATATTGATAGATAAATACATAAAAAGAAGAGCTCTGATAGTTTAGGATCATGAAAAAAATATAATAATATTCCTATAAAACACCATTATCCTTGTATGATAGGACATGGCACTCATGTCTATTGACTATAGACTTATTTGCATTGACTATGATGAAAAAATCATCTAGTTTTATTTATTCACCTATATTGACTAACTAGGCTTGGATTTTATGATTCTATTTGTGTTGTGTGTAATTATTTATTTTCATTATTTTATCTTTGAAAACCTAAAGGTACTTTGAAATATTTAAACTTGAAAAAAAATAGGGGACTGCAATCCACTGAGATGACCCTAAAAACCCCATTTATAATCAAGTACATGTAGTTCTCCCATATAAAGTAATATGTAATTGTTCTCCTTGACTAGATGTATGTAGCTATAAATATGAATTTGATATTTGATAATGATAACTCTTGACTTGATTTGAGATGCTTAATACTTGGCTTATGTTTGTTTATTATTAATGATCTAGAATTTACGAGGAATTGGGCATAGTTTTTCAATTTACATAAGTATAAAAATGATCAATATATAACATCAAGCTTGAAACCAAGTGGGGATAATGATCTAACTTTGATGTGTATTTATAGGAAAATATTTTTATGTTTTCCCTTTAGCTGAACTTATGAAACTTTTAGGAAGACCCAAAAGAGTATTTCCAAATTTGGAAACTAGATGTTATTTAAATTGAGAAACAAATTCTCCAAGTGGATATGTTTGGAATAATGGACCTAATTACCTAGCATAGATCTATCTAATAAAATAGGGGATGACTATCCTAAGCTATAGATAGTTTGAGGGCATCATAAATTAATTTGAGCATTTTAGTTTGATATTTCTCTATAGTAAATGTGAAAAAACAAAGGATGAATCTCCCCCCCGACACACATATTAGAGGAATGTAAAATAAGAGTTGTGTATTTGGATACAAGTCATGTGGTTTAAGATGTGTCAAATATTTGCATTGTTAAGTCCCCTTTTATTATAGTAATTATTTTACTTGACTAAACTAGAAAAAAAATAAATTTGAGTATGTAAAACATGATTTGTATTTGAGAGGATACTCCAATTTTTTAAGTCACTCAAATTTATAAAACCATTCAACAACACATGAAGTATTCATTTGTATATATTTTAATTTTGTAAAAATTAAACTTTAAAAATTAAAAAATTGAGAAGAGATCAAGGATTGTGTATACCTATAGGAAGACGAAACCAAATTTACATGTAACCTATAGAATATGATGGAGAACTATTCCATATTGTTAAAAACTTATTAGAATTTTAAACAATGGAAAATTGAGAGTGATCAAGTCTTAGTTCATTAATAACTAATCAATATTTTGAATTGGAAATATGCATATTCCAACTCTTATGAATGGGGAATAACACCTAATGTAATAATCCAAAAATGTGTAAACAAAATGGATTTGATAGAAGTGATTCCAAGGATATTGAGTGTCACTAGAATTTAATACACACCACCTATAATAGAATATGGAACCACACAATGGGATGCATAAAATTAATTCCAAGTTCATTAAGTGTGACTAGAATTAAACTTAAATTTCCCATAACAAATCAAATCACACTACTACAAATATATCTATATTCTAGTTGCATGATTGAAAAAGAATGAATAATATTCATGTTGTCATCATGACCACATTTTAATAGATTTGAATTGAAAATATGTTTTACCTTTGAAACTATAAGTTTAAACTTTGAAAATGTGCATGAACAACCATCATGCATTTAAAACTATAATTTTTAGCTTTTAAAATGTGTATGAAGATGAATCATGCATTTGTGATCTAAATATGTGCATGAATAACCATCATTCCTTTTGAATCTTTTCCAATGATATAAAATTTCATGTATCTATAGACTCAATTCTAAATGAATTTGTAACATGTAACTATTTAATTAATGTTTTTATTTACCAATGAAATGTAATAAACTTTAAAATATTGAAATATTGATTTATATTAAAAAATATAAATAAAATAAATGTAAAATATGGTAAAATTTAAAAAATAAAAATATCTATAAATATTAATATAAAATAAAATATGTAAACCTAGTTTAAATCTGATTTGTGTTGACTATGCAGGTAGATCAATGATATGGAGCTAACTAGGAGGTCTTTTGAATTGTGTTTCAACCAAAAAAATATCCTACAATATACTAGGATAAGAACACACTATGGTGTATAGGGGCATATTCTGGCCTTGTCTATTGACTGTGGTTACATCTAGGTTAACTATATAATTGATTTATTTATCTATATAATTGGGATTATTAGAGATTCACTATTGATTATTTATAGGCGTTGATGTGAATAAAAAAATTAATGTAATATCAAACCCTAATACCTTCACATAAATGAAATAGATATCAAATACAAAAAGTATGAAATCAAGAAAGGGGAATTATGAAGTTTCTTTAAAAAACCTTACATAATCTGATTGTTACATACATAAGCCCAAAATGGTCTCAGATCGAGTAGTTATTCCTCCTAAAAATGAGTATGTAAATCTTGATATTTTAAATATGAATGCAACTATTAAATGTTTTTATTAGATAGCTTTAATATATAGGTTAATGGTCTTATGCCCAATACAAAAGAGATCCTGAAAGATAGACAAGAAATAAAAATAGAACAAAAACCAAAACAAATTTATAAGACTTAAAAACTAGAAACAACCATGATCCATTATCAAACTAATACCAAAAAAACATCAAACTTGCTACCAAGGAATTACTAATTCGAGTCTTCAGGCTCCAAGTAGAGAACCAATTTTTTGGTCCTAGCAATTTAATTATGATTCTCCCTTGTTATAGTGTTATTGTTGATACATTTTATGGGTTTTTTGGCTTACCTCTTCCTCTTAAGCCTTGTGAATCTGGTTTCTACCTTTCCCTATCTTATATCCCTCCTTTGTTCTTCGCCTTCTCTAATATGACTATTATTTTTACCATGTGTGGACTAACCCACTTTCTCTTCTTCCTCCTTTTGTTTGTCACCCTTCCCTATAGGAAAATCTCTTGGTGACAATATTTCCTTCAACTTGTTAAACTTATTAGAGAAATTTGAGCTCAAAAGCCTCTAAATAGCTACCTTCATTTGTAACTTTGCATGGATTATTCTATTTCATCAATTAGATTAAAATTGAGATAAAAATGACCCATGCTAGTAATAGGTTTAACATAGACATGAATACCCTTCTATTTGACTCTAGCATGGAAGTCCCATTTTCTTAACCAAACCCTTCATTCTTCCCCTCTTTGGGTTCCAATAAATCCTCACTAGGCCTATCAAAATCATCCTAATCACTATGAGTAAGTACAACCCGTAAGAATGATTTGATCTAGAGAGGTTACCCCATTTTGATGATTAATATAATGAGACCCTGATGTGTTATGTCTGCCAAAGGGTTACTCTTGAAATTAGTAACAAAGACTTCAAGGGACTTTAATAGGAAGAAGGGAATGCTAATGCGATGGCCTCTAAAGTAATTGAGGAGGAAATGATGGGAAAAAATAATAGTATGATTTCCTTTGAGGGTTATATATTTCATAACGTATAAGTAGACGTCCAACCATTTTATTAGTAGGTCAACCCCGAAGAACCCTTTTTTATTGGAAGAGGTTTTTTCTTTTCAAAGCTATTAAAAATGCTAAAAATTTCCTCTTTATTTTTATTCTCTTTAAAATATTTAACACCATTGCAGTCCATACCTATGATTTCTCTAATTATTTCTTTAGTTATAATGAATTTTAAATCACACATTCTAATTTCCCTCTCTATCCATCCTCTTTCAAATTCACAAGAAATTACCATGTTGTGGTCATCTATAACTTCCATAAACTTTGGTAGGTCATTCAACATTTTTGTCCATATATAGGGATTTTATTTGACCTCTACATTGGAAATGCATTTGACCCTATCATGATCTCCACCCATGTTGAGATTTTTGTCTTCTCTATGATTTTTTTGAGTGGAAAAACTAGCTATTAAATCTAAAAAACCCTTAATTAGAATTTCCATTATAATAATTTCTATTAAAATCAAGTTTTTCTATTCATGTATGGACTTGAGGTGTGATCGCATCATAATTTTGATAAACATGTTAAATCTAATACTCTCATGATGAATAAATTTATTGATTATGATAATCATCAAATAACATATTATAATGGGTTTTAGCATAATGAATTATAGGCATGACATCATTAGAGAAGTCCATGTCACCTTGATAATAGTTGAGAGAGCCACATGTGACCCCTATGTTTTCCATTTTGTTAGCACTCTTCTTTCCTTCCCTATAGACATGACCTATAATCAAACCTTTGAATGATGTTAGAAGAGATTTGGCATCCTCTATTATGATGGTAATCATCCAAGAATATTGTAAGGTGCCCTTTAGACAATTAATAATATTTAGTGAATCTCCTTTCACCTGTAGGTTTTTTAACCCCATGTTAGTTCTAAGCTCAATCCCCCACCAAGCTAATGTGGATTTATCCAAATGGATAGTTTTAATCCCTAAAGGGCCTAATATGCTACCAAAAGGTTACTATTAGAATACCAGATAGCTCCTCCACCCCATGCGGGTCTAAAATTCACTTTTATCACTCCATAAAAAATTATCTTGTACTATAGATTGAAAGAGCAAATCCATTTTATCTTTGTTATATCAATTCTCTAATTTTAGGATTAAGTATGAATCAAATGATTTAGTGAAAGTAAGATATAATAAAAGCAAAGAGAAGGGGTTTTACCAAAATAAGAAGAATAAGTTAACCAGTTTTCATTAATATAATCCACAATCCTCTTGAAAGTGGTAATGGGTCTGGGATTCAAGTTATCAAGGATGGTTTAATTTATGGATTTTTATATTCCCTATAATATATGACGGAGAGATAAATTACACCATAATTTTAATGGGGGATAATCCCAAGGTGCCTCCCATTGGTAGATAAAATCCCATATGGATTTTAGAAAAACCCAATAAGAATTAAATAGATTGAAAAAAGATTGAAAAATAGAAGTGGCAAAGGGATAAATAAAGAAGATATGTTTAGAATATTCAACATCCTTTTTGCAAAGAACACATTTTTTAGGAATTGAAAGTCCATTTTTCATTAAGTTGTCCACCATTAGGATTTTATTTTGGGAAGCCAGCCAATATAAAATATTAATTTTGGGGATCAAATTTTTTATCCACAAGAAATTATAATTTTCCTCCAAATATTATTGGTCTCATAATGATAGATAACTATATTTAACCAAGAATAGAGTATTGGGATTGGCCATCCATATAAGTTAATCATCTTTGGGAAATCTACTAATGTGAGTAATCTAAATCTAGTTATTTAACTCTTGTCAAAAAGTGTTTCTTTTTTGTTCAAATCTTATTTATGAAGTAACTTCCACCTTTTACTACCTTCAACCTCCTACAAATAATCATACACTTGGTGACCTATTATCTCCTTGAAGTGAACATTTAGTCCTAATATAGCTTGAGAGAATCCAAGCAAAAATTGGTTGATCTATAGATCATCCCAAAAATTAACCTCTACCTATTTTTCATTTTAGACCTCTCTTAAGAATATCCTTTCCTTTACTCAAATATTTCTAAAAATATGAGCTATTGATAGGTCCTTCTTCATCAAGAAAATAGAAACACTCTATATAATTCAAATACTTGACTTTAATAATCCTCATCTATTGGTTATCTTCCTTTAATACATTACATCCTTATTTATCCATTAGATATTGATTCATATAACTCACCCTCCTAAGGCCCAAGCCCCCTTTCCCTATAGGTAAACAATTTTTTTTCCAAAAGATAAGTGGAAATATGAATCTATTTTCCATCACCCTTTAGAGGAATTTTTTATGAGATTACTTTAGTTGGTCCACCACTTTTCCCATGATAGCAAATGGGAACATAAAATAAACTAGGATACTCTACAGATAACTCTTAAGTAATTGTAATTTACTAGCTTGGGAAAGTAATTCCCTTTCCATTTATCCAATTATTATAAATCTAACCAATGAGAGGGTTCCAAAAATCTGATTTCATATTTCCTTCAAAAAGAGGGATGCCCAAATAGGAAGAAAAAAGATTATTTATTACACACCCAAGGATCCTAGATATCTTCCCCTTCAAATTTATTGGAGTATTGATGAAAAATAAATAACTTTTAGGGAAATTAACACATTAACCCAATAATACCTCATAGATTTCAATTATTTTCCTTAAATATTTTGATTCTAAAATTGAGGATTCTCCCATCATAAGATTATCATCTAAAACTTATTGATGGTTTATTCGTCTAGTGTTAGGGGTTGCTTTAATTCCCTTGATTGTTTTAAAATAACTAGTATTTTGATGATTATTCTCAAATTTTTGGCCATCAAAATGAATAGATAAGGATATAGGGATCTCCTTGGCATAGACCTCTACTCATAGGAAAAAAAACCTTTGGGGATCCCATTAATGATGATTAAAAACATGGGGGAGGAGATACATGAAGTTATTATATTCCTAACCACCAATTAAACCCAAAATTTTGTAGAATTTTATTGAGGAAAAGCCATGAAACTCTATCATAATCTTTGTTCATGTCAAGTTTAAGGAACATTCCCCATCTAAAAGAGTTGGCAACCTAGTTTATAGTTTCATGAGAAATTATAATACCATCCAATATATGTCTACCAAAAATAAAATCCCCTTGTTATTTTGATATCAACTTGTTAAGAAGCATTTGTATTATTAAAGCCAAACCTTTTTTCCATATCTTATAGAAAGTGGAACAAAGGCTAATAGGTATGGAATCCTTCAACTGATTATCTTCATGCTTATTTGGAATTAAGACCATAAAATTATTATTAAATTATTGAAGCATTGCTTCAAATTTGAAGAATTCAGTGACCTCTAGACAAACTTAATTTTGTATGATGTCCTGAAAAACTTTGAAATAAAAATGGGGGAATCCATTAGGGACTAGGACTTTATATCCTTCCAAAGAGAAAACTATGGATTTAATGTCTTCATTAGAGGGTGGGAAATATGGAAGTGTTATCTTCTTGAGATATAACCCCTTGAATAATATTTAGAACCTATTATTCAAGTTGTAAATCATGGGAGGGGGTGAGAACCAAAAGAATATTATAGAAATTAACAGTTTATAGTTTAATGTACTTTTCATCTTTATACAAAACCCCATCTTCTCCCTTGATTTCTAAAATTAATTTTTGTTGACAATTTTTTGAAACTGAGAGATGGAAGTAATTTATGTTACTATCACCTTAGTCTAGGTTTTTATATATTTGTGATGCTAGAATATTTCTTCCTTGGATTTCAAATTGTGAAATAAACTTTGGGGTTCCCTTTCTTTAGCTTGAGAGGATAGAGTGGAACTAAAAGTGTTTATTTCTTCCTCAATTATGTGTAACTCTTCCTTTATTTTAATATTTTGGGTGAAAATATTACCAAAAGATTCCTTTTTCTATATCTTAAGTTTGTGCTTTATATTTATAATTTTCATATCTAATATTAACATATGTGATTCTTGTATTAAAAACATCCACCACTCCTTCAATGATTCAAGCAAGGTCAGATTGGATAACCACATTTTTTAAAATCTGAACCGAATGCTCTTAGGTTTATTCATCTTATCTTTGATGAAAATAAAGGGTATGTGGTCAAATCCAACCCCGAGAAGGGAGTATAAAGAACTTATAAATTATATATCCCAAGTCATTAAGACCAAGAAATTATCCAAGAGAACTTGAATAAGGTTTTTTTCCCATTCTCTTGTTTGACCAAGGAAATGGATTATCTTTCAAGTCCCCATCGATGAGACCAAAATTTACAATAAATTCACTAAAATCCATCATGCTATCATTGAATGAATAGATTCCATCTTTTTTTTCCATTGGGGATAAAGGAAAATTAAAATTGCTTTCCACCATCTAGTTTGTGTCTTTAAAACATTTCCTAATCTTAATAAGTTCTGCCCAAAGTTTTTTCTATCATTTCTAGTGTTATGTGCATAGATGTTTGTAAGGAACCACTCCACTTTATTTTGAGTATCTTTGAAAAAGAAAGTGATATGTGAGTCAAATTTTAATAGAATCATCCCCTCTAATACTAGGGGGTCCCAAAAAACTTCCATTCTACCGAAAGCACCTCTAGATATATTACTACAACTTAAAGCTTTATCCTAAACATTATCTTTATTCTTAAAATTTTTATCCTCAGACATCTTGGTTTCTTGGATGATTAAAATATCAGGTTTGTGCTTGAAGACCATGTTTTTTACCAATCTCTATTTCATAGGGTTATTCAAACCCCTTATATTCAAAGATATAATCTTCATTTCTTAGTGCTTGAGAATTCTCTGAGGGTCATCTAAGTACCCTTTTCAACTTGTTTATCTATTTTAATTTTTTTAGAATTTTGATTAGTTGGTCTACCAATAGATTTTAGATCTTATCCTACTTCTACTTTTTTCCTATCCATTTTTTGTTGTACCTTCATCTATTGGTCCTCTGCCTTTTCTTTATTTTTCTCATTTTAATCTTTCTTTCCTACTGAAGAATATTAACCAAAGATAGGTGAAAAGGACTTATGCAACCCCTCATTACTAACTTGAGTTAGTTAAAATTTTGAAGGTAAAAATTCTTATATAACTAGATCCTCACTAGAGGGTAAATATTTAAAATATAGGAGTGAATTCGAAGCTTCATGACTATCCGTGTAGGGTTCCTTTTAAAACTAAGAAGAAACTAGAGTTAAAATGGGAGAAGCAAAAGTTACTTCAACCAAAATATATATCAAAGGGGGTAAGGCTAGTAGAACCTTCTCCATGAATTTATTAGAGGGGAAAATCACATCAGAATAAATAACAATGGAATAGATCAAAGAAGGAGAAGGATTAATAGGGGTAGTCCATATAGGGCTAGGAACCTTTGGGGGAATAAATTTCTTAATAAAGGATATAATAGAAAACCTCTCTCCCAGGCTAAGAGAAAATAGAGTAGGAAGGGGAACATGGTGGGGATGAGGAGAAGGGTTTTAAGAATGATTATTAGGAAGGTAAGCTTGGGTGGGGTGATGGGAAGGTTGAAAGAAAGAGATTTCTTCACCCAACAGGGAGTGGGGAGATGGGAAGGCCTCTTGAAGAGAGGACATTATTTTTAGGAGTGATTTAGGACATTATATATTTTGTCAATCTTTAAATTTATTTTGAACATAATCCTTTGATTCTAAACCCATATTTAGATCTGATCTTGATGGAATGAATCAGGGGTTTATTAGCAAGATGAAGACCTAAAATATAGCATCCAAATAGGTTTACTAAGAGCTTTATCATTCCCAAGAATAACCTCTAAGGCCTTAAATTCCAAAGGTATTTCTGGCAAGTTAACCTAGATAGGGATATCCTCCATTATCACAATATCAAGGTTAAAACCTATTTTCCACTTACAAAGGTAGACATTTGATTTACCCATAAACCATGGGCCTCCCATATGGATCCTAATGTAATCCTTAGAATTTGAGAAATTGATCAAGAAAAAATTATTTGGCATGGAAATGATGTCAATCTATCCCTTATGATGCCATTTAAAATTAACCCACTTTCTGAAGGAATCTATATTGGGTCTAAAATCACTAAGTTTGACCAAGAGAGAGTTTGATAGTGAAGAGTCAACTTTATCGATGAATAAATTAGGGACATTAAGGCATACCTCATTTCTTTAATATGTGGGGACCAGTGGGGAGTCTTCAATGATTTTTATTTTTAGCCACACTCTAGACACCATATTTGCCCATGAGATTGATTTCTTTCCATTAGTCTGGTTGAATCTAGTGCCTGTAGAAGTGGCAGGTAGACCCTACCTTAAAGTAAATGTGTGATCATGTACTTCATTCATGAGTTCATCTCTATATTGAAACTCACCCTCTTCTTTCCCATCATTTAAATTCAAAATTTTACCTCCAAACTTCCCACCCATCATAATTATAGGATAAAATAGACTAATTTTATGCATTATTAAATACTTATTTTATCTCCATCCTCCCCTTGAGAGGATTTATTGATCTAAATAGTGAAATAACTACACAAATGAAATAATAATTTCCATTGACATGCAATAAAATAACTTTATAATTATTCTATTAATGTTATAATATAATATAATTTTAATTTTGAAGATTAGTGTCCTTTCTCTCAGTGTGTAGTATAATTATCGAGTGATTTTTGGACATGTATTGAATGAAATTGATTTTATTATATAATGTAATATTTGAAGTATTTAGCTTAATTGAATTTTATAAAGGTGTGGGATGGCTAATATGAAATGTTTCAAAGTTGAAATTTTACCTTTGAAGTGAGGGAGATGAGTCCACACTAGTGTATGAGGCCACTGTAATTCTATGAATGTGAAAATGGATGTTGTTCATAAATAGATGGAGAAAATTACTATGTAATATTATCTTGAATATTGTTTTATATTTTTTCATTATCATGTTTCTCAATATAAGTGTCAACCAACTATTATGTAGGAGTAGATATCATTTATTCCAAAGGATATTTATATTAGATTCCTAAAATTTTAACCACCTAATTACCATTAATATATTTGAGAAATTTATGAACTATAGAAGGTATTGATCTAAAAATATTTATCTAAGGGCATCCTAATATCATAACAAGGACCCCCATGCTTGGTATTACTAATAAAAAAAGTGTGAAATATGAGAGGTATCACTTGTAAAGGTGGTACCATATACCCAAGAGCATCATGTGTATGACCATAAAATTATTTGATAACTCTAGAAGTATCATGTAAATATTGGTCTATATAACCAATAGAGTAAATGACTGTTATGGTTTACACATTTTCAATTGATCCATTATCTATCATAAATATATATATGGAATTACTATACATATATGTTTGAATAAATAATGCATGTTTATCTGAATCATCAATGACAAATTCACTATCATCAATTGCATTTATTGATGTTATCAAGTGGATGTCCATATGGATAAGGAGGAGGTTGATCATTATATGCATAATTTACTTCAAAATTATCCTTTTTGTTTTTTATTTCATGATTTAGGAAAGTATATTTTTATATTGTAACCTTTTAATTGTCATTTTATTATGGCTTATACTTTTTAATAGGTGTGATGATATCAATAATGTTATTATCAATGATATATTGAATCACTTTCATGAGTTTGAAACATTTGTTATGGAATTTCCAATACATCGATGGTCGTCATAATAGACATTGTTATTAGAGTTTCTATATTGTGGTTTAGATATGTCTACTACTATTGGTGAAGGAAGAGAAATGAGATCATGTTTAAGTATATTTTACAACAATACATGAGGAGGTGATGGTAACCTTGATAATTGAATCTTTGGTGGATAATTTAATCTATTTTTTTGTTGGTTGTGAGATAACATTAACTATAATCTAAGCTTCATTATTGATTTCAATTGATTTGCTATTATCATTTGGTTTTCTTTAAAACTTAACATTTGAATTATATTTTATATTGTTGAAGGTAAGAAATTTGAATTCACTCTTTTTAAATCTATGGCATAACTCATCAAAATATTTAAACTTATCAAACATAACTGACTCTTGGAGTGGACATAAAAATTTTTTGAGTGAAGATCTACTGGATTTCATTATCAACCATTTTACTATCCTAGTCTCGTATATTTGAAAAAATTCACCACTTGTTTCATTGGACCACTGTATGAGCTTTATAATTTGTGAATATGATATATTTTTACTGATCTTGATGAAAAATTGTGTTAAAAACTGATTTGACATTTAATAATTCACGTTTAAGATCATAAAACTACCTAGGATAATATTATTTGAGAATTATTGCAAAGATATTTGTTAAAAATTTATCATTATCATCATATTCTAGATAAGTTGCATGGAATACACATAAAAAATTTTAGGATCAACCTTGCCTTCATATAGAGGAAGGTTCGGAGCCACAAATCCAACTAGTAATAGATAAGATGTAATTTTAAGTTCCAAAGGGTTATGTAACAAAGAACATGAATCCATGGATGGGATATTACGATAAAGAATTTTATAAATTTTCTATAACTTAGCTTGTAAGGCAAAAATTGTATGCTCAAGAGTAACATTTGTAAAGGTGACTAGAGGAGTATAACTAGCATGAGTAAGCATGGGCATGATTACCTAATGTAAACTAGGTAATGTTCCCAAACTAAAGGATGATGTTATGGAAGTAACTAGAGGTGTAGAAATAAGAATGGATGTAGTAGTGGAAGCAGAAACATTGGAAATATTAACTTGGGGACCTTAATTTTGTTACTCTCTAATAACACATAAGAGTGATTCAATGTTTTGTGGATGTTTAAGAAGATATTACATAATTTTTAATTCATTAGTCTCACCAAAATTTTCCTTAGTATTAGGTTCTAAAATGAGAGGCATAATTCACCCTTGAAGAAGATGTGAATAATCAATTGAAAATACTTTGGAGTTTTAGATTTGACACAATGTATAACATATGTTTCCTCTTATTCCCAAGTCATTTATGATTTAAAAGAAAGTATTTTTTGGTGATGTTTGAATTGGAGAAGAATAATGACATGATATAGTAATGTAATCATTTGAAATAGGAATTCCTTGAGATTGGCCCTTATTTAGTAAATATTTTTTATTAATTTGTAATTAAATCCATGTAAAAACATAATGAATGAAATGTTGACAATTAATACAATATGTGACAATGAATTTTATAATTTTATGTAATATATGAAATAAACATTCAGTTATTGATCCTATTATGAATATGATACAATAAAAAAATAAATTATAAAGGGTAATCTATGTAAGGGTTTGAATTATTGTGTGGGATATCAATTCTATTACTAATTTATAGATTGGTGTTGACCCAATATTTTAGGTCACTAACTATAGAGGATAAACCATAGTTATATCCCATTAGCATATATCTGAAGGTATAGTGAGAATAACTTTTGTAGATGATACACTCTTCTCAAGTGAACAAAAACCTCAAATGGGTAAAGATGTATTCTTTGGTGTAAAAAAGTCATCCTAGGCATTCCCAATATACCATGAGGTATAGAGAAACTAAAGTATGCATATAACACTATTTAAGGCTTGAGTATTGGGAGTGTATCCCTAACTTGATGATGTTATTTAAACATGTCATCACTTATCCAAAAATGAAACCTATCTATTTAGTTTTACAAATTTAGGAACACAGTTTCCAAAAACTAACAATGAACAAATTTAATAAAAAAAAACACAAAAATATCTGTGTATAGAGGTCAAAAAATTTCAACTTGAAGTCAAAATAAATGCTTGAGTGTCATATGTTATCCAAGCTGACAAGAAAATTTATTTAGTCTCAGATAAAATATAAGGTTGAATAATATTTACTAGTGGTTTTAGATTTATATTTAATGTCTAAGTTTATTTCTTTTAGTGTTAGGAATTTATAGAAATTTTTAAGAAATCCTAGGAAAAAAATCATGGAGATAACAAGTAGTGTTCAAATAAAAATTACAATTTCACTAGGATGCTTAATGTATATTTTAATTTACTAATGAAAATTAACAAACAATAAACTATTAAATTATTTATTTATATTACATAATATATAGAACCTAAATGTAAAATACATATACTAAATTAGTTATAAATAGTAAAAAATAATGAAATATGTAAACCTAGGTCAACTCTAATTTTTGTTGACAATGGAAATATATAGGTGATATGAAGATGATTGGGAGATATTTTTAAATGTGTCACAACAAAAAAAAATTCTAAAATATACTTATATAATACCATGACATGGTGGATAAGGATGTACTATGAAATTGTCTATTGACTTCAACTATGTTTAGGTTGATTGTGTGATTGATTTTATATCTGGGTAGATGTGACTATTAAAGATAAATTATTGAGTTTTTTGGGTCTTTATGTGACATGTGAAATTACCTATAATATCAAACCCTTGTAATTTCACATAAACCTAATAGTGATCAAATGAAAAATAGGGGCATTAAGCAAGGTGAATAGCTAAGCGGCCCTTAGAAAACCCCATGTAATCTGAGTACTACCTACAAGCCCAAAAGGTATTCAAGATGTTTTAATTATCCCTCCTAGTGTGAGTGTGTGAATTTAATAATAAAATATAACTTGATTTGGAAAGATAATTTCCCTTTTTCTTAATGTGTCATAGAATTTACAAGTGGTGGATGTGTATTGAATGATCTTGATGTGATTATATAGCATTACAAAATATTTCTATTAATTGACCTTGATGAAAGTAAAATATGAATAATATATAATTTATCAGTTTTGAAAAGTTACTATTGGAGCATGGGAGATAAATTCATGTTATGGCCCTATCCTAACTAATGTGATCTTATCCAATAAGGACATAGATTGTTGGAACTTGACTAGAAACTATCTATAATCATATTAGGAATGTTTAATTGATGATTTTAGAATTTTCTAAATAATGATTATAATAGTGAGGGTAATTGCATGGATTTGGGTGAAATTTCTTAGATATTTTTGGGTAATGCATACATGTAATGTAAATAATGCATACATGTTATTCAAATTTAGGCTTGGTAATTATCAATCCATTATGTGTATGCATTATAAACTATAAGAAATGTGTACATGTTTCTTATAGTAAAAAATAAAAAATATGACCAAACCCCCAACAAATTTCACTTTGATTTGTCTTGGCATCTCATCTCTACCCTATTGTGATCACATTTTGACGTTAGGATGAGAAAACACACTGATATTACCTGTTACATTGATGAATCAATAATTCCACCAAGATGGGAGGTAAACAAGAAACATTAAAACTTGTTAACACCAAATTTTATATATATTTTATTTTATTTTTAAAACAATTTTTTTTAAACAACCTATTCAAGTGAAATAAAACAACCTCCTAACCCTCTTAGCCCTCCTAAAATTCCACAAAAAACCCTAGGTAGTTAAGAGGATTTGGCTACACACATAGTTGAGAATAAAATACAAATTAAAGAGATAATTAAGAGAATGGTGGATTGTAGTTTTAACAACACCCATCATACACATTTGGTTAATACAATAGAATCATTACTAGGCTAGGTTGACTTGATAAAGAGTCACATTGATAGATGTGCATTATATAGGGATATATGTAGGGCTTACTATGATAAAAAATTATCAACATGTGAGGTGAAGGATAAAAGGATAAAAAAATAATAAAAAATAAATATGTCTTATTCATTGATCTGTCAAACAATTCAACTTTTCTATTATCAAGATATTGGTTCCTAATCCACTGATGCTAATATAATTGATAAGAATCAATTTTTAGGGCCAATAGTGGATGGTGTTTAAATACACACCTTGTAAAAACCATGAGGTTCCATTTTATTTTTTAAATAAACTCTATTGTGATTTTTTCCTCAATGAGATTACCAATTATTTTGACTAATAAAAGCTCTAGGGTTATAATAAAGACTCTATGTAGGATAGACTATGTGCATGTTATGTGCCTAATCAGCCTACAAGAGTCCCTACCTAAAAAAAATAATTTTGAGATCCCATCTAAAGTGAAGTAGGTTATCAAGATTGATGATTTATATGCACTTGGTGTGCTTAATAACACACTCATTTAACATATGAGTAAGCCTTCTAAGATTGATGCTAGAGAGGGTGGACATGGTGATACTCCACCTAGTATGCCTACCTAACTACACCCTTGTACTATTAAACATAGCTATCTACTGAGAGGGGGGTGAATCAGTAGATCTCAAAAACTAGAATACTTACAACTTTCACGATGAATATTAAAATAATAAAAAACCTAAATAAATTAAAGAGAAATATCTCATGCATAGAAGCACAACACATAACACATGATTTATACATGGAAACCCAAAGGAAAAAAAACCATGGTGAGAATGCTACTAGAAAATACTATTCTAATCTAACCTCAAAAAATTTGTCTCACTGATTGAACCTCACTGGTTACATTTAAGGACACCCATCCCAAAGAGAAACTAATCCCCTATTTTAAGTGCACCAAATCTAAGGAAGAACCCACTCCCTATTCTGAGCACCAACCTAGTTTAATCTGATGTCACCAACCAACCAAACATTTATAATTCAAACTAATGACTTAGATTGATAATAGAATCCAAATCTCTATTCTTTATTACATGTATAGTCTGCAACTGCTCATTTCTAATTCAACACACTCTTATCTGATCTTCACTCTTTCTACACCCTTTATCTATCTCTATACTTATCTATTTTATGCTCCAATATTATTCAATTCTAACACCATACCTCTATGCTCATATGAGTCTCATATATCTACATCTATAGTTTGACTCTTCTCATTCCAAAACAAGAATAACTATTTGTCTTTCTTTATCTTTGTCTCTTTAGAATTTTTCATCATTCAGTCTTGATTAAAACATTTGAAATATATAGAAGACTTTAGAAGAATAACCATTTTTAAAAGAAGAACTGATTCATTTCCTTCACTCATCATGCCAAACTTTTGTAACTGACTTAATTTATCAGGTTCTTAAAGATGCATGACTTATCCTTAAGTAATCTACCTTTTGTCAAATTTTTGATAATGCATCAATTCATCAGGTTCTTGAAGATGCATGACTCACTCTCTAAATAACCCTCCTTTTATTAGGTCTTCGATTATGCATTACTTTTTCAAGTTCTTGAATATGCGTTACTTCAAACTAGCTTGATCGATAAACTTTGGCACTATGGCTTCATCTCAATTTATTTAGCATTTATGTTTTGCTTCCCTTTCATCAATCTATTTAAAATTGCTTGATCTTTAGCCTGCCTTGAGCCTTTGATAATTCCCTACATGACTTCACACTTACCCTTTAGTAACGTTCTAAGTGATCTTTCTTATTCAAATAAATTATTGTGGGATTTTTGTCAAGGGCTGTTTAGGACAATTTCCTTGAAAGAATTATTTCAGATAATTTCCCCAATAGAATTATTGTAGATAATTTCCCTAAAAGAATTGTTGAGGATAATTTTATTGAAAGAATTATTGTGGACAATTTTCCCTAAAAAATTGTTGCAAATAATTTCCCTGAAAGAATTGTTCAAGTGCCCTTCAACTTTTCTATAAAGGTCCACATAGTCTTTGGCCTTTCTGAAAAGATCACTTTAGAATTTTTTCAAGTGTCTACATATCCTTGACAAATTTTATGAAATAATTCATCAAAGTCTTCTTCCCAAAAATTTCCTTTAGAACTACTATAACATACCCTTCAAAACTTTTATTTTAGGTCACTTGTCCTTTGGCACTTTGTAAATGTACCCTTCAAAACTTTTCTTTTAGGTTACTTGTCCTTTGACACTTTGAAAATATACCCTTCAAAACTTTTGTTTTGGATCACTTGTCCTTCGGCACTTTACAAATGTTCCCTTCAAAATTTTTGTTTTGGAACACTTATCGTTCAACATTTTTTAAATGATCCCTTTAGAAACTTTGAACAGTCCACTTTCCCTTCAGATTTTTTCCAATGTACCCTTTGGGACTTTTACAAGGGTCCACTTTCCCTTTGGAAATGTTGTTTTGAACATTTTGTCTAATAGAGACTTAATCCATTTTTGTAAAAAAAATCTCCACTACAGGTTCTTCCCAAAGATTTACATATAAAAATGAAAGAAGTAAAGACGTCCTGAAAGCTTGATCAACACCACTAGATAAAATCAGATTCTTTACGCTTCTTGACTTATAAACCATGAAATAATTTAAGTCACTTGATAAACTCGATTCACTCTGACTTCACCCAGTCAGGTTCTCTACATTGATTTTCTCATGAAACTTTATAAGTTGAAGAAATAGAGTTCACATGCCTGATTTTCATTATCTTGACCCAGTCAGGTTCTCTACATTGATTTACTTATGAAATTTTATAAGTATAAGAACATGAAGTTCCCAAACCTAAATTACTCCACAAGTATATGGACTTGACAAACTTGAAATACTTTGACAATGTAAATATTCTTAAGTTTATCATCACTATGTCTTTATCATTAATGTTTATACATTTGACATCAATGACAACTCATGACACTGTCAAATTACCAACATGTATATCCTATGTTGTTATATGCATTGGACATTTAGATGAAGATGGTGGTGCTTGTGAGGGCCTAGATGATATAGTTTTGAGCGATGAATTTTTGGCATGTATATTTGGTGTGTAGACATTGAGTACACATATGTAGGTATCTCATATATTTGACATGTTTAATTTAAGTTATATTTGTGTTTAATAGATAATAATTAATTTACATATAAATTATATAATATATTTATAATTTTTTATGTTGTAGGATGAGATGATACCATCATCTTCATAACTAGTTTGTGGGTGGTCTTAAACTAGTTGGCATGTTAATTTTAATTGATGTCAAAAGGGTGAATCATATATAGGCATAATGCTCATTAATGACCAAAGGTATATTTGGTTAAGTGATTGAGAGTGATAGTGGCATAAAGAGAGTGTTGATTAGTGAGTGAGTATTTTAGATATGAGTATCTTATTGAGAGTGTGTTCTCAATTGGTAGCATGATGTCATGAGAGAATTTGAAGGAAAGAGAGAATTTTAAGGCAATTAGTGTATTATGTTTGCATGATGTCAAGATTAAATATGTGTGATATCAAGAATTAAATTTTAAAGGTTGATATCAAATGTAACTAAGGATAAATGGTAGTATGTGATATGCCAAGGTACATAAGAGTGTGATCATGAGAGTTATCATGAGTAAGGTCATTCATGAATGTTGTATGGAAGGTACAGGTCATGAAAGATTATTTGAAGATAACTAATGTCTGAATATGAAGCATAGTGTATGAAGAGGTCTATAAAATTCATTGATGTCATGATACAAAGAGGTATGTGTAGAAGAATGTATGTGCATAGTGTGGCAAAGTCATGACATGAAGAGTTTCAAGGTGAGCCATGTAAAGGAAGCATAGTGAAATAAATGAACAAAGGTATGTGATTTGATAATTATAATTGAGATGTCATTACCATTGAGGTCATAACATGGAAGGATTAGGTCAAGGTGTCAAGTGTATTAGAAGCTTGAGCCTAGTCATGGCATGGTAAAGGTATGATCTGGTGGCATGATGAGGTGAGTGAAATAAGGAATGTTATAGGTTTTTAAGGTTATGTGATCATGAGAATAAGTTTTGTATTCACTCATAAGTGTTTTAAAGTGAGTCTTTGAAGGTAGGTCCTTTAGTCTTAGTATACACCTAGATCATTTTTTAGCCTTGCCTAACCTAATGAGGAATGAGGATCAAATTCTAGGGTGAAAATGTGAAATAAAGCATGGATATAGGTAAATAATTTTTTTTTAAGAGTGATCATGAAGTATGAGGTCATATTATACAAGAAAAGGCATGGAAAGTGGTTTTGAGGTCTTTCGAGTGTGCATAATAAAGGTGAAAACCTGAGAATGACTTTCAGGTGTTCACTAGCACATGTAACCTATACATGGTAAATTTTTATTTAAGGATAGATTGGGAATGTTCCTAGATAATATTTCTAAGAATTGGTTTTGTATTTAAAGGGCAGTCCTTTATGAATAGTTGTTAACACCAAAACATGTGTTAAACCTCCCTAAAACCCTAATAAGGACCCAATGTGAAATATATTGCTCAAATAAGCTAAAAATAGTATAAATTTAGTATAAAAACTATTATATCATGTATTAAACTCTCCCAAGAACCTTTATGTGGTGGTGGTTAGTTAGATGAGAGAGAAAATGCATAGATACAAGCTTGTTTGTGAAGAATTTATTGTAAAAGTCAAAAGTTTCATTGGTTAAGAAAATTAAATGGATGTAAAATAGAGATAGAGACTCATAATACATGCTAATGAAGGTTTATGGATAGGTTCCAACCTTCAAATATTCTAAATTGGTCATCTAAACTAGCTAGTCGTAGACATACCTAATGGTGTGAATAATGAAAAACCTAGGTAAATATGAGAACATGAATTTGAGCATGTTTTCATGGTATAATGATGAAAAAGTATATGTAAATTTTTTTAAAGACATTTATATTCTTGGAATAATTTTTTAAGTTTAACAAATGTGGTGAAAAGTTGTTCACAAGTTGACTTGTCTAGTTGAGATAAGTTTGTGAGATACAAAGTCATGAGATTGGTCTAAATGATATTAAGTTCATGTAAAATCTCTATGTATATATAATTTTTTTATCATATTTGAGTGGATTAAGTGTGTTTTAAATCTCATTTTTTAGGATAGACTTTTAAGGTACATAGGCCTAAAAGGATAGTTTATCCTAAAAGAGGTTTCATGGTATAAATGAAAGATACATGTCTAACCAAGAATGTATGAGGTTATTAGAGGTATTATTATAAGTTAATGAATGGTTTTTATTTGTTAAATAAATCCATATGGGCCTAAGAGGATCAATATTTGACATTAAGAAGATTGACCTAATACAATTAGGTCTCCATAAGACCTACAAGTGAAATGAGGTCTAATAGAGTTATGAAAGACCAAATGGGACTCAAATTCATTTGTATCATGTTTATGAGATTTAATAGGACCTATTATATGGCTCAACTAATATTTTAATGGTGTGTGACCAACCAAGTGATATATGAACAAGAGATGAGTATATCTACAAGACATTTTAGGCCTATTTGAGAAAGCTAAGGGTAAGTGAATGGATTGATAAATGAATGAGCCTAAGTAGGTTAAGAAACATGTTTTAAAACCTTAGGATAGAGAATAAAATCATATCATTAACATTATATAGTATTTATATATTTTAATATCAAGGTCATATGACCTATTCAGTCTTGAAGAGGGTTAGTTGAGCGAATAAGCTTAGAGGTAGTTTTGAGAGAGATAAAGTGAAGTAGAGATAAAGGAGTGATAATTATATATTGAGAGGATATTTGAGTTGTATCAAATGTTTTTCCTAATTTATGATAGTATATATATAAGATGTATAACTAAGTGGGAGAGTATAATAAATAAGTGTGATTGATTGAGTTGGTGCTTAGTCAAAGAGGGAGTTAAAGCTTCCTTGTAGGTTGGTACTTATAGAATTGGTCTTGGCTAAGTTGGTGCTTGGTTAAGAGGGAGTTGGATCTTCTTTACAATTTTATTCTTGAATAAGTTTCCTTATACTAAGTTGGTGCTTAATCATATGGTTTTTTATCATCCTAACAAGTATGTGTTTTCTAAAGTCAAGTGGGTGCTTGAAAAATTTGGGGTTGGTACTCCATGTTGGGTTAGTGCTAAACAAAATTTGATACATTTTCTTATAGGACAATTTTTCCAAGTTTTTTTTTGGTGGGTTTTATTACCCATGAGGTTTTATAACATATGTTATGTGTTACTTGTTTCATTCTGATGTGATTTATTCTTAATGCATTACTATATCACTATGTTGCTTTCATAGTTCATAGATGAGGGGATGTAATTGATTGAATTTTTTGAAGACTGATTCATCACCCCACTCTCAGTCATTATGATTTCAACACTACATTTTTTCATGTTACTCAATATATATGTAATGTTTTATTGATATCATACTTCATGTAGATGTTGTTATAGTATTTTTTTAATTTTTCCTTTTAATTTATTTATCTACTAAAAACTTAATGAAATTCATGGTTTACAAAGAGCACCTAGATATACAAATATGATTACACACTGATCGAATATACTGATTGAGGTAACTTATTTTTGGCTTGGAATAATACCCTACACATAAAGAGACAACTTTAATAAAATGGATTAGTAGATAGATAGGTGATTTGCCTAATTAGAAACTAGTTTCAGGAAGTTATGAACTTCCTCAAGTGGATATCAACTCACTATTTTCACAATTAAGTAGATAAATAAATACTAAAATTACAAAACATAAATATGTGATATAGATGAAATAATAAAGTGATTAATAATTAAACTTCTTTTAAACTGTCAATGTAAGCAAAGTATTCATCCCAATAAGTTGTAGTAGCATTCATATCTTCTTATATAAAATCTAGTTGATCAAACATGGGTTCAACTTTGGAAGAGTAAATAATGACACAATGTGATAACTTGAATTCTATATGACTCTAGTCAATGAAAAAGGGTTGAGATACAATGGGTAAATTAGTAATATTAATGACATCATGAACAATTCTAGGCAGAGACATCTACACATTAATGTCATGTTTAAAAAGATGGAAGATTAAACTAAAATGAATTCAATATAGATTTATAAGATTTAAAGGCTTAGGTTTAAAAATATAATACAATGGATCAATGTTAATATTATAGAATCAGTGTTAATTTAAATGAATTGACATCGATTCTATTCAGACTACACCAAAATAAAAATAGGAAGCTATAGGGTGATAAAGGATAATGATGAAGGAAAATAAAGAGATATATGATTTTTTAAGAGAAATATAAATAATAATAAATATCAATTAAGAAAAGAAACAAAATTATTAAAAAAATACTTACCTTGAAATAAATTATAGGTAGAATGTATTCTTCTTATAGGTTCAAGTGATCCTTCTAGTTTGTGATGATGGATGTGGAGTAGGTGAGCATAATTTTGATAGAGTGGTGATAAGTTTGTCCTTAATTATCCTAATAAAATCCAAGTATCATTTCATGATTCCAAAAGTAGTGGTCTTTGAGCCAAAGGGCTAGCTACATATAAATAGATTGATGCCAATCAAGAGAATTGGCAATGATTCACCCTTTTTAGCAGGGAGTGGTTTTATCCACATTTGGTTTGTTCCAACTATGATCAAATTTAGGATTATATGCATGGGGTTGTTAAGCGTGGGTTTATACATGGGCAGGTTGGTTAAAGGGTTAGGATTTCATGGGTTGTAATTAGATTTAGGTGGTTAAGGAGGTAAAATGGTAATTTATAAAAATAAATTATTGGGTGTATAATGGTAACTAATGTAAAATATAAGATAGTGATATTTCGGATAATAAAATAAAAAAAAGGGCCCTAAAACATTGAATAAATTGTATATAACATATGAAAATGTAGTGTCTACATTTTCCCCTTTTTATAGAGTGGTATGTAATACATGTTGTGACACAAAAATTGATAGAGGTCCAATGCCCCAAGTTTATGTGAGGAGGTATCCCCCATTAAAATAGGATTCAATGTAAGATGAGGAATAGGAGATGGGTTTGAAATATGGAGTAATGAATGACATGGATAGATAAAAAAATAGAGATAAGAGTGTGGATGCATAACATGAAGTATACGTTTTACATTGATAGGGTGTGAGATAATAAAAGTAGAGGTACCCTAGGATAAATCCCATAATAAAATGCCATAGGTACAAACAAGTGGGATTAATCAAAGGATAATCAAGAGAAAAAGTGATAGGGTTTAGTTTACCAAAGCATATAGTTTGTTATATAGTGTGTATGCTACTTATAAACAATTATTCTCTAGAGGAAAGGCACTCTTACAACCCATAGGATGAGGTAGGATGCAATCTCAGGACCAACAAGGGGTGTATATACACAAAACTAAAATGATATAGGATAAATAATAGGGTAGGTGTGGAAATATAATAATATGAGGCTATGGATCAAGATTTGATGAAAAAAAACTACAAGTAGTGAAAAATAGGAAAATCAATGCCAATTATAAGAAAATTGATGATGATCCACCAAATCAACATCAATTCAAAACAATTTGATGTTGATTCAAAGTCGGGTATATAAGTAAACCCAACATGGAGAGAGCTCCTTTTTTATGAATACATGTCAAATTAAGAGAAAAAATTAGATGATTATTATGATGTGAGGTATAATGGAGGTAAGCGGTAGCAGTTAGAGGTGATGACAATGGTCTTAGGATGAGGTAGGCCCTATTGTTATTTAATTTTTTTTGGGATCAGGGTAATGCATTATTACTAGGGTATTAAGGTGACCTAGAATCAATGTTTATTCCTATGAATCAATGATGATTTATGGGAACATCACTAATTCAACAAAAACATCACTAATTAATAATGAATCGACACTGATTTGCTAAAAAGGGTGAAAACTAGGTTAGAGTGTCTAGGGTTAAAATAAGTTTGGGTTTAAATTTTTTAGGATTATAAAGTATTTTATTAATATGAATAGACACTATTGTAGATGGGATTCCATGCACTACATTTCTTGGGATGACTAGGCTCACATGGAGGCCATGGTCTTAGGAGGAGTGAACTTCTACCAATATATTCATTGATACATTAGCCTATTGGTTTCCTTGATATAGCAATTGGATGTAACCATGGGGAAATTTTGGTTTCCTATAGGGTATATGACTATCACTAAGGAAAATATCTATAGGATACTATTACTTAGAGTATAGGGGGATACGATTATGCCTATAGATGATCAAGGTCATGTAGAAGTATTGACATGGCTATATGGTGGAGATGTTGTGGATATTACCTTCACAATAGGAAGATTTGTATTAAATCCATTATATGAGTTTGATATAAAAGAGAGTTGAGTATTGATGATGATTATGCTAGACATCTCATGCTATCCTCTCCTATATTTAGGAGGAGGGAGGTTCCCATGGATCCTTATAGGTATTGTTGCAGACATGTTGTAGCATTAGATAGTATTTTCTTGGGCCTCAATGTTAGAGGTACAAACCACTGGGGGGGTGAATTAGTGGTGGAAAATAATATAATTTAATTTAAAAATTGTTCAATCACTTAGGCATTTAAGACAACCATTCATTAAGCATTCAATATTTTATATCAATATAAAATATCTAATGTAAGATCACATACACAATACAAGATCTATGTGGGAAACCCTCTTGGGGAATGAAACCCACTATCAAGCCTATAAACACATGGACTACTTATCCTATAATATGGTCATAAACATGAGAATGGTGAAGCCATTTTGACAAAAATTTAGTGAAGCACATACTTCATAAGGATCACCTAACCCTAGGATAATCATGTCCTTCTGACCACCTGATGGTCAAGCCCTTTTGACTAGCTTTAGTGAAACACTTGTTCTACAAGGAGCAAATACCCTTAAGATGATAAACTCATTATGACCACATAAATATTCAAACCTAAAATATCACTATCCTTTACATTATAAATATGACCTATATGTCATACACATAGTCATCAGCTTACTCTACTCTTCAACCCATCCATTGGGCGCACACCCTTTCTTTCACTCCACAACTCTCACACACCTCTTCACTTCTATTTTAAAATCCTATAAACCATCACATTTGGTTTCACCATTTATATATCCTTCATGATTATTACCATGTTCATAACCTTCCTTATCATCCACAACACATGCCTTTACTCTTAAGGCATATAACATGGGTCACTTTTATGCACACCCCTCTTTCAAATAGGCCTAAGTCACATTTTTGGTCCTATGTAGACCCATTTAATTATTTTACACTTATCCAATCAAACTAATAAATATAGAACCACTTCTAAATTATATTTCCACTCCACATGACCACTTAAACATTATAAAATGATCATATTTGTGAAAACACTCTTATACTAAAGCACAATTTGCTTAAACAACATTTTGTGCATAAGAACACCATCAACAAACACATAGTCACCTTATAAGCCTTTGTTCATAATAATTATGGATTGGTCAAACCTCCAAAATCTATACAAATGGTCTTCATGGTGTTTACAACACTCTTTGATAGTTATCTCATCTTGAAACAACAAAATGCCATCAAGAACAACTCAATTACCCTTCTCAGGTTACTTATAAAGCATGAATGAACACATAGTCAACTTTGGATCTCAATAAATTTCGTTGTACAAATAATTAGACCTTCAAATGAATATTTATAGATGTACCTTAAAGTTTTCTACAACATTTATTTTTACTACAACATAAAATTATGCATAGATCAAAAGTTATGGCTCAAAAGCAAGTGTTGGTATTTCCTTCATTAAATTCAAATATTAAAATTCAAACAATCATAGCTAAACAAAAATCACTTGTTATCATCTCACTGCTTCCTGATAACTTGGAATAAATGTAATCCTTCTATCTCTTTAATATTAGTTCACACTTTAATTTTAAATTATCTACCATACAAACATTAAACCTAAAACATGTTGACCTTATCTCATGATTTATAGAAATCTTGACCAAATGCTTACCATCGATCTATGTGGATCAGTCAAGTCTTTATATTATAGTGCTAATCATTAGATCTTGTTTAGAACTCCTAAGATTATGACACTTGACACCCTCATGTGCCTTCTTATACCTTAACTAATAGTCCTTTTCACTTGTGCCATTTTGTAATCTCGCATGCATTGTTGACTCTTTGACTTGTCTCACATCATTGACCTTTGTCAGTATGAACTAACACTCACCATTGATCTTCTATTAGACTAGTGAGCTTGTGACACTTATCACCTACATGTACAAACTCTAACATATTGAATCTTATGTATACTATTGGATCAAGATAATGAATTAATTTTCACCATTAGATTTACTGAATAAATGAAGCTAGATATTAATGAGGTTTATATTGATGGTCTCTAACCCATCATAGTCTGTAAGTGAAACTTTGAATATTTATATCTTGAGCTAGAAAACACTTTATGACTCTAAATTTTAGGGTAGCTTATTGGAACTATAAAAAACATATCCATGTAATATTTTACCATTATATACTTTATTTTTACCTAAAATAGTTACACAAACTTTTTGGTTCATCCATATATGTATGATGAGCCGTGATGGTTTGGCTAAGTATAGAAGCTACTGCAATCTACCTAGAAGGCCAACTTTGAACCTTAATAAATTTTGATGCACTTAATTTCATGACCTAAAATTTGTATCATAATAAATTAGGAATAATTTTATCATATCCATATGACCAACTTCCCCTAACTCATCCATACATGGTAATGGTGATGACATCAAACTTCCTACTTAGATTTTTCTACCAAAGAACCAACTATGCCTAGATGAACATAATGAAGAACTAGATGAATAACATGCACTTCCATAATATATCTAATCATCCTTAACCTCTAATAGGATGCCTCACACATGATCAATACTTCAAACCCATCCCTAATCATGCCAAAATTAAAGATCAACCAAGCTAATTTTAAGCACACTACATACTTTATCATTGACACTTAGACTATCAAGACACCTCATCCACTCACTTGGAAACCTTTATGATATCACTAAAAACTATCTAACACCCAAAATTAATATCATAGGTATATAAATATTTATGAGGGTAGAGGACCCATAGGAGATATGGGTTAGATATGATCATTATTTTATAGTGTTGGGCCTACAATCACATCAAGGTGGTATGACCTATTGGCACCCCATGGATACACTGGTATGAAACTAACTATAGTGTTTCCTTCCTTCCATAGAAGTAATATTTGGTAAGATATTATACATATAGTTTAACTTGAGACCTAGCATATTATTGAAGAGATATTGAGGGGATACAATATGGAGATGTCATTTGGAGGCCTTATGCCAGATTTCTTACATGGCTTGGGATAGAGGCTAAGTTGGTAGACACCTCTAGGGAGAGGTGGCTTATAGGGAGGTTGAAAAACTACATGGATTTTTTACATTTTAGGAGGGTGAGGAGACAATCTGGTTTGATATAAGATATATCATGGGCCATGTGATTGTATAGATGGGATGAGATAGAGCTTAGACTACTATAGCTAGATACTATAGATATTTTGGTAGGAGTTGAGAATAGGGTAGTAGGAATAGATTTATATGATGTAGGGTATACTCTAGTATTATTAGTGTGTGGGAAAGGCAATAAGATACTAGGTAGGAGAGGGTAGTGTGACCTCAAGAGGATGGATTAGATGAGGATATGTAGGATGTAGAGGAGGAGGGGGAGGATAGGAGAAGGAGATGTGAGAGGAGGGAGAGAGGGGAGAGGAAGGGGAAAGTGGAGAGGATATAGGGAGGAGGAGGAGATATACATTATAAATTTTACTATTTATTGGGATAAACTAATAGCATATTACATTACATTGTAGGGATATGTGGCCATAGTGAAAGGGCACTCACTACCATGTAGATAGATAAAAATGGTCTCCAAACTAGATTAGATACACTACAGGTGGATTATGATACCCTAAAATAGATTTATGATTTGATAGTTGAGTCTTGGGATTGAAACTACATAGATATGGATAGTTTGAGATGAAGGGATAGAGGTTCCTTATGTCAGATAGTTTCATGGGTGGATGGGTCGAGCACATGGTAGGTAGGTACTATGAGTGTAGATATGTATTGAGAGTTAGCCATAAAGATGATATATTATAATAGATTTTCATTTGGATATTCCATGGTATGCCACCCATTTATCTATATAAGGCATTTCTTCCATATGGATACATACATGCTCAGTCAACACATGGAGTGTGTCATGTGATAGAGATTAGAGGAGAGTTAGAGGAGGATATGGGGGAAGGGATGGGAGCAGAGGTGATCATGGAGGTATTAGGAGTATTCATCTGAGCCATCTCTAGTTTATAGAGTATCTCATTTTTTTATCTATTGTATTATCCAGAGAGCCACACACTTTATATATTGAGATTTATGATGTACATTTTAAGCATTTATATATAGATACATTTTTTTTAATTATGAGTTGTGATGTTCATATTTTGTGTTCTATGGAGTTTATTTATGGTTTTGAAATGTTATGGATCATGGAGTTAATTTAGTTTATGTGATTATGTATTTATCTAATTAGATGATGTGATAGATTATTATGGTTTTTAAATGTTATGGATTGTTAAAATGTTTATGGATCCTGAATATGTTATTGTGGATGTGGATTAGATTATTGGTTAGATTAGATTATGGATTATAGATTTTATGTTATGTGATTATGGGTTTTATATATTGATGGATTTTAAATGTTATGTAGTTACATTAAAATGTTTATGGATCATGTTACTATGGATGTGTATTATATTATCGATTAGATTAGATTATGGATTACGGACTACATATTTTATGTTATGTGATTATGATTATGTATTTTGGATTATATATTAGGATGTTATTATAATTTTATGAGGATATATGTGATTAGGATGTTATTATACTTTGATGAGGATATATGTGATAAGCTTGGTTTTAGATAATTAATCACCATAATTTTGATTTACTTAGGATAAAAATAAATAAAGTTTTTATTGCTCATTATTGGATCATACCATAACCTAATATATCCTCTTGTAGTAAATGCATGTGCATCCTTAAGTGACTATTAATAAATACCCCAAAAACCTTAGGTTAACTAAGTTTAGGATCTATTGGTTTAAGACGGAATTTGCTAGGCATTTGCTTTAGGGTTTTCATAAAAAGTGGATTATTTAAAAAGAAGATGCTCTCACCTTGTATACCCAACACTAAGGCCAACCTTAAGGTCCTTTTGTGTTAATCCATGTAGATTGATCAAAATAGGAAGTATAATAAAAGAAAGTTTCTCAATGCATGAAGCTTCCTAGGATATTCCATGCATGATAGGAATCCTTTGAGGTAGTGGTCTATATTTTGATAGATACTTTTCGAAGAAACTATCATTTGAGGGAGTAGTCTACATATATATATATATATATATATATATATATATATATATATATATATATATATATATATATAGTTGTCCTTCAAAGGATTAATATATTATTTTTACTTATTTTATAGATGGTTTTATTTTCTTAGTTTTTTTATCCCAACATTATTATTTCTTTATGGATTGGCTTAAGGCATCCTATAATAGTTCCCCAAAGTTTTGTTGTATAAATTGATACCCCTATTCCTAAAATGAACTACTGATAGGGAGGGATTTCAGGAAATAATGATTTGGGGTGCCTTCCTAATATAGGCGGAGCCTGTCCAATTACAGAGTATGCTATGAATAGAGTCAAAATATTCATTTATAAGGTTATAATAAAAAATGTTACTGGGTAACCACATGCCTCTATATATTATTATTTGGTATAAGAATGAAATGAATATGGTTTTAATCAGACCACAAATAAAAGAAACCAAGTTGACCTAGGTGATTAAGACCTATTAATAGTGGGAAGGATGCAAATGCAATGCATTAAGAGGTCCTCATTATAATTTTCCATCAAGAGAGTCCAAATGATGTGCCCCATATCTATATTTATGGGTGATAATATATGGTCCAAGCCAATTTGGAGAAAATTTCCTTATTTTATTTTTTCCATATTAGTGACATGTTAATTTTTATTTTAAGACAAGGTCGTAAACATTCATTTCATTTTATTTTAGATGTTTATTATAGGTTCATTTTATTCATTATTGATATACATGGAGATGGGAAAGGATAAACAATTGATGCTTATCCAAGAGTTCAAGATGGGCTAATCATTTCTAATAGAAGTCATCCTTAGAAATGATATTCTTAAGGGAGATGCAAAGGAAAGGAATCTGAACCTCAAGAAGAAGTACAAATTTGGTACCATAAACTAGAGAGAAAGGAGTATCACCCATAGGGCATTGAATACTAGTTTGATAATCCCATAAGGTAAAGGGAACATAAAGATGCCAGTTCTCTCCTACTTCATTAATGAATTTAGTTAGGATTTTGACAAGAGTTTTATTGGATGCCTCAACTTGTCCATTAGCTTGAGAATAGTAAGGCAAGAGAAGCTTAGATTAATTTTAAAAGAGTCACATATCTCTTAAACCTTTTTGTTTTTAAAATATTTCCCATTATCTATGATGATCTTATGAGGAACACCAAAGTGACAAATAATATGTTGATTAATGAACTCTAAATTTTTTTCTTATTTGGTTGAGATAAGAGGAATAACCTCTACCCACTTAGTGAAATATTCAATTGTGGTAATGATAAATTCATGACATTGGGAATATTTAGGATTGATTTGACCTATAAGATTGAGCCTCCATTGGGAAAATTGTCAAAAGTCTTATGCTACATGTAATGCATGACTAGGGACATGTGATAAGTTGGCTTACTATAGACACTTTATGTATTTCTTAATTTAATTGAAAAAATATTAATTTAAAATGGGCCAATAATATCCCAATCATAAGATTTTTTTAGTGATGGTACATACACTAAAATTCCCACCACATGAATCATCATGAGCTTCTTTGATAGGGAGGGTAGCTTCATGATTTTAGAGACATCAAATAAGGATACCATCAAAAAAAAACTTATAGAGAACACCCCCTAGTATGATAAAATGTGCAATACAATTCTAGAAATATATTTTGACATTTATAGATAAATCTAAAAGAATAATCCCCCTTGATAAGTAATCAAATATCTATGTGTACCAAAGATCCAATGGGTTTTCCTCTATACTATGGATGTAAATAAGATTAGTTTTGGTAAAATAAGGTTGATTAACCTTGTGGATGAGGAAAATTTAGACTCCCAAGATGAATTTGTTATAAATGAGTCCAAATAAGCCATGGTATCCATAAACTTGTTAGTTGATCGAGGAGTGGCTTGGATGTCATAATGCTCAAAAGTAGCTAGTAATTGATCAACTAGGGTATTATACTTTTGAAGGGTACCATCTTTACATTGATATATGACCTTAATATAATTAACCATAAGTTGGGAATCACCATAGATATTAATCATTTTAATACTTAGAGCTAAATCATTTGGAGTGCTATGATCAAAGCCTCATACTCTGCCATACTATTGATGCAGTCAAAATCAAGCTTAAAAGATAAAGGTATAGGTGTCCCCCCAAGAGGGATTAGGATAATTACAGCTCTCCCACCATGATCACACTTGGATCCTCAAAGAATAGATTCATTTGATATTATGGACCTATTTGAGATGCAAAGGATATGGATTCATCTAAGAATTCATAATTAATTGGTTGATTATCAGCAAGAGGTGCCTTGGTAAGATGATCAACAATGATTTAACCTTTAAATTTTTTTTGGTGGATAAACTTAAGATCAAATTCTACCAACAAAATGAACCATTTGTCCATTCACTAATTTTTATAATGCTTTGAATGCATAAATTTTAGGGGATCGATGTTCATGATCATATAAGGTTTGTGATTGAGCAGATAATGGAAAAGTTTAGAGGATACAAAGACCAAATCTAGGCATAAATTTTCTATGTGTGAATAGTGTGTCTCATATTTAATGAGGGTGTGACTAATATAATAAAATACATTTTATTTATGTTGTTCATCACGATGTGTAAACATGGTTCTTAGGGCATGGTCTATGTCTAAAATATATAAGAAGAAAGGTTGTCCTTCCTTGGGAGGAATGAGAAATGGTGGTGAAATAAGGTAGAATTTTAGAGCATAAAAGGCCTCCTAACATCTCGAGTCCCAATTGAATTGGGTATCCTTCCTTAGGAAGTGATGGAATGGTTGACATTAATCAGATAGCTAAGAGATAAAATGATGAATGGATTTCAATTTCCATTATAAACTATGGAAATGCTTAAGATTAGATGGTGGTAGCATTTCTATAATGGATTTGATAGTAACTACATTGAATTATATCCCTCATATAGAGATGATAAATCCTATAAACTTACTTGTCAAAACCCCAAAATGTATTTCTTAGAATTGAGAGGAATGTAAACTTGGATTAGGCAAGTGAAGATTATTTTAAGCATCAAAAGATGGTCTTTTCATAGTTTTGACTTACCAAGGAAATCATACACATAATATTAAACAATTTTAAGGATTATATCATGGAAAACATAAGTCATGGCCCTTTGATAGGTTGACCTTACATTATTTAATCCAAAAGGCATAACCCAATAGTATGAGGTCCCCTAGGGAGTAATAAATGAAGTCTTATGTTGATCTTCTAGTGTTGTAAGGATCTGATTGTATTTATAAAAATCATCCATAAGTGATAACATTTCATGAGCATCTATTAAGTCTACTAATTGATCAATATTTGGGAGAGGGAAATCATCCTTATGATAAACAAGATTAAGGTCATGAAAATTATTATAAAGGCATAGTCATTTGGTGGGATTTGTGATAGGGATGATATTTGATACCCATTTAGGATAATCAATAGGTTAGATAAAGTTTATGGATAAGAGACATTACAACTCTTCCTTGACTAAGAGTGCAACATGATGGTACATCTTTCAAAGTTTTTAATTTTTAGTCTTAGCATTAGGGAATGTGACAATGTTAGGGATGATAATAGCAAGGTTGATACCAAGCATGTCACTATAGGAGAAATTGAATGTTTCACTATGATTTATTAAAAATGTAGAGAAATCTTGGTGCTCTTTAGGGTCTAAATATTTGATGACATTAACAAGTCATAGAGTCTGATGAGATCATATGTTAATGTCAATAGTAGCCTCATTTAATAAACTAGAGGTTTTAGATGGAAGATAATTATGTATATGGGAGTTATTCAGGCCTAAGTGAGTTAATATTGACTCATCATCTTGGCACTAAAGAATAAGGATGATGGGAAAGTTTTTTCCTATCATGTTTGGGTAGGAAAGAGGAATGGTTTTGACCTCCCCATTATGGTGATAAAAAAGAGGTTATATAGTGATGTCATTGACTAATTTTTTTTGGAGGAATGGATACAAAATTGGCTATCATGTAAGGGGTGTTGGATGGTGAGGACAATGTGTCCTATTCAACAATAGGTAAGAGTGGTTTTTGGGGTAGTTTTGGGATTTTTGTTAAAATCGATTTCATTTTTTTCATGGGGTTTTATAAAATATCCTAATGTGACATCATGTAACCCTTATTCATAATATTCTATACCAAAACCCTTCAAATAAAACTATTTTAGGTATATTTTTGTAAAGTGGGGTTTATCTAGGAATGAAAAGATTGAGGTGAATGGTTTGGCATGGGTTTGATTAGCAAGACCTAAAAAAGGCTAATCAATCCCTCCATAGATCAAATGAGTGTCGAGGAAAGGTATAACTAAGGGAATGATCTCTCCTAGATTAGGACAATATGTATGTTATTTATTGTAGACACCCATATTCTTAGGGAGTGGGGAGAGTGTTGAGAATCAGTAACTAATACTCTTGAATTGATATCCACTAAAACATAGAATCAATGGAATCTTTGTTAGGAATATTTGATGTAGGGATTATCATACTAGATGAAACTTCATTAGATGATGATATCATCATGATTTTAATATAATTAAGACATCATTTGGTATAAATGTAAGGTTGTAAGTTTTGAATGGATGGGGATTAGTGAGGACATTATAGATCTTACCCTCATGTTCAAATTTAATACATCAGTGCAAATTAGAGGGGATGTAATGCATAACATGTATCTAAGGATGTCCTAATTGGATTTTGTATTTAAACTCCCATTCTATTATCTAAAATATCTCTAGAAGAGTATGCACACCTATTTGGATGGGATGGATAACTATTCCTAATGTAGGGGCTATAGTATAATTGAATGCTCGTAAAATGATTGAAGATTGGGTTACAATAGTTTTAGGTAATTTTATTTGCTTAAATTCATGAGAGGAGATAATATTTATGCTTGTTCCATTATCAATCATTACTCATTTGATTCAAGTCTAATCAATTTGGGTAGTGATAAATAGTGGTGGATCTTGGTCATTAGGTTGTAATGATGATATTTTAGAAACATGGAATGTTATGAATGGTGTCTTTTGAAGTGATCCTATAAACTTTGATAAAGTTTGGGGTTAATTAGACTATATTTTAGTAGCTTGTAAAACTTATACATAACCTCATGATATTGTAGAGAGTTTTGGACAAGTTCATGTAAAGACATCTTAATTAAAAGCTGGTGAAACTACTTTAGGATGAATGACTATATTAATTTTGAAGCATTATTATTTTTTACTTTTCCTAAAATAGAAATTTAGATTTTTGGGTGAGTTTTGTAGGACTATTTGTGGTAGGAGTAGGATATTTTGTAATAGTCACTTTGGATTTATCATTATTTTAGGTCTTAAGACCCTGTCTCTGAGGTAACATAGCTATGTGAATTGTGTCTATTTAAAACAAAGGTGGATTTGTCATGTTTTTAGACTCATCCAAATCTAGAGGGTTTAGGAGGGGTTGATATTAAGATCTATCATATATTTTATCTTTTTTTGAAGCTCATTTTAATATTATTAGTAATGTATTAGTTATTGAGGTAGATGTGGCCCTAGCAGTTTGACTATGGGGATAGCCATGATCAAATTATTCCATTAAAATATCATCTTCTTCTAATAAGTTTCAGATCATAACTTCTATCACATTATAATTTTCAATACCATGTCTTGATATTCAATTATATGTGCATTTATTATTTTCCTTATACCACATTGGTGTTTAAATATAAGTTATAATAGGTTTTATGGGTGGTAGAGTGATAAGGGAGGTTTGAAGAAGTTGATCAAAGATCTTAGAGTAAGAACACTTTAATGGATCCTTACTAGCTTTTTTGTTCTTCTAAGGCATTATTGAAGTTACATTTGACTTCAAACCTTGATCCTTAGAATTGGTTGTTTGAATATTCCCTATAGAATGTACTTTATGCTTGTGATAAGACCTCATACCTAGACCTTGTAGATAGTAGGAATTTACAGGATCATATATTGGCATTATCACAATGAAAATATCCCTTTGTGATGGTACATTTTATTTAGAAGAAGACTCTATAATGGTGTCTTTTAGTCTTGCCAAAAGATGTGGTCCCAATATAGATGCTTTAATTTAAATAGGTGGCATAGGTTCCTTCACTTTTTGAATCTAATTGGGGGTAGCAGGGATATCCTATTTATGGAGTTCAATCCTTATGGGAGGATGTTGTAAGGATTTTCCTCATGATGCCTTGAGGGTTTTGTTTTGAATTATTGAAGCACTTCCCTTAATTTCTCTAAGTTTTGGATCTTCTTGAACTATAAGGGGAGCTAGTTTTAGATTTGTTTGAGGTAATGTAATAGTCTCTTTAGGGGGAGTATGCTAGAGGAGATGGGTATGATACATAGAGGTATTATGGTGATACGAGGAGTGTTATTCATATATTTATGAATGTCTAAAAAAGAATCTTAATTAATAGCCATCTCCTCCTTTGTTTCTATTTTATTTGCTTGAATGATTCTAGATAAACTTTCTTGAAAGGATCCCAAATAATAAGATCTATAAAGCTTGAGTGAGTTTTTGGCATAAATTCACTTAATTTAGATGGTTTGAAGGCATCTCCTATAAGTAAATCAAGTACATAAGCACTACCAACCTTTTTAGGCAAAAGTTGATCATGGATCATACTAATCACATGGGTTTTATGGTCTAAGGTAGATCCCAAATTGGCCTATACAGAGTTAGGCATGGAAGTGTGATTAGGAAATGGTTACCTAAATATGTCTATAGACTAATTACAAGGATCATTAAGGTTATATAATTATAAATCCCCTTGATCAATAAGGTTTTTACTATACCCTTTAAATATCAAGACCTATTGACATCATAACCTATTACACAGTGGTAGTTGCAAAAGTCATTTTCCTTAAACCAGTTAGGTTTAAGGTGAGAGTCATCAAGAGGTCTCACTGGAGGAATTTCAATGATATATGCTTTTAATATATTGTCTAATATAGAAGCATAAGACTCTCTTAAGGGTGTGTACTATCATGGAGGAAAACATGTTAATCATTTTTGAGATTGTGCTTGAGAGGTAGAGGGTTTAGATTGGATTTTATCTTGTGGGGGGTGTTGATTTTAAGACCATAGTGTTAGTAGTGATTTTGGTTTTTTAATTGTTAGTCCATTTAGAAGGAACATGTTTGAAGTTTGTACTATGTAATTTCACTTTTTCTTCTTCTAAAGCTCAAATTTCTAGTTTACAAGCCATCAAAAAGGCATAATCAAATTTTTTGAGGGATTGAACCCATAACATTGACAAGATATGTTTAGCACATGATATCATAAATAATTTGATTAGTTCAGGTTGATGGAGGGTAAATGTGAGTTGTTTTATAAGACTCCTCCATCTAGTCATGAAATTAGTGATAGATTCATCATCAAATTATTTGATGGCATAGAGGTTGGTGATAGTCACTTTTATTTTAATGTTGTTAGAAAAGTGTTCTAAGAAGATTTGGGATAGCTACCCAAAATAAAATAGGGAATGTTGAGGGCTAAAACTATACCATTCTGAAGTTGGTCTAGCTAGCAACATGGGAAAGGTTCTAAGAAGAAAAGCATCATCATGAGCTATAAAATAGAAAGCATGTCTAAACATTTCAATGTGTTGCTTAATATCCTCCTTATTTTTAAAATTCATAAATTTTGGATGTTTCCATTGCAAAGGGTATGGTTTAATGGGGACAATTATATTAATAGGTTCATTTCAGATTTGCTCATAAGTAAGCATTTTTTTCTTAGAGGTTGAGGCTTATAAATTCACCATCCTATTCATAAGGATATTCATAAGGTCTAGTTGGGTATTATATTTAGGAATACCCCACAAAACATTCTATTGTGGATGTTGATAGATAAGAAATAAAGCATAAAAGGGTTGTGGCAAAGGGTAACCAACCAAAGTGGTTATAATTAGTTTGGATGTCACCACATACAATGGGGATTGAAAGGGTATATAAGTAGACCCAATATTTTGTTAGGGATTCATGTATTGGGTGGTTAATGGGATATATTACTGAGTAGGTTGACTTATAGGAGCTTGTTGAAAAGGTTGAGTTTGGGGATTTAAAGGTACACTAGTTTGAATGGGTAGGAGAGTTGATGGGATTGAGATCACTATGTTCTAAGGCGACATGCCAAGGGTCAGAGTAAATTTAAGTTTAGGTGTGATAATATTTTAAGCATAGGTACTAGATGGGGATGAACCACAAGATGTTATGGGAGGTAGAATGCTTAAAGGTTATGTAGTGTTAATATTGGAACTTGTCAAGGGAGGATTGTTGAGAGAGGATATCATAGCTATAGTAAACCCTTCATTTTCCTCTAAAGGCATAACAAAAGCATTCCCAATAAACTATGTATGGGAGGAAAGTGTAATGTAGATATCTCAAGTGCTAAGGTAATGGTTAAGTGTGATTGGATTACTATCTAATATGGTGGAGAATCTAGGATCCCCCTAAGTATAAAACTAGGGAATACCCTCCCCCATAGACTCAAGGGAGGTAGGAGGAATCAAGGATTTTTACATGGATGAGGATGAATATATGTATTTAGTTTACTTTAATGATTGTTATCATGTCAAAACCATATAACAACAAAGAAAAATCAAGAAATGAAAACAAAAATCACACAATAATCTTTCTAATCATCTCATTTTTAGTGGAAATAAAAGGCACACATGCTACAAAACATACCTAAAAAGATTTTACTTTATTAGGAAATTAAATTTAAAGTGTGATAAGGAAAAGGTTAATGAGGGTTCTAAGAAATGACAATTTGGAGATGGTTTTAGGTTTATTTAGGCTCAAAATATCTTTATACTAGAATCGATACATGGCTTGGTATTAGGGCCTAACCCCTCACTTCACACACTATAGCATAAATGTGTTACGTGATTTTATAGTATATATCTAATATTCAATGTTTATACTCAGCATACTGATTTGGTTCTCCCCTTGGTAATGAAATCCAAGTAAGATCGCTAGGATGAAGGTTACCACTAGGTGATGAAATCTTAGTTGGTTTCCTTATGTTAATGTTTAATGAATTGATTGTGTAAGTGGTTTGGTATGTGTGTGGAAATAAGTGATTGATATGATAAAATTACTCCACCTAAATTAATCTATGTGAATTATCTAATCAAGAAAGGAATGGATGCAATTATTTGTAAGCCTTTAAAAATAAGAGTAATTTTTTTTGAATTTTTCTTTTAAATGAAGACAAAAATAAAGAGAAAAGGAAATGAATGAATAAATTCACAATAAATTATAATAATACTAATGATACCTTAGGGGTACCACCAAGCTTGCCAGAATGTTATAGTAATCTTTTTGTTTTTCCTTTTAATTTAATTATCTACTAAAAACTTAATGAAATGTAGGGTTTACAAATAATAGTTAGAGATACGAAGATGGTTTCATACCAATCAAGAAAATGAATGAGGGAAATTATTTTTGGATTGAAATAATAACCTACACATAAAGATAAAACTTGAATAAAATGGATTAATAGATAGGTGAGTTGCCTGATTAGGAACTAGTTTTGGGAAGTTATAAACTTCCTCAATTGGATGTCAACTCATTAATTTTACATTTAAGTGGATAAATAAATACTAAAATTACAAAAGATAAATATGTGATATAGATGAAATAACAAATTAATTAATAATTAATCTTCATTTAAACTATCAATGTAAGAGAAGTATTCATCCCAATAAGTTGTAGTAGCATTCACATCTTATTTTATAACATCTAGTTGATTAGAAGTGGCTTCAGCTAAAGGAGAGTAAAAAATGGCACAAAGTGCTAACTTGAAGGCTATATCACTCTGGTTGGTGAAAAAGGGTTGAGATATAATGTGTAGATTAGTAATATTAATGACATCATGCACAATTATGGGTAGATTCATCTATGCATTAATGCCATATTAAAAAGATAGAAGATTAAATTAAAATGGATTCAATATAGATTTATAGGATTAAAAGGTTTTGGATTAAAAATAGAATGTAATGGATTGATGTCATTCCTGTAGAATCAATGTTGATTCAGATGAATCGGCATTGATTATGTTTAGACTTCACCAAATTAAAAATAAGAAGCTACAGGGTGGCAAAGGATAATGATGAAGAAAAATAAAGATATATATTATGTTTTAAGACTGAGATAAATAAGAAGAAATAGGAATACATACAAGAAATGAAATAATTAAAATAATACTTACCTTGCACTAGATTGTAGGCATAATATATTCTTCCCATAGGTGTAGGTGATCCTTCTTGTTCATGATGACAGATGTGGTCTAAGTGTAGCAAAATTTTTATAGAGTGGTGCTAAAGTTATCCTTAATTCTCTTGAGAAAATCCAAGAAATGTTTTATGATTTAAAAATTCATGGTCTTTGAGCTAAAGGGTTGGCTACATATTAATAAATTGACACCAATTGGGAGAATCAACACCGATCGTGGGAGAATCAACACTGATCATATGAGAATTGGCAAAGATTCACCCTTTTTAGAAGGAATCAGTTTTATCCACATTTGGTTTGTTCCAACTGTGGGTAATTTTAGGATTATATGTATGTGGTTGTTAAGGATAGGTTTATACATGGGTAGGTTGGCTAAAGGGTTAGGATTTCATGGTTTGTAATTATATTTAGATGGTTACGAAGGTAAAATGGTAATTTGTAAAAAAAATTATTGGGTGTATAATGATAAATAATTTAAACTTTAGGATAGGGATATTTAGGATAATAAAATAATAACAAGGGCCTTATGCCACTGAATAAATTGTATATAACATATGAAATTGTAGTGTCTATATATTTATTTATATATATCTATGCTCAACTAATAATCATATATTGTTTGTTTAGTTGATGACAAAAGTGTAGAATCATCCATATTTATAGGATAAAATGGAGACATTCATGACTATTGTAATATCATCTATGCAGCTACTTGTTAAGGTATGTTAAATTTTAATATTGAACTTTAATTATATAATTGTTTTAATAATTTTACTCTATACTTGGGAAAAAATAACTTACATGAATGTATTGTGTATGTATGGTTTTTAGATGAATTATGATAGTCTCATTTAGATGATTAGCAAGACACCTTCTCATGTTTTTCCCCTTTTCACATTCTTGTGCATGCACCTCAAATTATCACTAACCCTATTCAACATCAAAAGTAAACTGATCATGACCATGAGATTGTAGTAATTGCATGTTTAAATAATATTTTATTAATTTGAAATTTATTTATGAACTTGGTTACATGCATAGTATGTAAATTTTCTAATAATATTTGTAAATGAACATGCCTAGCTATAGTTCATCTATGAGCATAGAAGGAGTTGCATTCAAACCTTGATGGAATCCAAGTCATCTTAAGATCTCCATTTATGAGTAATGCATCAAAGGGAGAGTATTATTTGAGTATGGGAGAAAAGGGATGCTTTTTGATGAGTAATATGTCTTAGATTATGTACTTTTTATATGAATATATGGAAATGTACACATTTTTAGCATTGTATGCCTATATGGCATTCACTTGACATTATATTATGTTCTTATATGATGTAATTATTTATATGATTATATGACAATATATGTGTTTTTTGGCACTATAATCATGTATGCCATTCACCTCACATTATATTATATTTTTATTTTGTATGCCTTTATGGATTATATATATATATATATATATATATATATAGATAGATACACCATTTGATGATTATATTTTTTATCCTTAATTGGAATGGGGTACTATGTTTGGCTACTCATAGATAGTCTTGTCATCCTTATTGTATTTGTTGATGAAATTTTACTAATATAATGTGGATACCCTTGCTACACTAGATTGATATCATTTGAAACTTATTATTCACATTTTTAATTCATTAAAATTATTTTTATTGTTGAGGCCTTGGACTATTTTGGTTGTTATAGCTATTTTGTTTCCCTTTCTCAACTTTGTTCTCTCCATCTCCACTACACTTATCTTGGCCATTTATTATCCTCTCATCATATGCCAACATGAGAATGTTAAAAATAATATAACCTCTTTGATGAAATTGGCTGCTCTAACTCGTGCTTATAAAATATATTGGATATCTATTCCATATTCACGCTTACAGAGAAATATTACTCATTACCTTCTCATGTAAAAAGGGTAAATTCCATTATTTATTCTTTAAAAAAATGGAAAACCCAAATAAATTTGAGGTGCTTAGTAAATATTCATTTCAATCAACATCTTATCTTTTCAAATATTCTATATATGACACCAAGAATAACTTCTTACATTTACCCACTTTCAATGTCGATGGGGACTCCTCTATGGGTTATTGCTCCTTGATGGATTCTTCCTTGGTAGCTCTTATTATTCATTTATTATATATTAACTTTTAATGTTTTAAAAACTTATTCCTTCCTAATTTTAGACACCTATTCCTTCATATAATCCCCCTTGCTATTCTTTGGGTGGAGTTGTGAATAAAATTTACAATATGTTGTATTCCAATGCTCGTGCATGTTATAATTAGTGAAATAACCATTTCCCATATCCTTGGATATAATTTACTTCTTCTTGAAATTAATAACATATTGATTTAGAGAGTGGCATTAAGAATTTCATTTGTATTTCTTCTTACACATTGATCTCTTCTTTGGCTTGGAGAGTGGCATAAACAATTTTTCTTCCTTTTGAAATAATTTGCATTTTTAGTGATGATTTATTATTCCAAAATGTGTCCTAACAATGGTTATTAAATTAAAAAATTAACATGGATATTTATTCCAATTTTATTTTTCTATATGTCCTTTCTTTATACAATTGAAGCAAATAATGGAATACTCATATCTTGCATACCTTCTTGGGATGCCTTTGTATATTTTACATGTGTAATTTTTATGAATTGTATACATTATTCATCCTCCTTTGTGATATTATATATTTGGAGATGATTTGAATTATTTTTTGATGCTTATTTCTTTATTTAAAGGTTTTCCTCTTCTTGGAGTCAACTTGCAGTCACCTATGTAATCATGAAGTGATGTTTGGCTATCTCCTTATTAATAGAGTTGTTCCCCTTCTCTTAGAGACTCTTATTTGGTAATTTTAAGTAGTTTAGTGATGCCTTACTCTTAATTATAAATATTTAAATTATTTAGACACTCCAATTCCTCATTATATCTGACAAAAAGAATGGTGGTTTTACCTTACATCTATTTTTATTGAACTAGTGACTTGGCCTCTTTATCATTCCAAGTTTATCATGATTAAACTATTTTAGAGAATTTTCCAACTTCTTATTTTCTAAAAATATACCCCAAACCTACATATTGAGACATTTATTCAACCTTTATGTCATTCCTTTCCCATTCTTTCCAATCCATTTTACATCATAACCCATCTTGAATAATAACATAAAGATAATTTACTTTGTATGATTTTTAAAACTACCAAAGGACTCATTAAAATATTGATTGGATGAAGAAACATATGGTGCAGTGCTTACCAAGAATACCTCAGTCATGGTTTAAGCATCATTAGTATAGGTTGGTCTCCTTTGCATGGTAAACACTCATTAAATATTAGAAAAAAACTATATTTAAATATCAGTATCTTAATAAGGAATATGTAGACACCTAAATTTAATTTAGTGTCAAAATGTACATAAATCTATTAATAATTCTTCTTAAATTAACAAATAACATTTCCTCTAAAAATCAAATAATTGAATAATTTAACATATTGAATAAGTTAATTATGCCCCTTTAAATCCTTATTTTAAATATTTAAATCTAGATTTTCCACCTATTCAAACCTCTCCCATGTTTTTCTCCCTCATCCCAACCAAATCCACAAAGTTTTCCACCTCGTATGACTCCTCCCCAGAGTTGCCAATCAAATTAGCTAAGTCTTGTTAAATCAGCTAACAAACCACACTATTTTCTTAACCACGTTGAAAATATCTCCATCCTCATGGGTGAGGACTCATTCTCAACCATTGATCATTTAGAGCATTGAAAAATTCCAAATGATCCTCCACCATTAGATCCTTTTCCAAAGCTTCTATAAATAAGATTGTAAATATACATTTTCAAGTATCCATTTTAAAATCATAAGATCCTTTTCAATCATAAGTCTTGAAATCACAATCAATAAATATAGATATCTTGCACCCAAATAAAATAAAATCAAATAAAAATCATCCTTTTGCACCAAAAAACTGCCCATTCTCTCTTTGCATTAGAGGAGTGAGCACCACATACTTGAAAGAGAAAATCAGATACACATCACAATGGTGAAATATTATATTCAAAATGTGAAGTTTTGATTATTATTTTCTTTAATTTTTGCTATAGATTACTTAAATTTTATCTTAGATTAGAATTAGTTTACTTTCTTTACATATCTAAATTTAGTTCATACATTTTTAGCACACCTAGTGGGACCTACCCACATCTTTTTAATCTTCTTATCATCTTATTTTACACTTAGATAGAATTTATCTTCTACTTTTTATTGTTTATTCCTGCATTTAACATTTAAACATTGCTTATTTTAGTATTGGTATAGACTATAGGTTGATATCATTGGCTTTATGTGTGGTTGTGTATGTGTTCCTATGTAAAAATGACTTTAGAGACTTCAGTAGCAAAATTATGGGACTTATTAGAGAAAATGTGCTTTTATCCTACGTTTTATATGGTTTTTACTCTCTTTTTAGGTTAACAAAATTTTCATTTAGAAATAGCGTTTTTTTCAGAAAATAGTGAAATTGTTTTACTCTTAAGTGAAATAGTTAGTTTGTGTAGTAAAATCACTTATGTGTATAGTGATTTCATCATACCAAAAAAAAAATACTCACCATTATATCTTATAAATATTCTTGATCTTTACCTCTACTCAATATTAAACTTCAAACACTTTTCCTCACCTCACTGCTACCTAACATCCTAGAACAAACATGCTCTGTCGATCTTCTATATGTAACTCGATCTTTATCCTCATTTCCCAATGAAAAATTTAACTCATTTGAATCAAAACACACCATGTATTTCACCTATATGATCACTTTTGAGCCATTATATATCCATTTGGTCCTAATCTTTAACATTATTTAAAATAGACTAAGTATGGGGACCATTGTTATCTGCTTGGAAGGCCAACTTTGCAAAGTCATAATTTTACCTCTCTCACTCACATGTTCTCAAATTTAAACCATATAAATTAATAAAAATATTAAATAAACCCATATGACCATTTCTTCCTAAAATGTCAACATGTATGAGATATAACTTTGTTAATCTAATCACTCAAATTTTTCTACCACAGAGCCAACTATGTCAAGAACTGCTTGGAAGGACAACTTTGCACATGCATATATTTTTATTTTATTTATATAATGACATGAAAATTAGCACATAAAAATTAAGAAAAAAATTGAACAAACCCATATGATCAAATCATTTTGAAACTACTACACATGTGAAACATGACTACATCAAAATGCCTACTTGATTTTTCTTTCCACATGCAAATTTGGCTAAGTATGAGAAAACACTGTAAAACTACCTTGGAGCCCAAGTTTTCACTTGCATATATTTTATCATGCTTATTCACATGAACTAAGATTTATAACATAGGATCTTCTCTCATAGGATAATCCATCCATTATCACGTTAAGTCTAAAACTTTCATATGTGTGACATATGACATCACCAAACTACTTACTCAACTATATTTGAACATAGAAGACATTATTAAAATGCCTGAGAGCCCAAATTTGTACACACATATCTTTGGCTAAAATTTATTTCATAACTTGAGACTTAGACCATATAAATTTGGGACTAATATGATCACAACCATATGACCAACTCCCCTTGACTCATCCACACTTGGAAATGGTAACAACAACAAACTACCTACTCATATTTTCTACCACTAGATCCAAAATTTATAAATGAAAAAAATGATCAACTAGATGAAATACACTCATGCACACAAGCATTCAAATCATTCTTGAATTATTATAATACCCCTTTCACATTCTCAATACTTTAGACTCATCCTTAATTATCTCAAACCATAACAAAATTGAAGATCAATTAAGCATACTTCAAGCATACTAGGACAAACACATTACACACTTTGTCATTGTCACTTATATTATCAAGGAAATTCATCCACTCACCTAGATACCTACATGACATCACCATAACATCATTGACAACTATCTAAAACCACCCTAAAACTACTACTAGACCTATTAATTATAAGGGAAAAGGGTAAGTGAAACTATAAGTAGACTAATATAGGGAGGTGATTCACAAAATTAACACCCTCCACTTGACCATCATGCACTAAGAACATGAATTAGGCTTGAATCAAATCAAAGTAATCAACAAGGACTTTCAATCATGAGTGTTTTTTATATGAAGGTCATAAACAATGTATTGAATGAGAGGACTAATCAAGAAGTCTAGGAAAGACACTAATGATTGAAATCCACTTCCAAACTATGAAAATCTAACTCAAACTCATCATGTGACCTACTATAATACAATACATTTTCAAAGAGGTAGGAGAGGAAAACTGAGAGAGAATGAAATAACTACTACTAGCATTCATCAATAATCACACAATTACAATAGTTAAAATCATATAAAAGGTAAGAATCAAATTTATTCAACATTATAAGGCATATTACAAGTGTTTAGTTGAGTATGGAATTATCATACTTAGCCAAAGTATCCATAGCAATTAATTGAAGGAAACATATATAAATAACGTGTGTGTGTGTGGGTGTGTGTGTGTGTGTGTGTGTGTGTGTGTGTGTGTGTGTGTGTGTGTGTGTGTGTGTGTGTGTGTGTGTGTGTGTGTGTGTGTGTGTGTGTGTGTGTGTGTGTGTGTGTGTGTGTGTGTGTGTGTGTGTGTGTGTGTGTGTGTGAGAGAGAGAGAGAGAGAGAGAGAGAGAGAGAGAGAGAGAGAGAGAGAGAGGCATATGAGATGCATGGACAAGTGTCATCTCATGAGGGACAAATTAAAATTAAAAAAAAACTATCAAAGATCAATCCAAAAATTTCTTCCTCATAAGTTTCAACCTAATGTGATCTTATCCCTTATCAAGGGTGGCCTAGAATGACTCTTCGCCTTCAAGGATGACACATCAACCTCATTTGAAACTACCCATTCATGGTCTAGGAGTTAAAAGTTCATGTTTTTCCATGTGTCACTCTTGATCATGAGTTTTTAATATCTCCAATGCCATCCTAGGCCAAATTCATGTTTTTATCATCTTAGTTTAGTTGAGTATTAAGGTACAATCTTATTCAAATTGATAAGGAACTTGTATTTGATAGAATAGCCTAATTGATCCAAAGGAAGACTACTAGAACAAGTCTCTCTTATCATCCTAGGATTAGTTTCTTTACTTGAGAATTGTTATCACAAATTGAATATATATTAGACACCATAATAAAGTGATTACATTTCCAATAAGTATAATTCCTTACCAAAAATAAAATAATAGATACAATGATCCATAGAGATCAAGTCACTCTAAATCTTGTATTTCTGATAATCTCAAGTATAGTCTCTAAGTAAGTACTATAATGGGGAGGGAGAGCATCATCTAAGCACTTTTATACACCAAAATCAAACCATTGATCCCTCACACAATCCCCCAAATAAAAAAAATGGCCCTCCCTTCATATATTGGTATATAGTGATGATGTGATAACTTAGAGAGACATGTTATTGCTCATGTGTTGTAATATTCTACTACACAAAGTGTAACATAGATAAATACATTCTAACATGATATCACACAAGCATGTAAATCATACATATGAAATTAAAATGTCTATTTAAATATTAATTTATCCAAAAAATTTAAATAGTTATTGATCTCTATGATCATTCAAATTCATACACACCACTTGATTGGATTACCTTCATCTAGAATTGTTGGTGCTCAGTAATCCAATGAAGTTCATCTCAATGCTTAGTTACTACCAAAAATGCAAGATTTGGTTAACATACTTATAACTAATAGGTTCATGTAATTATTTCTACTAGCAATTATAAACACATGCTAATTATTAAAATAATTACTATACATACATTTATTCCATTAAACATGTGAATTAAACTCACTCTTATTATTCATCACATAAACAAAAATTATGACAAACAAGTTTATTTACCAAATTGGTAGTATACAACTTACTTAAAAGAATCTAATTTCTATAATCAAATTGAATAAATCAATCATATTAACACATATGACACACACTACTTTATTATAGCACTAGCAATAAGAAATTTACTTATAATTCTAAAGTATAATCTTTCTTTTGATTATGCCTATTGAGAGGTTTTTATTGCATAAAATTTAAGCACCATAACCTTTATTTTTTTTACTACACTATTTGATATGTACTATAGCAATAGATATTCCTTCAATTTATTCATACCTATTATATATGTGTATGTGAACCCATGTTCACATATAAATATACAACATATTTTTTTATAAACTATAAAACACACACACACACACACACACACACACACACACACACACACACACACACACACACACACACACACACACACACACACACACACACACACACACACACACACACACACACATTATATATATATATATATATATATATATATATATATATATATATATATATATATATATATATATATATATATATATAGAGTTCTACCACTATGGCATTTCCATATATCTCTAGTTTATTTTATACATTAACCTATTTATGACCAAACATTTAAATTTAAAAAGAGTCTCTTTAATTAATTTAGGCCCTAATTTAAAATTCATAATAAACTCTATTTTGGATGTGGTATGTTTTTGACCCAAAACTTTTGCCATATTCTTTACTCTATTGAACCAAATTCCTATATCATACAAATTTGTTTCATACTCTCAGGTATACAATTTTCACACAGTCCTATAAGTATAAACTCATATTGTCTTCTATAACATATCTAAGGACATAATCTCAAAACTAAATAATTTATTGTGTTTGTTATAAACCAACTATATATATTTAAATCCATCTGCTTCAAGTAAAAATACACAGTCAATGATTTGGATAGAAACATCATACTCAAACTCCATCCCATTATTTAACTTGTTCATGTTTAAAACACAGTCCTTGTAAATGTATAAATACACAAAGTCTTAATATTATACTATGTTTTCAAAGTACAAGACATAGATGATACATATTGAACACATGTATATATCTATATGTGGGTCATAGTTAGAATAACCCACACATAGTCGACATCTATACACATATGTTTATATATATTCATTGTCAATGAATAACTTTAAATGTGAATCTACATAAGTATAACTATGTGTTCATTCTATCAAATATACACCATCTGACTATATGTAAAATTTCAATGTTAATAATAAACATACGACCTTTTGGCTTCAACATATCTATACATGTTTCATTTTTCAAACCATAGATATATAATTATATATCTTCATACATATGTATTTTTATATGCCTTGTTCACATAGTACATATATAAATATATATTTAATATGCATATGTGTTTCAAACCCTATGTATATGTATAAATATAACCATTTTGCTCATATTTTTTTATCAAACTTACATAGTTCAAATTCATGTCTACAGTCCACAATAATAAATTTATTATGTATTTATCAAATTGAAATGAACAGTATAAAGAATGATCAATTTAAAACATTATAAAAACCTTATAACTCAAACTTAGTTAACATAGAGACATCCAAGTCTATATATTTCCATATATACAAATATATATCCATGTGTGTGTGTGTGTGTGTGTGTGTGTGTGTGTGTGTGTGTGTGTGTGTGTGTGTGTGTGTGTGTGTGTGTGTGTGTGTGTGTGTGTGTGTGTGTGTGTGTGTGTGTGTGTGTGTGTGTGTGTGTGTGTGTTTGTTTAATACATGTATATATATTTTAATATTTAATACTCAGTTATGTGTACATATAATATAATTACATTCATGTAGGGTTTTGATTTCAACTAGGGCATTGTATTCCCATGAATTTAAATTCATTATTCCTTAACAACTCAGCACCTAAAACTAACTATTTTGCAATATTAGGGTTTAAGAAGGAATTTTGGCTCAGCTCTATGGATGGATGAGCCATCTACAAGGATAATCTTATGTTTCATTTCTAATTTAAATTCATTTATAAACCTTGCTAAATTAAACCATACATAGCAATTTTACAAGAAATCAAAAGTAATTACTTCACCATCCTAGTAAGTAGCTTCCCAAAATTGAGAAAAGATCAACTTTAATCCTTTCCTCCTTGCTCTGTATGTTTCATTTCTTCATCATCATTCCCTCTTCTCCTATCATCTCACCTTTCTTCTATTCCAATCACCCACTGAGCTTTGCATGAAATTTTACCAACTTGTAGTCACCATACTATAACCATGTTTTTCCCAGTTAAATAGTGACTATTAACTAGTTAAATTCCATTAACCTTGCTTATGCATGCCCTAATTCAAACTTTCCTTAATATTTATTCAATGAAATATTCATTTTGAAATTGTGTATGCCAACCTATGTTTCAAGACCGAGTATAACACCCAAAGTCCACTTTTTAATCATTTACAAAATGATAACTACACTTCTAATTTTAATGTAGTCCATTCAGAACAACAAGATTAGGCTTAGCTCTTAATTTAGCATTTTAGGATAATTCAAACTCCGTAAATATCAAATAAATGTAATTATCTTCTTTTACAACATCAACTATCTATTATATATCAAAGTGAGAGACTAATCAAATATTGATTCCAATTATAACAAGATAATTATTTAAGTCAATTACTAGTGTATATAGGATTTATATGTCTTTATTTATTTTAATAGCTTGACTTATATTGATATTCTCAAATATCAATAATAGTAAGCTTAACTTTCTATAATGTTTTAAGGACATTTTACTATTCTATATATAATAGTAATTAGATATCTTCTATTATATTTATGTATCATAATTATAAACAAATACAATTAAAGTAACCTTATATAATCATAGTGCAACATCAAAAATTAAGTCTACGTATGATGATCACATAAAATATTTCTTCTATAACTATGTACAAACATTTAAAACATGTAAACACTAATATCTAACCGTAATTAACTTTAGAAATGCACTATTTCTAACAATTAAACACAATTCATATAACATATTAAATCTAATGTGGTGTGTGTAAGAGTCTTAAAAATTCCTATGCCATCCTTCACCATCTCCATCTACATCACCGTCTCTGATTATGCTCTCCCTTCATCTTGATCTGAGGGGTGGACTCTCCTACATCCAACTCATGATAAGAAGGTAGTTAGTCAAGTATATCATGATACATATAAAATAATGTTATAACAACAAATGTAACATAATCATCATGTAAATAATTCATAATTAACTATATCATAATAATGAACTCATGAAATCTAAGTAACTTACATATGTCCCATAATAGTAAATGACTTTAAATTTAGTTAAAAGGTAAAAAAATAATTTAATAACCATATTAATCCATAGATAATTAAGTAAAATAGTTTAGTGAGAGAATCAAGATGTAACATCCCTCCCCCATAAATTTAATCATTCTCTTGATGAAACTTATTCAAACAATAGTTATGAATAATAAACAGAGTTTAAAATAAAAATAGCATAATATATAACATCAAATCAAACACATAAATGGGGAAATAGCATATAAAACTCACCATAGTCCTCCCAAGTAGAACTATCCTTAGAGTATTAACCCCACAATACTTTGCACTGTGACACTTATCTATTATGAAAACAAATTTTATGAGTGTCAATTACTCCAATTGGTTCTACCATGACTTCCCTATGATCCATAACCTGTAAATCATTCTAATCCAACACATACAAAGTATCATTTATATATATTTTAAGATAAGATACATGGAATAAATTATGTAATAGAGATAGGGATAGTGGAAATGGAATCCTATATTTTACAATATTTACCAATTTTAAAACCTTGAAGGGTCCCACATATCTTAGTGAAAAATTTCTTGAGTACTTGTATTTAATAGATCTCTTTTAAGGCTTAACACAAAATAATAACTTATCACCTACTAAAAACTACCTAGTTGTTTTCTTTAGATTAGAATAGCTCTTATGTGTATCATTGGCCTCAACCAATCTCTACCTAATTAATTAAACCCACTCCTCCATTTCTAAAAACATCTCAATTACAAAGACTACACTATCTTCCAACTTGACCCAACTGATTGGTGTCATGTACCTTCTTCCGTAAAGTGCTTCAAATGGTTCCATCTTCAAAGTAGATTGGTATGAGTTATTATATGAAAACTCAACCAAAATAAGGTATTATTCCTATTTTTATATCTTATCCAAGAAATATATATTAAGATCCTCTAACACTTGATTAACTCACTTAATTTGACCGTCTCTCTGTGAGTGATAAGTAATGATGAAATTTAGTTTCATACCCAAAGCTGAATTCAAATTTAACCAAAATATAGAATTCATTCTTAGATTATGATCCGATATGATCTTCTCTATAAAACCATGCAATCGATACACTTATTTTATGAATATTTTTGCAAGAGTTGGTGCATCATTTATAAAATTACTTGGTGTAAAATGTGCTACCTTGGTTAGTTTATCAACTACAACCAAGATCATGTCATGCCTATTTCATGATAATGGTAAAACTTAGATAAATTCTATATTGATCACCTACCACTTCCACTCTGGTATTTCATGTGGATATAATAATCTAGTTGGATGCACGTGTTTAGTTTTCTATCACTAGAATTCCATAAAACATGAAACAAATTCCATTGCATCTTTATTTATTCCCTTCTAGAAATAAAGTGATCTAATCTTTTCCATAAGCTTGATTACTTATGGATGTCTTGAATATGGGGTGTTTTGCAATTCTCTTAGCACTTGCTCCTCAGATTCTCTTGATCTGGCACATACAACCTTTTTTTGTATCTCAAAAGACCATCACTCTCTAAGATATATCTTTTATACCTAATATTTTTAGAATTATTAAACAAATATTTCCTAACCTAATCATATAATTCATCTCTTGGTGATAACTCAATCACACAATCCTTGAAAGTACTCCTAATAGTATTCATAGTTGTTATATACCTTCTATGACTAAAGGTGTCAACTACTCTATTCTATTTACCTTTTATGTAATTGATATCAAATTAATAAGAATAAAAAAATATAACCCTAACCTCTAATGATCATTCAAATTTGGTTGGGTGTAAATTTATTTGAGTCCCAAGTTATCAATCTTGAGCTCAAACAGTTTTCACAACAAATAATGTCTCCAAACTTGTAGAGCCTAAAAAATTACTACAATTTAAAAATCATGATGGGATAATTCACCTTATAATGCTTCAAATTCCTTGACTCATAAGCTACTACTGTAGCATCCTACATAATGACTCCTCCTAGTCTATTCTTAGATGCATCTATGATCAATAAAAATTGCCCATTGGGATCAAGAACTCTTAGCACTAGTGCTGAATTAAGATTTATTTTTAATTCATAAAAATCTAATTCACACTTATCTATCTAGATAAAAATTTGATTCTTATACTTTAGAGAGGTAATTAGATTAGCTATCTTGGAAAATTCTGAGATGAATTTCCTATATAGCTTGTCAATCCCATGAAACTCCTTACCTCATGAACATTCCTTGGTGTTAGCCACTCCATAATGGCTCTTATCCTAATTTTATCAATAAAAATGTCATATGATGAGATAATATGTCCTAGATATTGCATTTTCTTTTGTAAAAATGCATACTTAGACAATATGCCATACAAATTGTGATTTTACAAAAATTGCAAAACCAGCTCCAAATGTTGAAGATGCTCTTCTTCATCTTTATAATACATAAGAATGTCATATAAAAATACCAAAATAAAATTATCTAGATAATTTATGAACACACTATTCATGAGATTATTGAATGTTGTAGGTGCATTCATCAACCCAAATGGGAACACTATAAAATAATAATGCCCATAGAGAATTCTAAATGTTATCTTTGGAATATATTCATATTTTATTCTTAACTGATGATATCCAAATCTAAGATCAATCTTATAAAACACCATTTTTCCTCTTATTTGATTAAACATATCATTTATTGAAGGTAGTGGATACTTATTATTAATGTTCACTTTATACAACATTATATAGTCAATACAAAGTTGAAGAGTGCCTTCCTTCTTAATAAAGATAATTGGTTCACCCTATGGTGATACACTTGGTCTGATCAATCCCTTAGACAATAATTCTTGAATATGTGCCTTCAATTCTACTAACTTAGTGGTTTTCATTCAATATAGAGCCTTAGACTAAGGTTGCGATCCTAGTTTGATATTAATAGACAACTCAAACTCCCATTTAGGAGGTAATCTTGGTAGTTCCTTTAGAAACACATCATTAAAATTCATAAGGAAAGGATAAGCATGGTTCCTTATTTTCCTACATTTCATTTATCTTGATGATAGATTCTTAACATTCATTACATTGGGCCTTCCTGAGTTGCATTGCATAAATCTACCTAAGCCTGAACTCCTTTTTCTCACCCTGAATTAGTATCTAATTTCTAGAATCATCAAGAAACTCAATCCTTTTTAGATAGTAGTCAACCTTGACCTTATTCTTCAAAATATAATTGACTCCTAAGATCAAATCATATAACCCTATTGGTGCTACATAAAGATCCACAACTATTGTGAATTCTGGCAACCTAATATTTGCTTCTACTAAACATTTGTCAACCTAGACTTTAGAATAATTCCCATATTATCCTAACCATACATTTTCCATTACACTATCTTTCCTAAAAAAATTATTTAGAATTTTAGGAGATATAAAACATTTTAAATTGGATGTTTAAACAAAATACCTATAATTTATATGAGTAAAGCTTGGAATTTGGTTTGTTGATTATCAACTAATACATGAATAAATTATTGAAAAGTTCCTTGTTGAGGGGTAGAACATTTATTACTCAAATTATCTTAGGTATATTTACATGAAAAATGGTCACCTCCACAAATGAAGAAACATCTTGGTAGTCCCCTCCTATTAGACTATTAGTTTCTCTTGAAAATTCATTTAGAATAATTACCTAGTTTATTGATACCTAAACCAATGTTGAATCTCGTATTCTATTTCTTGAACACATTCTTGGAGTCTTCACTCCTTTAATTCCATTTCTTCTTCTTGAAAATTAGTTTATAACTTACAAACTTTTTCTTAAACTTGTCCCTAACCTAAGCAAGAGATTTCAAGTTTTGCTCTTGTTTGACTACTTTCTCAAAGACTTATTCCATGGTATATGGTATATGAACATCCACCTCTCCACTAATCTAGGGTTTTAATCCCATTAAAAACTTATTAATCTTGAACCTCTCATCTACCTAATATTGAGGTACATATTTTTGAAGTTTGGTGAACTATTCCTAGTACTCATTTAATAACAAGTCTCCATTTTATTCAACCATGCTTCATAGCCTTCTCCCATAATAGTTCTATCAAACTTAGGTGGATTAACCTTTTTCATATCCCTTCCAATTATATGGCTACATGTGTTCTTGTGTCTTGAGGCACTTCTTCATGTCTCTACTCTTGAGGAATTTCCAACTTAGGATGATGCTATTTAGGCTTGTCATGATGGGATTATTCCTCATGTACATGAATTTCATGTTCTAGGGCTACAACTCTATCCCTAGTCTCATTCATGGTTGCAATAATATGATCTAACTTTATTTTTTATTCAACAGTAAATTAGTTAGGATCAAATGGATGGTTATTGTCATTGAAATTTGAAGGAACCTCACCCAATGCTCTATCACATCATTATTATTTATGATATCATAAGAATATAAAAACATTAGTGGACTCATTAAGTCCTAGAGTTTGATCCTTGGCTCTATTACCACAATGCAACATCCCCATAGGGATTTACTAGAATAGTGCAGTATTTTTTTGAAATATTTACACTACACTTATTCTTTCACTAGATTACACCATGATAATCTAATTAGTGACCTTAACATAATAACTAAGTATATTAAACATAAGTGACCATGTAACATTAATAGGTATTGATCACTAGCATCTTATGTAACATAGTATAATTGAATAAGGAAAGTAATTATATTAAAATACAGCCACAAATAGTACAATAATATAACCACTACTATTAATGTACAATAATAATTCAGTTATATTTACAAGAAGCATAATGCCTTAATATAAATATTATAATATATACAATGATCCATGAATCTTGAGTAACTATAACTCTTGTATCTATGATAATCTCAAGTGTAGTCTCTAAGTAAGTACTATAGTGGGGAGGGAGAATAACATATGAGTTATTTTCCACACTAAATATGGACCATCAATCCCCTAAACAATACCCCAATTAGGGAATGACCCTCCCTTCATATATGGGTAGATACTAATAGTGTGAGAATCTAGGGAGACATGCTAGTACCTATGTGTTGTAAGATTCTACTATATGAAGTGTACCATAGAGAAAGATGTTGTAACATGATATCTCACATGCATGTAAATTATACATATGGAATGACAATGTCTATATAAGCATTACTTTGGCCAAAGTTTTTAAATCGTTATTGATCTCTATGATCAATCAAATTCATACACACCACCTGATCAAATTATGTTCATCTAACATTGATGGTGCTAAGTAAGCCAATGAAGTCCATCTCACTACTTAGTTAGTACTATCAATGTGATATTTGGTTAGCATACTTATAACCAATAGGCTCATGCAATTATTTATACTAGAAAGTATAAACACATGCTAATTACTAAAATAATTACTATACATACATTTAGTCTACCAATATATGAATGAACCTAATTCTTATTAGTCATCACATAAAAAATGATTATGATAAACAAGTTTCTTTACCAAATGAGTAGAATACAACTTATTTAAAATAATCTAATTTACAAAAGAAAATGAAAAAAATAAATCATCTCAACACATATGACACATAATACTTTATTATACTAGCAATAATAATAAATTTACTTATAATTCCAAATTATAATCTTTCTTTCCATTATGCCTATTGAGAGGTTTTTATCACATAAAATGTAAGCACCCTAACCTTTATGTTTTTGAATTAACTATTTAATCTGTATTATAACAATAGGTATTCCTTAAATTTATTCATACTTGTTATATATGTGTTTTTGAACCCATGTTCACATATAAAAATACAACATATATTTTTATAATATATAAATATATATATATATATATATATGTGTGTGTGTGTGTGTGTACACACATGTGTGTGTGTGTGTGTGTGTGTGTGTGTGTGTATGTATGTATATGTGTGTGTATATATATGTATATATGTGTGTGTGTGTGTATGTATACACACACACACACACACACACACACACACACACACACACACACACACACACACACACACAAGTTCTACCACTATGGCATTTGCATATATCTCTAGGTTATTTAATACATTATGCTTTTTATAAACAAAAATTTAAATTTAAAAAGAGTCTCTTTAATTCCTTTAACCTCTAATTTAAATTTTTTAATAAACTCTATTTTGGATGTCGTACATTTTCTACCCCAAAATTGTGCCACATTCTTTATTATATTTACCTAAATTCCTATATCAGACAAACATTTTTCATACTCTCAAGTATACAATTTTCACACATTCCTATAAGTATATGCTTGCATTGTCTTTTGTCATATAACTAAGGACATAATCACAAAACTCAAGAATTTTTTGTATTTGTTATAAACCAACTTTATATATTTAAATATATCTAGTTTAAGTAAAAATACATAGTCAATGATTTATATATAAACATATTATTGAAACTCTATCCCAGTCTTTAACTTGTTCATGTTTAAAACATATTCCTTGTAAATGTATAAATACACATAGTCTTAATATTATACTATGTTTTCAAAGTACAAGACATAGAGGATACATATTTAAAATATGTATTTATCGATATGTGGTTCATAGTTAGAATAACCCACATGCAGTTGACATATATACACATATGTATATATGTACTCAAGTTAATGAATAACTTTAAATGTAAATCGACATAATTATAGCTATGTGTTAATTTTATAACATATACACAGTCTGATTGTATGTCAAATTTCAATGTTAATAATAAACTTACAACCTTTTGGATTCAACATATCTATACATGTTCCATGTTTTGAACCACAAATATATAATTGCATATCTTCATACTTATATATTTCTATATGACCTATTTGTACATGTCATAAATGATTATATATGTACTATGTATATATGTTCCAAACCCTATGTATGTGCATAAATATAACCATTTTTCTCATAATTTGTTTATAAAATTTACACAGTTCAAATTCATTTCTATATTCCATAACAATAACTTTATTGTGTATTTATAAAATTGAAATGAATAGTATAAAGATTGATCAATTTAAACCATTTTAAAAACCTTATAACTTAGACCTAATTAATATATATACATCCAAGTCTATATATTTCCCTATATATAAATATATATCCATATACATATGTATATATACATACATACATATATATACACACATATATATATATACATATACATATACATACATATATATATATATATATAACCCATTTATATATTTTTTAATATTTAATACTCAACTATGTGTATATATACTACAACTACATTTTCACATGGTTTTGAGTTTAACTAGGGCATTGTATTCCCATGAATTTAAATGCATTATAGCCTAACAACTCAGCACCCAAAACTAACCGATTTGCAATCTCAGGGTTTAGGAAGGAATTTTGGTTTAGTTATGTGAAAGGTTGATCCATATATAGGGATAATCCTATGTTTCATTTATAATTTAAATTCATTTCTAAACCTTATAAATTTAAACCATACACAATAATTTTGCAAGAAATTGAAAGTGATTACTTCACCAACTTGGTAAGTAACTTCCCAAAACCGAGACAAGATCAACTTGAATCCATTTATCCTTGCTCTATATATTTCTTCTCTTCCTCATCATTCCCTCTTCTTCTCTTAACTTTCCTTTATTCTATTCCACTTGTCCATTGATATTTGCATGGAATTTTACCAACTTGAAGTCATCATATTATAACCATATTTTTCCAAATTAAAATAGTGACTATTAACCAATTAACTACCGTTAACCTTGCTCATGCACACCCTAATTCAAACATTCCTTATTTTCTATTTAATAAAATATTCATTTCAAAATTGTGCATGCCAAACTATGTTTCAAGACTAAGTACACCACTCAAAGTACAATCTTTTAATCATTTACAAAATTATAATTATACATCCAATTTTAAGGTAGTTCATGAAAAATAATAAGATTAGGCTTAGCTATTAAGTTAGCATCTTAAGATAATTCAACCTCCTTAAATATCAAATAAAGTAGTTATCTCCTTTTACAACATCAATTATCTTTTATATATCAAAATGATAGACCAATCAAATATTGATTCCAATTATAAAAAGATAATTTTTAAAGCTAATTACTATTGAATATAGGCTATATATGTCTTTCTTTATTTTAATATATTGAATTATGTAGATATTCTCAAATATCAATCATAAGAAGCTTAACTTTAGATAACGTTTTAATGACATTTTACTTGTGTGTGTGTGTGTGTGTGTGTGTGTGTGTGTGTGTAATAGTAATTAGATATATTCTATTATATTTATGTTTCATAATTATAAATAAACATAAGTAAAGTAACCTTATATAATCATACTACAACATCAAACATTAAGTCTATGTATTACAATCACATACATGATTTATTCCATAAATATGTACTAACATTTAAAACATGCACACTCTAATATCTAAATGAAATTAACTTTGAAAATATACTATTTATAACAATCAAACACACAATGCATATAACATATTAAATCTAATGTGGTGTGTGTAGGGGTCTTAGTAATTCCTTTGTCTTCCTTCACCATCTCCATCTACAACACCCTCTCTAGTGATGATCTCCCTTTATCATGATCTGAGGGATGGACTCTCCTACATCCAACTCATGATAAGAAGGTAGTTGGTCAGGTATATCATGATACATATAAAATAATACTATAAAAAATGTGACATAATCATTATTTATATAATTCATAATTATCCATCTCATAATAATGAATTGATGAAATCTAGTAACATACATCTATCCCATAACAACATAGGATTTTCAATTTAGTTAAAAAGTAAAAAATCAATTTAACAACCATATTAATCCATAGATAATTAGTTAAATAAATTTAGTGAGAGAATCAGGATGTAGCACATCCTCTTATACCAGCCAAGACCACTAAAAACATGCTTCTTTTGTTCTTTTCCTGCTAATAAACCTATAGGCTATCTTTTGATCCTAAAAATCTTTTTCCACAGTGTTTTGTTCTTTTTTTAGCCTAATTTACTCATTAGATCATTTAGATAATATGTTAAATTAATTTTACATGTCTTATTTACTCAAATAGATTGAGTATACCTTGAATTTTCATATATAATCTTTATAGTCCCATATTTGGACTCCTCTAGTCCTATCTAACCAACATAATCGAGTTAGGCATATGGTCCATTAAGCCAAAGTGATATTAATTTCAAGTTGTCAAAGGTTTTTGTATGTTTGGAAAAATCTTATTAAAAATTAATAATATTAAGTTTAAGTCATTGAGAAAAACATTTAATGATAATAGTGACCTATGGGTCTATAGACCTATAAGATCACAATCCTGCTTAGATCTTGGATTGAACAAAGACACAATAAACTTTGAATGCAAGGACCAGACACTATAATACCTCCTAAGAGTAATATACAATGATATGCATTGAGTTTTTAATCCTTAAAAAGGATTGAATAACACGGCACTTCACCAAAGAAGCTAGTTCAAATAGTTCACCCTGTACATGCATAATTACTTGTCTATCTTGAAGTTTATGAATACAATGATGATTTTATGGGCCTAAATAATATGGATGAGGTTGAAATATATTTAAATCACATTATTTAAAACATTCCATGAAACAAGATAACTTCAAACTATTTGCACACAGGGTTGTCATGCTCAAACTACCAACACAAGTCCATTTGGCACTGTACAAACCATGAACATAAAGATAATTAAGAGGAAATGATATTTCATGGGTAGAGGAGTGTTTAATAGACCCTTGATAAAATTATTTTCAACCAATAATTCAACCTAAAAACCTTGTAATTGGAGAAAACTGACCCTGATGAGGCTTGAAGCTTCTTTTCGATACACCCTTAAATTTTTAATGATTGTTCATAGATTAAGGGGCTTAACTAGACAAAATTTTCTAGAAAGTATAAGGGAATTATGGTACCCTCTTATGGCCAATATATTAGAATCAAAATATTTCTCTCTCATGAAATTACCAAATGAAAACCTATTACTTGTCTTGAGCTACCTATTGTCCCCAAAAAATGTCACTCATTTTTGGGACAACATATGAACTATTTTGGTCCTACAAACCAAAATCGTCTCTTCCCTTTTCAAAAATTATTATGTACATTCTAATTCTCCATTCTTCAAGCTTTTCAAAAATCTATGGACTCTGCAGGCTTGAAACTATGGACTTTGTAGGCTCAAATCTATGGACTCTACAAGTTTCTATAGACTCTACAGGTTCATTTCTATAGACTCTACAGGATGAAATCTATGAACTCAAATCTATGGACTCCCCTGGTTCTATGAACTCAAATCTATGGACTCTACAGGTTGGCTTCTATGGACTTTAGAGGAAAGAAATAAGTTCAACACTTAGCCATTTTTTCAATTGGGAAGTTCAAAGGGGTCTTCCAAAGCCAAAGGAACAAGTGACCTTGTAGAGGGCAGTGAACCAAGGCCAAGTACCCTTGCGGAGGGTAGTGAACAAAAGCAGACAAATTTGGAAATCATTTGGGAAAATGACTAAGTAAGAGAGTCTGGAATAATTCTTTTAGAAGTGTTTTCTGTGAGAGAATGGCTAAGGCAAAATTCCTTCAGACATTTTGTCTAAAGTAATTCACTCAGGAAGAAAGCCTAAAGAAATTGAAATGATTTAAATGGCTAAGGAAAAGAATCAAAGCTTTCCTTTAGACATTTTGTCTAAAGGAATTCCTTCAGACTTTTTGTCTGAAAGAAAAGCCTAATGGAAAAATCTTGAAAGCCAAAGCCCACTAAAAAAGCAAGAACCCTCTAAGAAAGATCAAACCTCAAAGTGTAGCAAAAGCCACCACATGTCCCTTATATAGTTTAAGCAAAAGCTACTAAGTGTCATCATCTGTGTGATTTCTAAAATAAGCAAACTATGCCACATGTCCCATTGTAACTCAGCAAAGCATGACAAGTGTCGACGTCCACGTTTCAAGCTTATTATAATTTTCAAAGCTTCATTTAATAAGCTTCTCTTAGAATCCCATGGAGAGTGTCAAGTGGCAATAGTGGACACTTTATAATTTGTTTCTAAGAAGCTATGGAAGTTACCATGTGTCCCTGGTAAAGTTCGATGGAAGCTGCCAAGTATCAAGCATCCATAGTCTCTCCCTATTATTTTGTAAATATTGTGGTGGGCCCTGAGTGAGTTATGAAGGTTAAGTAGAGCGCGATAAGTGTCATCATCCACATGAATCCAAAATGAGTCTTGAATGTTTCTACAGTGTTTCTAGGAGCTCGACAGAAGCTGCCACATGTCATCTTCTACATGACCCTCAAAATTAGAAAATACCATGTGTCACTTGATGAGATCAGTGAAAACCAACCAAAGCAAGTGGGAAAGACACAAAGGAATTGTTAAGGAGGACGATAGACTTGAAGACATAAAATTTTTGGCAATAAAATAGCTATTGATCTTTACAGGCTTGAGTGCGAGCTCGAATGCATTCAAAGGCCAAAAAATTCCAAAGGGAAGAACTACTAATAAGTTTTTAATGAAATGCAATCTTTGTCTCATCGGGCATGATATAACTATTATCATCAAAATTTGTACCCTTAAGGAGGTTGTTCTAGCCTCATAACTTAAGTACTAGCATGGGGAAATGTATATTCTATGGGTGGCCTAATAATTGAGGTGAATATCTAAATAGGATTAACTATATTGATGATATCACCCCAAAACTATGACTAGACCTATTTTTGGCAAGGGAAAAGGGTAAGATAAACTAAAAGTAAACTAATCAAGGGAGGTTATGCACCAAAATAACACCCTACACTTGACCATAATGAAATAAGAACATGAATTAGGTTTGAATATAATCACACTACTCAACAAGGACCTTAAGGTATGAGTGTTTCAACATGGAGGTCATAAAAATGTATTAAATTAGAGGGTTAATCAAGAGGTCTAATAAAGACACCAATGATTGCAATCCGCTTCCAAACCATGAAAAGATACCTAAAACTCACCATGTGACCTAAAATAAGATAATATTTTTAAAAATAGGTAAGAGAGGACAAATGATAGAGAGTGAAATCACTACTACTAGCATTCATCAACAATAACACAAGTACACTAGTTAAAAGTATATGAAAAGGCAATATTGTCAATCAAGAGTGTGCCCTTGTGACAAAGTGTGATATTCCTCACTCATATTAGAACATGGAATATTTCCAAATTGTGGCTGAATTCAGAAGGGAGATAATATCCAAAGAGGTCTAGTTCCCTTGATACTCTCACTAAAACTTACTCCTAACCTACTATCTACTAATTTTGGAAATGATAATGGTGTAAACATTACCATTTGAAATGGAATTGAAATATAAATTGAAATGAAGGTGATACAAACATTATTTTGTGACCACTTATTATTGAAATGAAACTCTTTTGAGAGTGAAAACTTGCACACATTCACTACAGTCAGGTAAGATTTCTACAAATGTGTTTCACAATAAGGACTTGATAGACTCAGTTTATGCAAGGAAGGACAAAACTCACATCCAATGCATGAAAAAAATCTGATTTAGACACTTAAAATGACATTTAAAACATCAAAAATATCTCATGAAGGTAAAATAACTAGATAATAACCTAAGAAAACAAGTATTTCACTAAGTTATATCAATGGCAAACATATACACTCCTGATCTAGGCATCAATTTAGGCAACAATTCGGGTGACAGTTCCACCCCAATTGATGACAGAACTTCTGAGAGCCATAACTTTTGTTCAATCTTCACTGCAAATTTGTATGCCTCACCGAGGGTTTCCAAATTGAATAGTTCCATTTCCCCCCGTATGTATCATTGTAGTCTACCATGATATTTGAGAGTCTTATGTTTCTCACTTTCTTGAATGCCCAAACTTGTAGACAAAGAATGAAAAGTGTCTGTGTAATCTTAAACAGATTGGTCCTTACCTTGGCGAAGTTGTTGCCACTGTATGTAGAGATCATCATATGCTCCGATGGGATAGTACTCTTCTTTCACTGCTTCTACAAAATCATCCCAGGTAGGTTCTACCTCAAGGGCAATGTCATCTATGCTGAACCTCTTTTTGCACACTTCCCACAAATTTTTCACAGGCAATGTTGATTTCAAAAGAGCAAAAGTAATCTTTTCTCCATCGGTGAACTTATTTACAGAGAAGTAGGAAGACAATTGATCTAACCAATTTTCTACTGCATCAGCACTGATTTTACCTTCAAATGTAGGAATATCAAAATTTACTTGGACCTTGAAGGGTGTTGGGGCACTGAAAGGTCGTTCCCTAGATGAGGAGCCAGGAAGTGGAGCCACGGAGCCAAGATTTCCCATCAGAAGTGTTTGAAGAATTTGGGCAAATTGTTGTAGCATCTGTGCTTGTTTCCATTGGAGGGCCTCATTCACCATTTCCTTAAAAGGATCGGATGTCTTGGTGTCATCTGCCATTTGAGGTCGTCTGGAGCGAACAGGTGGAAAATTTGGAAGCTCAGTTGTTTCCCACCCAAGCTTCTTATAGCCTGACCTCGTCCTCGGGATCATACACTCTCAAGACAAACCGCTATGATACCACTGATCCAAAACTTAGAAGTTTTGGTTGATAAATATCACAATAACATAGAAATAACACAATAACAATGAATTCTCTGAGAAGAGATGTAGTATTACTCAAAATCGCAATACAAATATATGCTGATCTCTGGAAGAGATGTCTATCTTCACATTTCGGGTTACCTCTTATTTTATACACAATTTGAAAGCATGGTAAGGATGTGTAAGGTCACCAATCTTGAGGGAGATGAAGTGGTATGACTTCCAATATTTAAAACAATACATAATTTGAGGAATTACTATTTTTAGAAACTTACTATTTTTAGACAGCACTATTAAAATTGAAATTTGAGGCACTTCCGTTGGGTTTTCGGGGGTCAAACTTCATTGATCAGAGCTCATCCATTTCACAACTTTCCCCTCGTTCTTAGCTTTCCAACGGTTCAAACGGCGAGTCAATTGGAGCTACGGTGCAAAAGTTATGGCTCCCGAAAGTTCCATCATCAATTGGGGTGGAACTGTCACCCGAATTGTCGCCTAAATTGATGCCTGTCTCCCACATCTGTCTCCCTGATCAGTGCAAAGCAATGTAAGAGATTGGTGGAGAAAACAAAGCAATTTGTCTTCATGGTGGTCAAGCCACAGAAATCCATGAAGGCCGATGTTGCAGTCCTGACTATGCAATCAACACAACAACAGAAGCAGATAGGACGCATCACAGGAGAATATGATGACTTATTCAAGTCACCTACAGGAGTTCCACTGCATTGCCAGGTAAAACATTCTATTGATTTGATCCCAAGATCACCTTTGCCTAATAGTCCTGTGTATCGCAGATCAGTTTTGGAGAATGATGAGATAAAAAGATAGATTCAAGAATTGATCCAAAAGGGTCACATCAGGCCAAGCTCTTCACCTTGTGGTAGCCCAATTGTCTTGGCACCAAAGAAAGATGGAACATGGAGGCTTTGTATTGACTATCAAGCCCTGAATAAAATCTCTATGAAGAATTGCTATCCTCTCCCTAGGATTGATGACCTACTGGACCAACTTCGTGGTGCGAAGTTCTTCACCAAAATTGATCTCAAATCTAGTTATCACCAAATTCCCATCGATCCCACTGATGTCTGGAAGACTGCCTTCAAATCTAAGGAGGGGCTCTTTGAATGGTTGGTTATGACTTTTGGCTTAACTAATGCACCTGCAACCTTCATGAGGATGATGGATGACTTCCTACGACCCTTCACCAACTCGTTTGTGGTTGTCTACCTAGATGACATACTCATCTATAGCAGAACGTGGGAAGAACATTTGCAACATGTTCATAAGGTGCTTCAAACTCTTTGGGAGCACAAGTTGTATGCAAATCTTGACAAATGCACATTTAGGATGACAACAATTCAGTACCTCGGGTATGTTGTGAATGCAGAAGGGGTCCATGTTGATCCAGAAAAGATTTAGGTTATTCGAGAATGGCCCACACTAAGGACCCTCACAGAACTTCGTAGCTTTTTGGGTCTTGCAAATTTCTATCACAGGTTTGTTCTTGGATTTTCACATGTTGCTTGGTCACTAACCCAAGTGACTAAAGGAGGAGGAAAAGCTACATTTCAGTGGGGTGAAATATAGCAAAGGGCATTTGAGAATTTGAAGAATAGACTCTACTTAGCCCCTGTTCTTGCCTTGCTAGATTTGCATCAACCTTTTGAGTTGATGACAAATGCATCTGAATATGCCATGGGAGCTGTCATCATGCAACATGGCCATCCTGTTGCATATCATAGTGAAACTTTCATTGATACAGTCAGGAAATATCCAACATATGATAAAGAGCTCTATGCCATTGTGCAAGCCTGCAAACAATGGAAACACTACATCTTGGGAAAAGAAACAGTCATTCACACTGACCACAGACCATTGGAATTCATCCAGACACAAAGCAAGCTCTGAAATGAGAGGCATCAAAAGTGGGCCACATATCTTCACCAATTCCACTTGATAATCAAACACAAAAAGGGGAGCTCAAATACAGCTGCAGATTGTCTGAGCCGCCCACCAATTACTGCACTCACAACAGTTTTGGACCTATACGGACATGAGACTGCCACTTAGGGTACCCTATATGAAGCAAATCCTACCTTTGCTGCTACATATCAAGCACTTCAAAAAGGTACACATGTTTCTGATTTCTATTTGCAAGATAATGTCCTCTGTCATATGGGACACATCTGTGTTCTAGTTGCAGAGCAATAAAAGATGATATGGGAAGCACACTTCAGTAGGATAGTTGGACACATTGGTATTGAGAAAACATTAGCAGTTCTTCAAAAACACTTTTACTGGCCCCATATGCGAAAGGATGTAGAAAGATATCTCAAATCCTACACCCCATGTGTGATAGCCAAGCCGACAAATAAGAAGCAAGGATTGTACACGCCATTGCCAGAACCAACCAGGCCTTGGGAATTCATCTCATTGGATTTTCTATTAGGCTTTCCCACTTCCAAACATGGTAAGGACTATATTTTTGTGGTAGTTGATCATTTTTCAAAAATTGCTATCATGATTGCCTGTAAAAAAATATATCTACTGAGGACACTGCTCAACTATATTTTGGTCATGTATGGCTCCGTTTTGGTCTTCCCAAGTCCATTGTCTCAGATTGAGATAGCAGGTTCTTGAGCATCTTCTGGTCCACTCTATGGAAGATGATGGATACTAAGCTGATGAAGTCCATAGCCTTCCATCCATAGACTGATGGTCAAACAGAGGTGGTAAACCACTTGATTGTTCACATGATTCGGATGTACCACTCCAAACATCCACGCACATGGGATGAGGGACTTCTTTTCATACAACATGGATACAATCGGGCATTACACAGCTTGACCAAGCATAGTCCATTCCAAGTATGTTTTGGGTTCCAACCCATGGCACCGGTTGATATAGCAGTTCCATTTTCCACCATGGAATACACACCTCATGGAAGATCTGAGGCAGCAAAAGCTACAAAGTTTCTTGAACAAATGCAACACCTCCAGCAACAAGTTCATGACATCTTGGAGAAGATGAATCAAAAGTACAAGCAACACCATGATAAACACAGGATTGCACACCATTTTGCTATGGGTGACAAGGTCTGGTTGTGGCTCTAGAAGGAACGACTTGCAGGCCCACATAGAAAAATTTGGCCTCTGCGATATGGTCCATACACCATCACCAGAAGAGTTGGAGAAAATGCTTTTGAGTTGAACCTCCCAGCCTACCTTGGTCTGCACCCAATATTCAATGTGGAGCTCCTCAAGCCATATCATCCACCTCTCTTGGACACTTCAGTTGTAGTAGAACAACTCAACATTTACGAACTTGATCCATAGAGTTTTTCTCTAGTGGAAGAGGATCAGATTGTGGATACTTAGATGAAGACAACCAAAGGACGTTCTATTCCGCTTTATCGAGTGGTCAAAAGGGGTCAGCTGAGCCATCAAGGTGAGTGGCTCATAGAGAATCAAATCAAGAAACACCTACCACACCTGATGGGGAGTATTGACGCAATGGGGACCATTGCTTTTCAAGGAGGGAGGAATGATCCAAGCATCAATTTAGGTGACAATTCGGGTGACAGTTCCACCCCAATTGATGACGGAACTTCCGGGAGCCATAACTTTTGCACCGTAGCTCCAATTGACTCGCTGTTTGAACCGTTGGAAAGCTAAGAATGAGGGGAACGTCATGAAATGGCATGAGCTTTGTTCAATGAAGTTTGACCCCTAAAAACCCAATGGAAGTGCCTCAAATTTCAATTTTAATAGTGCTGTCTAAAAATAGTAAGTTTCTAAAAATAGTAATTCCTCGAATTATGTATTGTTTTAAATATTGGAAGTCATACCACTTCATCTCCCTCGAGATTGGTGACCTTCCACATCCTTCCCATGCTTTCAAATTGTGTATAAAAGAAGAGGTAACCTGAAATGTGAAGACAGACATCTCTTCCAGAGATAAGCATATATTTGTATTGTGATTTTGAGTAATACTACATCTCTTCTCAGAGAATTCATTGTTATTGTGTTATTTCTATGTTATTGTGATATTTATCAACCAAAACTTCTGAGTTTTGGATCAACTCCTCTCAAAAAGACTGAAAATGGAGGAACTTAGCTTCTTTTTTATTTCAAAAAGTAAATACAAATTGTGTCAACCTTTATGCATATAAAAAATTCAAAGATTTATTTATAAATTATGGAAAAAATGAATTCATATAGAAAAATAAATTCTTGGAGACAAAGTAGCCCCAAAATAGGGGACTTCAAACTTGGTTTAAGCTCATCTTTTAGTGATACATAGCATTTTTCAAAATTTAAAATATTAATCCTCTATAGGGTGGCATGGAATAAATATTTTTTAAGTTTTTGGGGCTTTGGAAACTTTTCATAATGGCTATTTAAGCCTAGGCCACTTGGAGGGTGCCTAGATTATTGTTTCAACCCCTAGATTTTAGACTTCATGTCTTCTTGATGAATGAGTATCCCTACATATATATATGCCTTAAATTAAATTAAATTATTAAATTTAAACAATTTATAATGCTCATTAATGATTATTTAACACTTTTATCAAGTTATAATAAGACTTCTTCAACCTTCTTTTGACCTTGTCTTCAAATGGGGCGTAGGAAGAAAGGAGAGACCTTTTTAAAATCTCTCTCCATTAAAAAACTCTTAATATTAATTATTAAAATTACAGTTTTTCATATAATATCATTTATTAACCTTTTAAATCATTAAGAGGAGTCATATGCATTGATCTAGTCTTCAAACCCCTTAAATCTCTCATTTTCTACTAGGCATAGAAGGCAAAAGTTAGTATTTTCCTAAAAATTGATTCAAGATTGAATATATCCACCATATATTAACTATAAATGGAATATTATACCTATAACAAGGCAATTTTATCCATAAATCACTCAATAAGACTTGATTTGACACCAAAAACTATGCATTTCCCATGAGTTCCTTGTAGCCTTTTTTCTACAAATATCCTTGTCTATGAGAATATGGAGATGTAAATTTGAAAATGAGAAAATTTTAAGACACCATATATCCCATTACATCTCCTAACAAAATTTTTTGTCCAAACCCCAAGCGTAAATAAGTTTTTAGCACCTTATCTTAGCCAAATTAGGCCTAATTATCCCTCATAGGCCTGGAAGGTAGAAAACTAGATCTTGAGACCCCTAAAGTATATGAAAATAATATAAAAAATATTATTAAAATTTCCCATTCTACCATCAATATCCATGTAAAGTTTTGTGGTATGGAAAACTATTGAGGCACTAGAATCATGAAATGGCCATTGGAAGGCTTGCCTTTTTGAGGTTTTTTCTGACTGGCCCAAAAGGATTTATTGGTTTTGGAATATATATATGATTTATTATGTATTTTTGAACTTATATAGGTCAAAAAATTCTCAATATAAATTCCCCATTTATTTACATCCTTTTATATGCTCTAGAACACCCATTTTAGCTCAAAAACATGGAAAAGTACAATTTTTTTATTATTCTGTATAAGTGAAGGTACATCAAAATTACATTTGGATGACCATATGAGAGTATAATGTATACTATTATATGTTTTAGGAATAAAATGTGTAATTTTATGGGGTTTCTAACTCAATCTCTACAAATTGGCCCAAATTGGGGTTTATGAGGGTTTTTGGTAGTTTTCACTCTTAAAGATGATTCATAAAGTTGTGACATCCAAAAAATGAAAAAGTTACAAAAAATTTAATTTAAATACCCCATATAAAATCCCATAACTCTTTGAGGTCCCATGTTAAACCTCCATGCTGGTGTGAGCATCCAAACATGGCTTATCGAGCTCCCTAGGCATTTTGTGCACCATATTTTGAGCTTGGGCCAAGAAATGGACTATTCATGACTTTATCTAAAAATAAAATTATATAATACACCTAATGACTTCCAATATTAATTTTTCCATTACTTTTAATGTTTGTTTTGTGTTGGAAGTGGAAATCGCCCCTTTTTGGGTATTAGGCCTATACTAGACCTAGTGGGCTTTGACTATAAATGGCCACTCACCACCACCTCTAAGTGGTTTATCAAGATTCATAGGATTTATTAATTTTATTTAAAATAAATTAACCTTAATAAACCACCCTTAATTTTGACATAGAGTTTCCAAGACCTATCAACACCTCTTGGATCAAATTCTCACCATAGCCTACATTCTAGTTTGCCTAAAAGGAAAATAAAATTAACTTCTTCTAGAAGTTTCCTTGGAAGGCTTTAAAAGAAGGGGAAAGCAAAGCATTGGGATCATTCTAATATCTTCTTTTAAAAAAATTATTCTGAGAAGCTTGAATCGGTGATTCAGCTGGAATCTCTGAGGATGAAACCCTTCAGTAGATTGGCAAGGAGTTGGACAAAAACCCAATGCTTTGTCAGAGGTGGATTCGAGACGGAATCTAGATTGTGCATATTGGTCAGATCGGGAGCTTCAGAGGCCATTCACGGAGTATACCAGGGTTCAGCCTATGCAAATGGGTTCCAGGTATTTATTCATTATTTAGGTTCCAAATTTATATATTTTATTTGCATATCAGGTTCGGGTACAAAAATCCATACGGATAGACAGATCGGCACCAGGTCATACCAACAGAGTCAGAGAAAGGAAAGGGCACAGTTCAGCCACAGGGTTATACAGAGACCGGCATCGGCATATAGACCGACATCAGCTGATTATCTACCGACGCAGGCAATCAGGCAATCAGACAGGTAGGCAGAGGTTGCCCTCAGACGACTAACGGCGGCAGGGTATCGACCGACGTCGGCATCCTCAGAGACCGATGTCAACGACTGTGTTTTTTGGACACAGCAGGCCGAGAGCACGCAATCCCAAGTTTTTTATTTCCAGTTTGGTTGTTGTTATAATAATTGGGTTTTGAGACCAATCTATAATAATTTTATGACATTTGGGGATATAGTATCAGTTACATTTGGTTTTATATCTTTGTCCAATTAATTGAATGCTGTAAGTAGTGGTAATCAATTTTATTTGCTTTCAATCCTAGTTTGGGATCTTTCAGTGGTATTAGAGCCATGCGTCTTGCCAGCCTGTAGGGGTAAAACTATTTTATTTCTATGCATCTTGGAAGATTTGATAGAAGCCATAGATATTTTACACGTAGTAGAGCTCAGTACGAGCGAGAGTTGGGTTTAGGACAGCCACCTATCATGGCCGAAGAATAGAGGAATGCCCATAGAAACTAGGATGAAGAAGAAAGGGAGATGATGAGGACCCTCATCACTACCCAGCCCAAGATTGTTTAGGCTCTAGACCAATTACAGGATACCATGGAACGTTTAGATGTGGATAGACACAGAGGTAGAAGGAATAGATCGGCTTCAGTGACTAGTAGTGATCTTACCCATCATTCCAGTCAGCATAGTCACCATTCCCATTCTTCAGTGGGGAGCTCCCGTCATTCCTCTAGGCGACATCATCATCATACACCTACTCCTAATAGACCATTACTGCCTCAGTTTATACCAGGTAGACAACCAGTACAGGTGGAACCACCAGAGATGGGGTTCCAAGAGTCCGTTTTGGCAGCGACAGCAGAATGGAGAGCTTTACCCCCAGAGGTTAGGGAGGTTTTTCCTTTTCCCCAGTATTGTGCACAGCGTAGAGACACAGCTAGACTCTGGGGAGATCGGGGTAATAGGCCACCACAGCAGCAGCATAATCATGACCTCAATAGAGCTACAGTGAAGATTACATTGGCTTCATATAATGGTTCTGGAGAGACTAGTGTAAGAGCTTGGGTCCACAAGCTGGACATATATCTTTCTTTGAGGCCCATGCCTGAGCGTGAGGCCATTCAGTTTGCAGTACTACATCTAGAGGGGATTGCATATGATTGGTGGCACCATGGATTGGTCACTCAGGATCATGCTTTAGTTCACTCCTATGCTGAGTTCACTGAGAGACTTATTGCACGGTTTGACCGCAAGGATACAGAACTTTACTACAGGGAGTTGGCTCATCTTAGACAGAGTGGTCACACAAAAACTTATATTAATGAGTTTTAGCGTATTACAGTTATGGTACCTGATATGCCTCAGAGACGGAGTGCGATGTTGTTTATTGAGGGATTACAGGATAGACTTAAGGGACTGGTACGTGCTTTCCAACCAGCCACTCTTAAGGATGCCATTGATGTGACATTGAGACTGGACACCGTTCCCACTTCTTATCAGGGTGATAAGAAAATAGCTGTGGAATCTTGGCCTATACAGAAGGCCAACACACCACAAATTAAAGAAGGGTCATCCTCTACAAATCCTTGGATGAATCAGGAGACTAGGAATGACTTGAGGAGGAAAAAGTTATGTTTTTCCTGTAAAGACCCATGGGAGCCAGGCCACCATTGCATGGGTAAAGGAAAGGTTCATCTGATTGAGGTAACTTCGGAGTGTGGAGATGAGGAGGTCCCTGATATGGACATTGAGGATAATAGTGAGCAGGATCAGATACAGTTGGAGTTAGACACCCCAGAGCCTTTGGCATCAGCAAAAGCAATTATGGCTACTCTCTCCAGTTATCCTAACTTTCATGCCTTTCAGTTGAAAGGTACACTTGAGGGTAAGTGGGTAGTGAGCTTGGTAGATACAGGTGCTACACATAACTTCATTGACCAGAAATTAGTGGGAAGGCATAGATTACAGTATGAGAAGTTTGGTGGTTTCAGGGTAAAGGTGGCAGATGGTGCAGTATTGGGTTGTACCAAACGGATTCCACAGCTCAGCATTTAGATAGGGAATTACACCTTGACCAATGATTTTTATGTGTTTCCTTTAGATGATTATGATGTGGTCTTGGGCATGTAGTGGTTACAGGGTATTGGGTGCTACATTATTGATCACTGCCATATGCAGTTAGAATTCCTTTATGGGGGAAGGAAGATTATCTTGAAGGCAGAGCAAGATGGAGGACCTAAGGAGGGGTCATCCCACAGGATGGTGTCTCATTTTATAGATGATGTGGTAACTAATTCTATTTGTTGTAGGGCATTTTCCTTTCCAATTATAAGTCAACATCCTTATGGGGATTGTGAGAGTTTATTAATCAGAGTAGCGCAGCGGCCCTTTTCTAAGTCTAAGGTATGTGATGGTGAATTTGCTAATTACATATTGAGGATTATCACACTACTCTCTAGGAGAAACAAGGTGAATGTAGTCATAGATATTTTCTAGCCTGGTGTTTCTGACAGAAGAATTTACAAATTTTTGAGATTAATATGGCATCCAGGTAGTTGGTATTGGGTATCAGGATCGAATTGCTTGAGGACAAGCAATCTCCGGGAAGGGAGGACTGTAATGTCCCCAATTTTATATTAAAATGGTTTAATTAATTAATTAAATTATTATGAAAATAAAATTAACTTCTTCTAGAAGTTTCCTCGGAAGGCTTTAAAAGAAGGGGAAAGCAAAACATTGGGATCATTCTAATATCTTCTTTTAAAAAAATTATTCTGAGAAGCTTGAATTGGTGATTCAGCTGGAATCTCTGAGGATGAAACCCTTTAGTAGATTGGCAAGGAGTTGGACAAAAACCCAGTGCTTTGTCAGAGGTGGATTCGAGATGGAATCCAGATTGTGCATATTGGTCAGATCGAGAGCTTCAGAGGCCATTCACAGAGTATACCAGGGTTCAGCCTATGCAAATGGGTTCCAGGTATTTATTCATTCTTTAGGTTCTAGATTTATATATTTTATTTGCATATCAGGTTCGGGTATAGAAATCCGTACGGATAGACAGATCGGCACCAGGCCGTACCAATAGGGTCAGAGAAAGGAAAGGGCACAGTTCAGCCACAGGGTTATACAGAGACCGGCATCGGCATATAGACCGACATCAGCTGATTATCTACCAACGCCGGCAATCAGGCAATCAGACAGGCAGGTAGAGGTCACCCTCAGATGACTGACGGTGGTAGGGTATCGACCGACGTCGGCATCCTCAGAGACCGACATCGGTGACTGTGTTTTCTGGACACAGTAGGCTGAGAGCACGCAATCCCAGGTTTTTTATTTCCAGTTTGGTTGTTGTTATAATAATTGGGTTTTGAGACCAATCTGTAATAATTTTATGACATTTGGGGCTATAGTATCAGTTACATTCAGTTTTATATCTTTGTCCAATTGATTGAATGCTATAAGTAGTGGAAATCAATTTTATTTGCTTTCAATCCTAGTTTGGGATCTTTCATAATTTTGAATTTATTATGTGTTATATTATGTCACAATTACCATATTTACCAAATTTTGGAGCTGGATCGCACCCCTATAACCTCCAACCATCACAAAATCTCAGGATGACTTTTAGAAAACCTTACTGTGTGCAGGGTTTTATGAATTGACTATATGTAGCATGATATAAACTTTATATAAGCTCTATTTCCATGATTTTTGAATAATTTTAAGTTTATTTGTATCACCACTCTTAATATCCTTTCAAACATATTCAACACTTCATCCTTTGTCAACATTCTAATGCATATATTTCACTTGACTGATCTAATTGACAGTCAAATATGACTGAGTTGTTGGCTCAAAGAATGCTATAGGTGTCCCTTTTGTTGTATTATAAAATTTTAGTTTTTGATAACTCTTATTTATATACTCAATATTTATATATTTCTCATATGACCTTTTATACCACTATGCTTCTCATCTATCATTTACAAACTTGGAGGAGGGTTTAAGAGACTATAGGTGAATGCTTATTAGGTGAACTTGATTATTTGGTTTGGATAAAATACTTTTAATTCTTAAAAAAATAATATTATTTTTCTCATTCCATCATCTATTAACTTTCATTATCAAGAAACCTAACTATAAATCATAGTGTTAGAAAACCCTTGGATTAAATGTGTTTAGATTGTGTTTGGGGTTGTAACATGTTATTGACAGGACTTGACTAAGATATTAAGTGTTTTTAAGTTTATAATTATATTAAACCTTATCATTTCCTTATTTATTTATCATGACCTTAAAAAAGGCTATGAAACCCCAAAATTTGGCAATAAAACCTTCATAGACCAATGTCTTAAAGAAACTCCTTATGACTGTGGTGGTTGTGTATATGTGTGGCTATAGATACATAATTTTGGTGTATGATTGTATAGGTTATTTAAACCTTAACTTATACTTTTTGAAAACTCATCATGATATTTTAAACCTTCCATTATCCCCTTGATAACATTTATTCTACCATATTCAACTATTTATTTTTGTTCATAGATCCTTTATTAGGTACTTGACTATACTTTCATGTTTGTATAGACTAGAGATTTGATTTAGGATTTGAATGAGTATAAAATATTATAAAAATAAGTGTGAATGTATTTTTATTGTATTTTTTATTCCTATAGCCACAACATCATCCTTTTAATTTCTAAATCATGAAAACCTTACTAAGCTTGTTGTACACCTAGTTGGATGTAGGTGTCCTTTTTAAGAGTTGGTTGTAGATTCATTTCCCCATTCTTAAGCCCTTATTGAAACTCTAAAAGATTTTTAATGTTTATATATTCATGAAACTACTAATATTAATGTTATTGACTACATATGATGCTTGATTTTTCATCTTGGAGCCTTAAAAGGTTTTAATTATTTCAAGACTACTATAGGTCACCATTCCCAAAGTAGGCATGTAGGTTGCTTTCATAGTGGGTTGTAGGTCTCATTTTGAGCCTTTTTAGTCACTTTAGGTTTTTATTATATTCAAATTTAGGTCTTTAATTCCAATTACTAGTTATGAATACTTCTTCAAAATTTGAATAGACATATGACTAATAAAACCCTATGCATTGTAGGCTCTATCTCCATTAGGCCTATAGATAGTCCTTTTTTGAGTGTACTTAGCTATTAGTATCTTGAGACATATGAATTTCATGGATTAAAACTCTCTTAGGTTTGTCCTTTATATCAAAATATATTCAACACTTTGTAAAACCTTATTCAATTTCACTTTCTTGAGAACAATCACATCTTTCCTTTTCTTGACTATGTGTATGTGGCCTGTGTATGCACATAGACTGCATATATGTTTGAGTTTTATGAGTGATGTCATGGAGATAACTTGGTGAGTGGATAAAGTGCCTTGATATTCTAAGTGACAATGATAAAGTGTGTAATGCGCTTGTCCTAATATTCTTGAAGGAGGCTTGGTTGATCTTTAGTTTTGGCATGGTTAGAGATGTTTAGTGACGAGTATGGTGATTTGATCATGTGAAAGGTGTTGTATAAAAGATTTTATATGATTTGAGTAATTTTGTTGTTTATTTTAATTCATATAATACTCCATATTTTTCATCTAGACATTTTGGGTCTAGTGGTACAAAATTTGAATAGGCATTTTACTGATGTCATTATTTCTTTGTGTGGATGAGTCAAGGGGAGTTAGTCATATAGTTATGATCTTATTAGTTCATAGTTATTATTTTATAAATCTCAAGTCATGTAATTAAGTAAATTCAAAGATATGTGGTTTCAAAATTATGCTCCCAAGTAGTTTGACATTATTTTCCCATACTTGGACAAATTTGTGTGTGGTAAGAAAGAGCCTAGTAAGCAGTCTGATGATGGTTTCACATGTGGATGTTTTAGGAGAATTTAATCATATGGGTTTATTAATTTTTGTGCCTAATTGATTTATGATAAATTTTAGATCATGTGATGAATTGCATCAAAATATATTCATGTGTAAATTTGGCCTTCCAAGAAATTCTTGACATTGTTGGCTCTATGATAGAAAATTCTAAGTGAGCATATTAATTGAATTATATGTCTCAAATGAAAAAGTTTTAGGAGTAGTTTGAAACATGGTTAGATTCTCCTATGTGAGTAGATCATATGGTCCAAATTTAAGAACATGCAATTGAGTGAGGTAAAATTTATTAAGGTTCAAATTTAGCTTCTCAAATAGATTGAAATGGTTCCCATAATCAGTTTTACACAAGGTAAAGTTTAAACATCATCAATAGAATGTGTTTCTCTAAGATGTCTGGAAGAAGTGAGATGGTGACAAGTGTTAAATGTTTAATGCTGAGTAGAGATAAAGATCTAGCTTCTTCTAAAGATCAAAAATGAGCGAGTGATTGTATAGATAGAGATTAATAGTACACATTAAAGTCAAAAGGTCAAAGCGATAGTTATTTAACATTGTTAAATCAAGGACAATCCTAAAAAAAATCTATGGTGTGCATTGAGTCAAAGTTGTCAATTTCACAAGATGAGGTCAACTATTCAAAGTTTAACATTTGGGCTTTGGTGCACTATGATTTAATGTTTGGAAGAGATCGATGGTGCATGATTGATCTTAAGTAGTGAGGACATGAGATGAAAACATAGTGTTCTATGTTTAACTATGACCATTTCAATTTAAATATTCAAACTTATGAAGGAAAAATAGTGCTCAATTTTTGTGTTATATATTTTGATCTATGTATAATTTGACCATGTAATAAAAATAAAATTTGTAAATGGCTCAAAGGCACATCTAGAAATATAAATTTGAAGATTTGAAAGTGTGTACAGTCAAATTTATAAAGGTTAAAAGTTGATTTTGCATTCATGTATGCTCTAGAAGTAACCTGAGAAGGGTAATTGATCTTGTGTTGATGTTTCATGATGTCTTAGCTATTGAAGAGTATTATAGACTCTATAAGGATGCTCTGTGTGTGTTTTGGATATGTGATCAATCTATCTTGAGTATTAATTTTTATTAATAAATTTACTATGTGTTTATTCATAATGTTCTTGTGCACCAAGTCAGTATTTGAGTTGTTTAAACATATGAAAAAGTGAGAAAAGTTAAGTATGATCATTTGAGTATGTCAAATGGGTTGTGTGGAATGGGTGAATGCATTTAGAAGTGGTTCCTTATTCTTATTTTGATTAGAGAAGTGTCAAATAGCTGAATGGGTCTTGATAGGACCTAAAGGTGACTTAGGCTTATTTAAAAGAGACTTGTGCTTAAGTGTGACCCATGTAAGATGCCTTAAATGTGAAGGAATGTATCGTGTATGACAAGGAAAGTTTGTGAACTTTTTATATCATGAATTATCTATATATAGTGAAACCAAAGATTATGGTTTTTACATTTGTAAAAGACTTTTTTTATTTGATCAAGGTTTGTTTGGTGAAGAGGATAGGTAGTATTCCTATTGGATGATTTAATGAGAAAAAGAGTTTGTTGACTATGTGTATGACCTTTCAGTTATATTTCTTATGAAATAGTGCTCTTGTAGTTTTAAGATATGCAAAGAGGTCTAAGTGTGCATATGATGATTTTTTGAGTGAAGGAGAGAGATTGTGTTATGTCTTTGTGAGAGGCTTGTATGAGATAGAGAGGGTGTTTTTGCAAGTGTTAAAAAAAATATCCATCATCAGGTGTTGAAGACATAATTTCTAAGGTGGAGGTGTTCACTTCAAAGGAGGGTTTAAAGGACTTGATCTTCCTTAGGGGCAATTGCTCCTTATGGAACAAGTGTTTAACTAAAGGCCTTTGGTTAGGAGGTTTTATCAAGGATTTTCCAGTCTAAAGGAGTTGACTAGTCTCTTATTTATAATTTATTATAGGAAAAGTAGTCCATATGTTGAAGGCTTGAGAGTGGGTTTTATTCTCCATGAGGGGTTTCCACAAGAACTATGTGTTATGTGTTTGATCTTTTGTATGCATTGAATGAAAGAGATATCTTGTTAATATTTCTTGATAAAGTTGATATATAATTTCTTTTCATAGTCTAAAATAACTAAAATTTAAATTTAAATATCAAGGCTTATTAATTCACCCCTCACCTCTTAGTGATTGTACCTATAACAATTGGTATCAGAGCAGGTCCTTTGATAAAGTCTTGACATCTTGAAGGTGATCCAAGCTGCAATATGGGTAGTCATCCAGGAGGTTTATCTACTAAGAAAACACTAACGTTAAATGGATCTAATTATGCTTTTTGGAGTGCACAAATGAGGAAATACATTATGTCCTTAGGGTTTGATGTATGATAATTTATTGTGGATGGTTATGTTATTCCTACTACTCTTCCATCTAGTTTTATAGATAAGAAGTTATCTGGGAATAATTCCAAGGCAATAAATGCCATCATTTGTGGTCTTATAGAGACTGAGTTCACCAAGGTAATCCATTGTAAATATATAAAAAATATATGGGATAAAATGCCAATAATTTATAAAGGAGATTCAAAGGTTAAGATTGCTAAGTTGCAGACTCATAGAAGGCAATTTAAAATTCTCAAGATGAATGAAGAAAATTTTGTGGCATCCTTTCTACAAAGAGTTGATGAGATTGTCAACATCATCAGAGGTCTTGGAGAGAGCCTTAAAGAGGATACTATGGTTTAAAAACTATTAAGGTCTATATCCCTCAAGTTTTATCCAAAAGTATCTACTATAGAATAAATTCATGATCTTAGCTAGTTGAAGATGGATTAATTTCATGGCACCATTACTGCCTATGAGATGAGGAAGAATGATGTTATACCACCAAAGAAGGAAGCATCATACAAGATAGCTATAAAAGCAAAGAAGTTACAAGGTAAAAAACCTAAGGAGGATGATGTTTATGATATAGATGAATATGAACTAATTTTTTTGATTTCAAGAAAATTAAAAATAGGTTTAGGCAAGAATAAGGGTAAACTACCCCTCAAATGCCTCAATTGTGGAGAGGTAGGACATTTTCCTAATAATTTCCCTCATAAGCATAATAAGGATGATGATGAAGAGAATGATCAAGGTCATGATGATGGAAAGAAATAATTCAAGTTTGATAAAAGTAAAAAGGGATTCAGAAGGGCATATAATAGAAAGAAGTACTTCAAGAACAAGAAGAGTCTCTACATGAAATAAAATTGTATCTCATCAGATGAGAGTGAAGTCAGTGATTTAGAATATCATCATGAAGCTGATGGTCTTGTTGAAGATGAAGTCCTATTCATGGTTGATGAAGGTATTTACCCACATCAACAAGAGTCTAATTGGTGTGATTCAGATGATGATGAAGATGAGGTGGACTATGAGACTACATTGACAAATGCTCATGAAGAATTAAAGATTGAGAAGAAGATCAATAAGAAGATGAAATCTAAAATCAAGGAATATGATGACAAATTTAGTGTATTTGAGGAAATAATGATTGAAGATTCCAAGGATCATGAAGATATGGTAAAGGATCTTAGTTGTTAATTAGAAATCCTATCTATAAGCCTAAAAGCTAAATAAGATGAATGTTCAAGGTATGATTTTGAGATTGTGTCTCTAAAAGATGAATTAGAGAAGTCTATAATCAAGATGAAATACTTTTTCAAGTTTGAGAAAGTACTAATGATTTGGATGATCTCCTAAAGAGTCAAAAGTTAGTTAGTGATAGATATGGATTGGGTTTTAATGAAGATCTCAAATTTTCTTCTCAAGTTAACATAAATGTCAATGAGAGAAAGGTGGATCAACCTTTGAAGATAAAACATTAGACAAGGAATGAAGGTGATGGTAGAATCCAGACAAATCAAATTAGACAACCAAATTCCATGAGGTATGCAATTTTCAATGGTTAATATTACACATGTAATCAATTTGGTCATAGGGATAGAAAATTTAAGAGACCTATTAGAAATGAATTTTCTTAGAGCTATGATGTGGATAATTAGTCAAAAGGTGTGAACAAGGTTAAGTGATTCAACTATCATGGTGTGGGACAATTTATAAAGCATTGTCCAAACAAGGTAAGACAAGCTAAGTTTTCATCATGGAGTATGGTTTACTACAACTGTGAATAGAGAGGTCACATTGATAGATTATGTAAGTCAAGGACATTAAGTAAAATAAGTTCAATCATGATCCAAAAGTGCAAGGAAAAAGGATTTTTAGATCATGGAAACAAAAGGTGAGTCATGATAATTCTGTAGGTCCAAGTAATCTTTTTGATATGGTGGAAAATGCTTTAGAAGTTTAAGAATGCCAAGGGATCTCAATCTCTACTCATGTTGTGAATAAAGAGACCAATATCAAAGAGAAGAACAAAGTTTTGGTTAAAGCTAGTTTTGAGGTATGTATGGATCCAAGTGAACATCTTGTTGTTGTTGAGAAAGCTTCATGCAAAGAACATCAATTATCAATGCCCAATGATGAGGTTTAGAACTATAGGGTTGTTTCTTCAAATAAAAAGGTATGTCAAGATTATATAGTTGTTCCATGTGTTGTCAATTCTATTTTAGAAGAAAAGGAGAGTGATAGTGAAAAAAAACTAGTTGTTATATTCTAGACTAAGAAGAAGAAGAATAAGAGAAATAAGTCTTATAACTATAAAAGGATTGCAGTGGTTACTAAGGAGACGTGGGCCACTCCTGACTTCACTTTGTTTTAGAGCATCATGGTGCAAAGGATGTATGTATCTATGCTTCTTAAGAGACTCCTTTTAGTGGAGAAATAAGTGTTTTTATGATGTTATTTAGATGATATTAGTATCAGAGTTGTTGCCAAAATCCAGATAATGCAAGTGCAATGGAGACGTGATCACACAAGTTGAAGCAAGTGCACACCACATAGATGCTAAAGCAATTTGAAAATAACACATTAAGATAAATTGCACAAGACAAAATGGAGAAAACCAAAATCTGATTAACATGAGATGGCCAAAGTGAGAACTAAAAATAGGAGAGTATATAAGTGACTCCTCCATAAAAGATGGACAAGGCACCCCAAGAATAGATAGTAAATCCTCCATGAAAGGTGGTGACAAGGTGCTAAGAATAGAGAAGTAACTCCCATCAAGGGAATTACTTATGACATTCTTATGACACCTATGACACATCTATGACACACACCTCCACATAAGCTAGCCTATCCCACAAATGTAGGAAAACTCCATGTATGCACAAGAAATACAATTTCCCTAATTAATAAATAGGGAAAAATAAAAAACTGCACTAATACCCCCTCATAAGCAGAGCTTAGGTGGGCAGTGTGGAAATATAAAATGGGTCTCAGCAACTAGGCTTGATGAGGTACCCATGTACAAATGCAATCTCCCATAAGATAGAGAAAAGGAGAAAACCCATAGGAAAAAACTCCCCCCCCAAAAAAAAAGAGAGACATAAAAGAAAGAAGAGGCTAGTGGTTCTATATGTTGATGACCTTTTGATCACCGGGAGTTCTTCATCAGCTATTACAATAGTGAAGGCATCTCTTCAAGATAGATTTGACATGATAGACTTGGGTTTGTTGCACTACCTCCTTGGCATCGAGATCTAATAGTCAGATTCAAGGATTTCACTTGCACAACCTAAGTATGCTCTTGACTTATTAGCTCAGTTTGACATGGCTAATTGTAAGCCATCTCTGACTCCCTTTCTATCAGGAGTCAAGCTTGAGGCTGATTGTTCTTCACCATTGGTTGATGCCACTCAGTATCAACAACTTTTTGGTAGTCTCATCTACTTGACTCACACCAGGCCTGACATATCATATATAGTGGGACTTGTCTCCAGATTCATGTAGGAACCTCATGAGCTACATTGGAAAGAAGCTAAGAGGATCTTGCATTACATACAGGGTTCACATAGATACAGGATTCATTATAGATTTGGCATAGAGGTTGACGTGGTTAGATATACAAATTGAGACTGGGCTCTGATATCATATTAGAGTTGTTTCCAAAATCCAGATAATGCAAGTACAATGGAGACGTGATCACACAAGTTGAAGCAAGTAGACACCACATAGATGCTAAAGCAATTTGAAAATAACACAATAAGATAAATTGCACAAGACAAAATGGAGAAAATCAAGAGCGAACCATCCTGTTGTAAGAAGTAGACATTGGGATTAGAATGGCACCTAGTGAAACCCACTGTGAGAAGGAAGGAATACATCTTTGCATACCAAGCCTGAGGGGCCTGTTTGAGGCCATAGATAGACTTCCTAAGTCTGCATACTAAGGAATAATCTTGAACAAATCTTGGTGGTTGCTCCATGTAGATCTCCTCCTCTATGGCTTCATGAAGAAAGGCACTCTTCACATCCATTTGATGCACATCCCAACCATGTGTTGCAGTAATAGCCAAGGTGAGTTAGATAGAAGTCATCTTTGCAATGGGTGCAAAGGTCTTTGAGTAGTCAATTCCTGCCACTTGTGAAAAACCCTTAGCAACCAATCGCACCTTGTACTTATCAATTGACCCATCTACTATAAACTTGGTCTAATGTATCCACCTATATCGAACCATCTTTCTTCCCTTAAGAAGTGAAGTCAAATCCCAAGTGTGATTTTTGATTAAGGAAGAATATTCTTCCTCCATAGCACTATCCCACTCAGGTACCCCTGATGCCTCTCAAAAAGTCTATGGATCTGAAACTATAGTAAAGAAGGCATGTGGATCTCTCTGAAAATCCCACCTAGTATGTATGTCATCTATGGGATCTCCTACCCAAGTGCTAGCACTCTTAAGTGTCTATCTAGACCAAAGTGGCCTGAAAGTAGGCAAGCTAGGTGCTAACTCCTCATCCTCTGATTGACTAGAGGTAGATGACCCTGCATTACTATCCTTGCTGTCTAAACTCGAAGAAGAAGAAGATGTCTCTGGCTCAAGAACCTGTTGTGGATGATCTGAATATAACAAGGAATCATCATGAAGAAGTAGATCTGATGAGGGAGAAGAAGTGTCAAGTGTTGAGTCTCTAGGACTGTCCTAAAAATGGACACTTCTCTCGATGAACAACTCATGAGTGACTAGATCTAGAAGGTGATATCCCTTAATACCATCTGGATATCCTATAAAGATGCAAGGCTTGGATTGATGTTCCATAGTTTTGTGTTTCTTCTTTGGTATGTGGGCCATGGCTAGGGATCCAAAAACCCTAAGGTTCTCAACATTAGGTTTCCTTTAATGCCAAGCTTCAAAGGGTGTTATCCCTTTTAAAGCTTTGTGAGGAACCCTATTTTGAATGTAGCAAGCACAATTGATGGCTTTAGCCCAGTACTATGGTGTTAAGGATTTGGAGTGAATCATACAAGTACCCATCTCTTTCAAGAACCTTTTTTTGCATTCTGTAACCCCATTCTGTGAAGGACTGTAAGTGACTATGTGTTGCAAATCAATCCCCTTTGTGGTGCAAAACTACTCAAACCTAATGCTAACATACTCCCCTCCATTATCAATTTGAAGAACCTTGATGGATTTCTCACTCTATTTCTCAACAAGAGCCTTGAAGTCTAGAAAATTTTCAAACACTTCAGACTTTTGTTTGAGAAAATATATCCAAGTGTACCTAGAGAAATCTTCAATGAGAGTAAGGATGTACTTGGCCCTTGTGAAAGATGGTTTGGGAAAGGGTCTTGATACATCACTGTGGACTAACTCAAAAGGTTATGAAGCCCTCCAAGCTTTTCCTTTGTCAAATTTTACTTCAGGATGCTTCCCAAGGGAACACCCCTCACAAAGTCCTTTTGAGAATTGGACACGAGGCAAGCCATTGACCATGTCATTTTTGAAAAGTTGCTTAAGGTAGCGATAGTTAAGGTAGCCAAACCACTCATGCCACAATTTTCTAACTCCATCTGAATGAGTCAGCAATGCTATTGGAGAAGAATCTAATGCAAAATGTGAGAAGGTGTATAACCTAGATTGGTGATCTGCCCTCCCACTGCCACTATAGTGTCACTATGCAACTCCCTGATAACCAGTGAATCTGTTGAAAACTCAAATCTCATGCCCTGACCAATGTGAGTGATTTGGTACACTGATAAGAGATTGGTTGAAAGAGAAGGAACACTTAGAACATTATTGAATGTTCCTCCTTCCATTTCAATTGACCCTCTCCCTGCAACAGAAACTGATGTGTCATCACCCAAACTAACTGAAGTCATGTTATAAGGCTCTAAAGATGAAAACTCAACTAGTGAAGAGCCCATGTGGTGAGAAGCACCTAAGTCAATGACCCATGAAGATGTAGAATCTATTGTAGCTACAAGGGCCTTGCCCTTTTCTTTCTCCTTACCCTTGCCTTTTGCCTTAATAAAATCTTGGGTAGATGAATTCTGCTTGATGGACTCAGGAACACCTATGTTGTTCTTCTCTAGAAGATGAGTTAGGTGATCTATATGTTTCTTCACGCATTTGTGTTCATCATTCCATATCTGTTTAAAATAGGCACACTTAACCTTCTCCTTCTTAGGTTTAGCATTGGAGGATGAAGACTCAATGTTGTTTTTGGCAGGATTGGTGTTTTCTTTCTTCTTCCCCTGGTCTTTGTTCTTTTTCTTCTTCTCCTTTGTTGAAGTCTTATCCTTACCATTTTTAGCTATCAAAGCTTGGGGTTGAGTAGAATTCATTGTTCCCATTTGAATTATCTTATCTTGCTCCCTAGTCAAGTTGGCAATGAATGAATCCAAAGAAGGCAGTTTCCATGTAGTGCCAAGGGCACTTTTTGTGGCATGGAAAGTGGAGACAAAGACTGAATAGCTTAGACCTAACTTTGTGAGAATAGAAAGTAATGAGTTGATCATCTTTATTCTCTATCCTACATTCTTTCAATTGCAATATAATGGCCTTAAAATTAGTAAAGAAGTCTTTTAGGAAGTCAAAGTTTCTAGGACTTAGACTTATGAGTTCATTTTTGAGCTCATGACCTCTCATCTCATCAAGCTTCCCAAATAACTTTTCTAAGGTGTCCCATATGTCATTAGGAGTCTAGGAGGATTATAAATAGAAGAGAAATTCAAGAGACATAGACAAACTTAGTAATCCATAGGCTTCATCACTACGATTGTACAACTTGACCTTTTCAGCATCAGTGTTGGGCTCTACTTCAGTACCCATGGTGATCCTATACAACCGTTTGCTTCTAAAAATGATTGACATTTTAACCTTCCATTCATGATAGTTGAAGGGTTTTAGGGGTTTAAGTTGATAAGAATCTATTTTTAGCTGAATTTAGGTGATGTGTTGATTGCAAGTTGTGAAATTATGCAGAAAAGAGAATGAAAGTAAAGATTTTCAAGTTGTGGAAAGCAATCACACTCCCCAAAAATATTGAGCCCCCCAAAAATATGCAAATGCATGCTCAAAATATGTCAGACTCAATCGAGAATGTGTCTTAGAGCAATCGGTGCAAGACTAAAGCAAACAGGATGTTGGACTAAACCAAAAATGCGTCCCGAGAGACCCAAATTTTTGGCACTTGATAAACTAATGTGTTTTTGACAAATAACAAGCCTAAAATATGGATAATTGAATTAAAAACACTTTTGCAAAAAATTTCACCCAAATCTGAGCTACCATTTGCAAGATATTAAAGGTTCAATTTTCCCATAAACTAGTGTTTTTGCAAAAGAAAGCACTAAAACATTAAAAAAATGCCTTTTTTGAGAGAAAAAGTGGCCTTCCAACCACTCATTGGATTAGACATAGAACAAGGAATCCAAATGAGGTTTGTGTGAGGGTGAATTGGACTCCTGCCAACCTGGGCCTCACCCTTCGTCTTCGACAGGCGAAGATACAAGTTTAAAATGAAAACCCTCAAATTACAAAACTGTCTATAAAATTGAATATTCAGCCAAATTGACTGATTTTTATTTCATCAAGTCAATTTTAACTAAAAAAAAATGAAGCATAGATAGAAATGGACAGCTGGCTAAGCATCTAAGGGTCCACATGGGATGCCAAGTAAGGAAGGGGCAACCAAAAAAGAACAGTCCAGAATTTAACAACAGAAAAGACAAAAAAATAAATGTTCAGACCTGATGGATGCATCGTATGGCCTAATGATGCCTTGCTAGTAGAAAGGACTATGTCATGGATAGAGGAAGGATGCTTGCTACATGTCATGGTAGAACTGAAGGTAGGCATAAAAGTACAGACTGATGACCAGAAGAGCGCGCCGTACGGCCTGTGGCAGAACTCGAATGCTTGCTAAAGGTTCCTTGCTTTGCTGGAAGGATAATAGTTAAAGCTAGGATGCCATACAGTTTTGGTGTGGTAGAAGGATAGAAGTAGACTTGTAGACTAGAAGCTAGGCGTAGAAGCTGGAAGGATAACAACAAAAAGTATGCTCTATCAGATGAGTTTCCAGTGCCCTCACCAAAAAATGAACTCAGCAGGCAGCTCACAGCAGTATGAAGAGGCTTGCAACAAAGTCAGCTCCTCCCTCTACTTCTCCACAAAATAATGGCACCCAAGAATAGAACTAGCACCTAAAGTGAAGATAGCCAAGACACCCAAAGGCCAAGGATCCCAAGGAAACTAACCATAAATGATATTTATATATTTTTTATTTTAGATCAAATCTAGAAAATAAAAAAAACAAAGATAACTCCACTCCTCTTGATTTCAAAATGAACTAAAAGCATAACCAGACACACAATTACCATTCTTGCTCTGATACCATATCAAACTTGTTACTAGAATTTGGATAATGCGAGTGCAATGGAGATGTGATCACACAAGCTGAAGCAAGTGCACACCACATAGATGCTAAAGCAATTTGAAAATAACACAATAAGATAAATTGCACAAGACAAAATGGAGAAAACCAAAATCTGATTAACATAAGATGGCCAAAGTGAGGACTATAAATAGGAGAGTACTTAAGTAACTCCTCCACAAAAGGTGGACAAGGCACCCCAAGAATAGACAGTAACTCTTACATGAAAGGTGGTGACAAGGTGCTAAGAATAGAGAAGTAACTCCCATCAAGGGAGTTACTTATGACATTCTTATGACACCTATGACACATTTATGACACACACCTCCACATAAGATAGCCTATCCCAAAAATGTAGGAAAACTCCATGTATGCACAAGAAATACAATTTCCCTAATTAATAAATAGGGGAAAATAAAAAACTAAACTAATACCTAGAAGGCTAGAGATGAGTGTTTTCAGTTAGAGTAGTTATGTCCAAGTAGAAGAGATGTTGTGGTGATGTCATATCTATATTTGGTCAATCTGTAAAGTCAAATTGAATGTTTTCAAGTGCAAAAAAAGGATTTATTATTTTTCAAGATGATATTTTTCCATATAAAGGTTTGTTAACCTTATTTTAGCATTCTCTAGGTAGTTTATTGGTTTAAGTCAAATTAGATATTTTTGTTTACTCTCAAGTTTCTTAGTTTATGCTTATGAGTATGTAGGTCCTAAAATGGGTTATAGGATGTATGAGTTCCCAAATATGTGAAATATAAAAAATTGGTCTAGAAGTGTGTAATGGTTGTCTCCAAGTGTTCAATAAGGTTCAGAGGTGGATGTTGACTAGAAGGAGGTTTGTTGAATCTATTTATTTTGAGATTTTAGGGTTTTGTGGTTTTCTAAAAAAGTAGTTTTCCTTATGATTTTATGTTTGAGGATTCTTAATATGTTGAATGGGCCAAATGGGTTGTCAAATCATGTTTCATAGAGATATGAAAGTTTGTGGTTTTCAAATTATTCATGTTTTTGTCAAGATGGAGGCCTAATTACCTAGTAAGTTTGTAAAGGAAGTATGCTACAGAGGATGAGCTAACTATTTAAAATTGATATGCTTGAGAGGGAATATGAGAGTGATCTAGACATGAATTTTCAGGTATTAAAGTTATGTCTATAGAAATTTATGTGCTCTACAAGTTCCAAGTATGGCTACAAGAAGACTAGATAGGTCTAGTGAGAAGATGAGTGCCTTTTGTTCAGTTTCTCCATAAGAGTAAGGTATGTGTGTTTCAAAAAGATTTCTTAAGTTTTTTTAGCATGTTTTATATTTAGTGAATGTCATGATGTTTTATTGGTGGTCCTTGAGGAGGCTTGAGAGAGAAGAGGCTAGTAAACTTGTGTGGTGATTCTTTATGGTGTATAGAGATCTAAAGATGCTCAAGATGTGTAAAGGATCAAAAATCTTAGGGGGATTCCCTATCAAATGTTTCTTGGTGAGTTCCATTAGATTATAGTGCATGGTTGATAAGTAAAAGGTGGTATGCATAGAGTTAGGGGGAGATAACTTATGTAGCTTTAATGGCTTGAGGAGCTTTACATGATCTAAGGGGAAGCATATGTGAGATGTTTCAATCATATTAAATATGTAGTGATATCTACTAAAAATGACATTTCAAGAAAGTTTGTATCATAACTTGATCAAACCTAGTCATAAGTGTGTGTTCTTTCTTCATTGGTTGTAGTGCTTGATTAAATAGAGTATTAACATAGAGCAAGAAAAAGTTAGAAAGATAAGAAGACATAGGATCAAGGTAAGGGGGAGTTTGTATCATCTTTATAAGGTGTTCCTCTCTTTTTGATAGTCTTTTTAAGTCCTCACAATTAGTTGGTGCCCCTTTGTCATTATGTCAAAGGGGGAGAATGTTCTTATTTTTAGAGTGCTTAAAGAAGAGAAGAAAAGTGAGTTGTATATTGATGGGTGTTGACATCAATGACAAAGGGGGATATTGTTGAAGTGTTATAAATGATGTCATTATGATTTAATAGAGGTGTCCTAGTGAGTGGATAAAGTTCCTTGATAGTCTAAGTGATAATGAAAAAGTGTGTAACATTCTTGTCATAGTATGCTTGAAGGAGGCTTGGTTGATCTTCAATTTTGGCATGGTTAGAAATGTTCAGGGATGAGTATAGTGATTTTATCATGTGAAATGGGTCCTATAAAAGGTTTTATATGCTTTTATTTCTTGTGTAAATGAGAAAAAATCATCTGGTAGTCCATAGTTTTCATCTAGACATTTAGGGTTTAGTGGTATAAAATTTGAATAAGAATTTTTTTGACATCATTATTACCACATGTGGATGAGTTAGGGGGATTTATTCTTATGGTTTTGATCACACTAATCCCTATTTGATATTTACTATGTCTCAAGTCATATGATGAAGTGTAGTCAAAGATATGTGGGTGTAAAGTTGGTTCCCAAGCTGTTTGACATTGTTTTCCCATACTTTGCCAAATTTGTATGTGGTAAGAAAGAGCTAATTAAGTATTTTGGTTATGGATTATCTCACATTTTTAGATGTTTCAAGATAATTTGATCATATTGGTTTATTTATTTTTGTGCCTAGTTTATTTGTGCTAAATTATAGATCATGCAATGAATTGCATCAAAATATATGCATGTGCAAAGGTGGATTTATAAGCAATTATTGACATTGTTGGCTCTATGACAAAATAATCTAAGTTATATATTAATGGAATTATATTTCACACATGAAAACATATTAGGATAATTTTGAAACATGGTTGGATTCTCCTATGTGATGATATCATATGGTCCAAATTTGAGAACATATGAGTGAGTGAGGTAAAAGTTATTAAGGTTCAAAGTTAGATTCTTAGACATATTGCAATGGTTCCCATAATTGGTCAATTTTTTTCAAGGTAAAGTTTGAACATCATAAATAGAGTGCATTTCTATAAGATGTTAGGAAGTAGTGAGATAGTGCCAAGTGTTTAATGTTTAATGCTGAGTATAGATAAAGATCAAGCTTCTTCCAAGGATCAACAAGGAGTGAGTGATCATATGGATAGATATCAATGGTGTAAATTAAAGTCAAGAGGTCAAAGTGATAGTTTTATAGCATTGTTAAAGCAAGGACAATCCCATAGAGATCAAAAATGTACATTGAGTCAAAGTTTTCAGATTATATGAGATGAGGTTAAATTTTTCAAGTTTAAAATTTGGGATTTGGTGCACTATGAGTTAAAGTTTGGAAGATATCAATGGTGTGCTATTAATCTAAAGTACTAAGGACATGATATGTGAGAATAGTGTTTGATGTTTAACTCTGACTGTTTGGATTTAAATATTCACACTTATGAAGGAAAAACCAATGCTTAGTTTTTGTTTTATATCTTTCAAACTATGAAGAATTTAAACATGTAGTCAAAAGAAAATTTATGAAGGACTCCAAGGTGAATCTATAAATATAAAATTGAATATCTAAAAGTGTGTAGAGTCAAATTTATGAAGGTTCAAAGTTGATTGTGCATTTTTGTATGCTCTACAAGTAACTCGAGAAGGGTAATTAAGCTTGTGTTGATGCTATTTTGATGTTTCATTATGTCTTAGCTATTGGAGAGTATTTTAGAATATATAAGGATAATCTATGTGGATTTTAAAGGTGTGATAAATGTATCTTGAGTATGAACAATGCTTAAGAAGTTGAATATGTGTTTTTTCATGATGTTCTTATGCACCATGTCCATGTTTGAGTTGTTTGAGCATATGCAAAGTTGATCAAAGTTTACTATGATTATTTAAGGATGTCAAAGGGGTCATGTGGAATGGGTGCATGCATTTGGAAGTGTTCATTTATTCTTATCTTGATCGAAGAAGTGTCAAAGAGTTTAATGGGTCTCCATAAGATGTAAAGGTGACTTAGGCTTATTTGAAAGAGATTTGTGCTTAAGTGTGACCCATGTAAGATGCATTAAGGGTAAAGGCATGTATTATGGCTAACAAGGAAAGTTTTTGGACGTGTTAGATCATGAATCCTCTATATATTGAAACCAAAGATGATGGTTTCTATATTTATATAAGACTTGTTTGATCAAATCAAGGCTTGTTTGGTGAAGAGGATAGGTAGTGTGCCTATTGGATGATTTGATGAGAATAAGAGTTTTTTTACTATGTGCATGACCTCTTGGTCATATATCTAATGTTATAATAGTTTTATTGTAGTTTGAGTATATGTGAGGAGGTTTGAGTGTGTATATGAGGATAGTTTGAGTGAAGGAAAGAGATTGTGGCATGCCTTTGTGAGAGGCTTATATGAGATAGAGAGGGTGTTTGTGCAAGTGTTAGAAAAATAGAGATCTATTATTAGGTGTTGAAGACATTAGTTCTAAGGTGGAGATGTTCATTTCAAATGAGGGCCTAAAGGACTTGATCTTTCTTAGGGGAAGTTACTCCTTATGAAACAAGTGTTTCACTAAAGGCCTTTGGTTAAGAGGATTTGATAAAGGTTTTTATGGTGTAAAAGAGTTGACTAGTTTCTTGTTTTTAATTTCTTATAGGATAAGTAGTCCATGTATTTTAGGCTAGAGATGGGGTTTTATTCCCCATGAGGGTTTCGCATAGGAACTATGTTTTATGTGTTTGATATTATGTATGGATTGAATGAATGAGCTTTATTGTTAATATTTCTTGATCAAGTTGATATATGTTATTTGTTTAATAATTTGAAAGGACTGTAATTGAAATTGAATTATCTAGGATCATTGATTCACCCCCCCCCCACTCTTAGTGATTTTACCTTCTAACAATATAGGCCTTAAGGAAGGCTCACCAATATTTGATCCTCTAAGCTTATTTGTTACCATGTTTCTAGAAACCTTTGACACTTAATAAACTCTTGTTCTTCCTTGATTTCTCAATGAGACTATGAATCAACTAGTAATAACAAAACTGTAGGTGTACTTTTTAGGAAAAAAGGGGCCTATAGGTTGTCATGTAGGACTATAACTTTATACTCCAACCATTTTGAATGTATTCATTGAGTCACTAATGCAAATTCATATAAAGGGATCCACCTGTGTGTGTATGATGTATCCATGAAGCCCTAAGTCATTTTTGAAGCCATGAGAGACTCTTTTACTATAGATATCACTAAAACAATATAGTGAAAGAATGCATGGATTTGAAGAGTGCTAATCATCACTCTTGGAACCAAACCTCCATTCCCCTTGGTCAAGGTATTTTTCCTACCCAAGGAACACATGATAGGACCATTTAAATGAATCTAAAATTTATTTAAATATTTTATGAAAATATCAAAATAATTATAGGGTCTCTATTTTAGAGCTTTTAAACTTGTCCCCTAACTCAAATTTCTTCACTTGGATTGATCTCTAAAGTGTTCCTACCAATAAATGAACTCAACATGGTTTTCATTCTATCATCCAACATCCTATGCCTAATGAAGGTCTAAAAAAATTTCAAACTCACTCATAAAACACTTTTAGAACTCTATGGGGGCCACATGTAGGTGGATACATAGTGTATAGGGTAGTACAGATAGCAAGTGTAAAATATGCACGATGAAGGATCTTATAATCAGTATTAGACTCTATAAACTTATCTAAAAGGATCCTATCCACCTTGAGTGAGTTAAAATTGGTCAAAATTCTCTCTTTTAACATGATTATCCCTTGAAGGCACCTGTAAGTATGCATTAATGTTTCAGACATAGCAATAAAGTTAAGACATGAACCCTTGCATGATGTATATAGATTTCCTTGAGAGGTGTATGAGTAAAAAATTATACCAAAACATTGATCACACTTAATAAATAAGTATAAACTCTTAAGATGCCATCAAACCCCTGTATTCAATGCTCCACATTTATGAGACAACTTCAATCAAGTTATAAACATGTTTATCAAGACATAGAGGATCAACCACTTTCTCTCATGGAGGAAGTAGACCATCATGTTGAGTTATTTATATTATTTCAATATTTTCATCACCTTAAAATCATAAAAAATTAAAAAAAATATAAATGAATGGATTTGTACCTTGTTTGAGGGATTGGTTCAACTTAAACTCACTCAAATGAGATACACTCAGAATGGAGACTTATGAACCCTTACTTAAATTAAAAAGGTGTGTCATGAATTATATATTTATTAATAACCTATAAATATTAGAAAAATTCTAAACAACTCATATATTGATTGAAAACTAACCCAAGAGACCGCTTACAAAGATAGTGAAGGAAACATGATTTTATTCTATAAATTCCTTCTTGGAAGGAATTATAATATGAGAAAAATATTAAAAATAGAATAATTACCCATAAAATTATCCCTAAAAACCATTCCTTTCTATCATTTTTTGAGCTTTAGAAACAAGTCCAAGAATAGACCCCTCTCAGATGCATAGGTAATAGTAACCTGTTGTCACTCTTAGAGATTATTCATAGAGATTATTCCCAAAATACATGAAAAAATTACACTAATTTAAATATTACTCATATCCATAATAATTTCCAAAATTTTAGATCTGATTTCTCTCTCCTCTTTCCATAATGAGTATTTGAAAACTACCCTTCTAGAGCTGCCAAGAAGGTCAATATATGAACAAAGATGGTTTTTTCCATTTTTTCACCTATAATTTCCTCCAAACCACTTATGTGAGAATTTAATGACCCAATTAATCCTATAATATTACTTTATTACAAAAAAACTTTGAAAACCAAAATGAATGCCTTAAAAAGGCTTATTTTTGCATTGAAAAGGCCAAATTTACTAAGGAGATTTGATTAAAATGATGTAAAATGTGTTATTGATTATTTAAAATGTATTATAAGGTGATTAAATATATAATAAATCTTTTTAATAATTATATACCATCAAAACCTTATAAAACCTTCTCTAGAGGTCATAAAATGGTCATAATTGCATAGAAACTAGTCACAAAATTAGTCCAAAATGTGATCAACCTAATTATCTATATTTTAAGAATGTAATGACCTTTAAACATGATATTAAACTAATAATTACACTTATTACTCTTATTACCACTTAAAATGGCTCAGAAAGGCCAAGAAATCACTAGATAAACACAAGACAAATAAAGGACGAGGCCTTAAGTAACCTAAAGAACCTTAATACCTGATAATTATAGTTAATAACAATAAATTTAGGGACATTTAAAGACTAAAATACTGACCAATAAGACAAATTGGCATGATATGAAAAATTTTTAATGATAGGGGTGATAATTTGACTTGTGAGGTCAAAATTATCAACATTTTGATGACTCAACTAGGAAGCATGCCTACTATGCTTGATAAATAGACAATTTACAAGAATTTTGGAATCATAAAATAGTGATAAATATGATCCATTACTTTAATTAACCTTTTGACTTGAAATAAGAACATTACCTCCTCCAAAATAAGGAAGGAAACACACAGAATAAGGGAAACTAACTAACAAAGCAAATGTGCAAATTAAACACTTATTTGGGACAAAAACATTAAAAAACTATTGTAGTAGGATAATTCTTAGAGGGAAATAGACAAAATAACTATGTACAAGTAAATTATCTCTCAATTGTATTGTTTTAGATGTATCTCATTAACTAGGATTGGAAGCTCCTAACCATTCATCTTTGCATGTTGGAAGACATTATGGGATTTGTAGCTAGATATTTTATGTGGGCCACTCCAAAGGGAGTCAAAATTTGTATGATTTCTTGGTATCACACTTGAGGACCAAATCTCCTTCTTTGAAACTCCATTAAGAATCTCCTTTTTCAAAAGGTTCTCTTCACTTGTGCTGGTGAATTTCCATAGCTAGCATGGACTACTTTCTAATCTCTTCCAACTCCATAAGCTTATCATAATTGATCTCCATTGGTTCATTCTCCAACAAATCAAGCTGATGCATTAGTTCTAAAGTAGGAAACTTATAATAATTGGTTAATATTTCTTCCTTAGCATATACTAGCTTGTATGGAGGGTTGGCTATTGATATTTTATATGTGATCCTATCATCCCATAGAGCTAACTTCAACTTTAAATGCTAAGACCTCTAATTATCTTCAATATTACTTATTATTATCTTCAATAGGTTCTTATTTATGGACTTAGCAATTGAATTACCTTTTGGATAGTAGTTTGATGAAGTGGTGAGGTAAATACCATGTTGAACAACTCATTAGCTGATCTTAGTTCTTAAAAATTCCATGGAATTATCCAAAATGATGGTTGAAGGAACTCCAAATCTAGTAATCAAACATTCATATAAATCTAATACATTGGATTCATTTGTTTCTTTAAATGTTACTACTTATATCCACATTATGAAGTAATCTATAACAATAATAATCCACTTATGTCCTAAGCTTGAAGAAGTATTGTTGAGGCTAATAAAGTTAAATCCCTATTGGAAAAAAGGCTGGCCCACTGCCATTGGTTGGAGAGGTAAGGCTACAAATTTTAATTTCCCTACAAACATATCACACTATTTGCATTTCCTAACCCATGCATGATAATCACCAAATATTCTTAGCCAATATTACCCACCTCTCATGATCTTAAGGGTTATATTACTTATTGAGAAATGTCCTCCACCATGTTCATCATGGAACTCTTCAAGCAACCTTTCTTTTTGGGTTGGCTCTATACATCTTAGCAACATGCCATTTATATATTTCTTGAAAATAACACCATCAATAAGATGAAATGGAATGGATTGCAATATGAATTTTTTTTTTGAAGAAATTAAATGAGAAGGATAAATACCATCTTGGAAATATCTTACCAAGTCATGAAACCAATTGAAAGGTGAGGTATGATCAACTGCAACCTATTCATCATTTGACACTAAAACTACTTCATTATCCTCTCAAATATCTTGGGCTAAGTACTCACAAATTCCTTTACCTATAATTAGATTTGTGATCTTAATTTTAACATCATAATCCATTATGTTTGTTATCCAACCAACTCTCTTCTCATTTATATCTTTGTTTAACAGGAAGTCTTTGATACTTGGTTGGGAAACCATTTGGTGTATCTTATTATTAGATAACAAGTATCTAAATTTATTGAGAGACCTGATAACTAAAATTACATGTTTTTCAACAAAATAATACATTTTTTCATACTCCTCCAAGCTTTGACTGGAGAAGGCTATTGGCTACTCCAAGGTTTCATGATTCTATTGCATAAGAATGCTTGAAATAGTGTCTATTTTAGCATAGGTGTATAAAATGAAATACTTTGTGAAATATATATTTATGAGTGTAAGATCACTAGCTATTTCTTTATTTATCTCTTTAAAAATCTTCACTCTTTCCTTAGACTAGTTGAAACTCTAATTATTTTTTAGCATGGTTGTAAGTGGCTTAGCTAAAGTGGAAAAATATGAAATGTATCTTCTTATAAAATTGATTTTCTCTAAGAAGCTTTGAAAGGCATTTTTTTCTTAGGAAAGGAAAGTAAAATAATTTAATCTATTATTTCAAAATATATACTTAAGCCATACTTTTAAACCACATGCCCAAGAATCTTACCTTTATGAATTGAGAAGACACACTTTTTGGGGTTAAGAGACACCCCAAATTGCCTACACATTTCAAAAAATTGTTTGAGGTGAACCATGTGCTCAGATGCACTCTTTGAAAACATGGTTATGTCATCTAAATAAATAAGTGCAGACCTATTAATAATAATTTGGAATTCCATATCCATGTCTCTTTAAAAGGTCACTCCAGTATTGGATAAATTGAAGGGCATATTTTTATATGCAAAGGTCCCCCACTTTGTAGTGAAGGCTATCTTGAATTGGTCCTCTTCCTTAAATAAGATCTGAATTTAGCCACTATACCCATACAAAAAACATATCCTCTCTAAACTTGCAATCAACTACAAAATTTGTCTCATATATGGCAATGGATAGTGATCTTTAAGGGAAGACTTGTTCAAATCCTAAAAGTCAACACATAGTCTAATCTCACCATTATTATTCTATAATAGAATAAGGTTTTCCACCCAATTTGAGTGCTTGATTTGGAATATAAAATCTTAATCTATGAGCTTATAAAGCTTAGCTCTAATCAAAGGTTTATTTTTGGATTGATAGGCTTTTGCCTTTGTCTCACTAGTTTAGTTTTAACCTCTAACTCAATGGTATGTTGAGATAGACTTGGGTCAAATCCTTTGATATCACTATATTTCCATGAAAACACAACAAAATTTTTTATCCATAATTCAATGAAATATTCCTTTTATGGAGTGCATATCTTACCCAACTTCAAGTTTTTACTAGCTATAATCTCCACATTGGCATAGTGTTCTTCTTTTATTGACAAAGATGAATTCTCCTTCCTCAATTCATCATCACCACTAAATTTGTTCTCAAATGTGACCAATCCTTTTTTAAACTTATTTAGTTTTATTTTAACAATCTGATCACCATACTACTATAATTTCTTTGACTGATTTTTTGAGGAAAAATCATCCTCTTCTTACAAGAAATTGACAATCTAATTGTCATCCTCAAAAACTTTCCAATTCTCATGGTTATCCATAATAGAAGGCCTCAAAATCACCTTAATATTTGACTAAGTTATTTCATTTTTAATATCATTTGGGATAGTATATTGAGATCCTATGATAGCCAACCTATCTACATGTTTATTATCATTGATTGGTATTGCTTGAATGTTGAAATCCTAAAAATATTAAGTCCCACACATTATGATTATAAAATATAGTAAATGTATTGTTTCATATATTAATACCTATTACTTGGTGAACTACAAGTTCACTATCACCAAAAACATACAAGGTGCTAATTTTCATCTTCATTATCCACTCTAAATCATGAACAAATGCCTCATACTCTATAACATTATTTGAAAAACTAAACTAAAACTTAATATAATATAAATAACCTTTTTTTATAGATAAAGCAACATCATTACATACCTAGTACCATTATTATTCCTTGATCCATCAAAGTACAACTACCATAGACCTTCACTAGATTCATCATGCTTCACCATGGATAGAATTAGTACATCATTCTCATGGAGGAAATAAACACCAAGTCATTCCTACTCAATTAGATTTTAGGGATAATTTTAATTTAAATTTTAGGATCATTCATCAAGGAACAAATTTGTAACTCTATCTAAAGGTGAATAAATTTCCACTCCACTAATTTCTAGCACCTCATCTACAATGACACAGTTAATGTTTACAACACTTGGCATATATGGCTCCAAATGGAAACATGAAATGGGTTAAAAATTAATTTTAAAATTATTAAAATAACTAGTTATAAACATTAAATATGTATAATTAACTAATAAGTATCCCCCAGTCTTTGAGGTGAAGTCTCTTGAAAGACACATGGCAAATTAAGGAGGCAAGTCCACCACAACTACATCCTATTGAATGGTAACATTTGGAAAATCATGTAGTGTAAAATTCAAATATTTAATTATTATTATTATCTTTATTGGTGACCCATATAATTTTAATACTCCTTTAGTATTTGGTTTATAAACTAGACCAAGCTTATATGTAATTTGCTTGAGCATATAGTGCTACTAGATCCACTATCCACCATGAAATTATGAACTAAAGTGTCACAAAATATCAAACAGAGGTATAAAGAAGTATTATTTTATTTTACCTCGATTATATCTACCTTTACCATATTATTTACCTATTTTACCTATTTCTTCATTGGGTGGTCTGAATTAGTGAAGACAACACCTTCTTTCTCAATTGATTTTAAAGACAACTTAAGAGTTCAAAGCTCTTGAATGAGTATGCCATTTTTTCCTAGAATATATAGGGAATACCACATGATTATTATGATTTTATAATTATTCATTTGGTCCAATATATTTAATTAATTCCCACAAACCTTTGTCTGTAAATTTTGACCCACTAGTTGTTCATGAACTAAAGGTATTTTATGAAACTTTCCAGCCTCTATATTATATTTTTTATGAGTTATAGGGGTAGTAAGTTATTCTTGAGTACCTTTAGATACAATATTAGGAGTACTTGAATCATTAATCACATCTTGAGCCTCATTAATGTCTCTTCTTTTAGCTCTAATAACAACTATAACTTGACCATTTGAAGTGCTAGTCTTGTAGAGAGGATTACAAAGCAAGTTAGTCAATCATTAGTCCATAAACCATGAAACATGCATAAATAACTAACTAACCAAGCTTATATATCCCTATGGGAATTACAAAGGATATCAAGAAACAAATGAAAGAAAGAAACACCATATTACCTTCCCAAATGGATTCACCATACCCATGTGGCTCAAAAACATGTTCTCCCTTGATCAAACATCCTTGTATTTGTCAAAAATAGTGGTAATTTCATCCAATGCCTCAAGAACACTCCATAAAACCTAATATATTGATTTTAAACCACTAAAATAGCCTATTAATGAAGCTTTATGAAAATAATTTAGCATTATAACTTTGCAATGTTCAAACTTTGGAGATATTTGAGCATAACAACCTTGCACCAAAATAACTTAGAAATGGTGTCCATAGCCTCTGTGTTTATAGATTTTTGAGATTGGTTAGGATCAACCATAACCATCCATCTCAAGATTGAGATGTGTAGTTGAGGATAAACCTAATATTTAGAATTAAATCCATAATTATCCTTAAGATGACCTTGGAAGAAGGGGAATGGAAGAGGCATGGGAGGCATTAACTAGGCATGGATGACCTATAATCTTGATATTTTATGCACTTATGGCTTGATGGATGCCACCCCATAGATGATGTTACTAGGTGATATATATAATAAGAATCAATTTTCAAAAAGAAATATTTAACAATTCTCATAGAAAATCCACTTAAGCTCTTGATTTGGATTAAATAGCCTTAAAAAATTTTAATCAACATTTATGACATTATTTGAAAATTGGCCCTCAACTAATCAAAATGGTCAAAAAGTCATATTACTAGGTCATAATTTGACTCAAGAAGAATTAGAAGGTGATGCTAGATGTATTAGAACTGTATTCCCATTTAGGATGTTGTCAACAACAAATAACAAAGGTAAATGATGTGTATCGATGAATTAGAAGAAAAGAGTGATCTAGAGTACTAAATGGCAAAATGGTCATTTTGACTCAAAATGATCTATTCAAAGATAGCTGGCCCATAAAATGCATTGCCCTATTTAGGGATAATTTAACCATTTTTTAAATGAAAATTTTAAACCATTTAGGATGTTTTATATATTTTGACCTAAAATGTGTATTTGAGTGCAATTTGTGTAAGATTGACAATTTCAACACAAATGGTGTTAGGAATTGGATGTATACATTTTCCCCCTATTTTAGAAGGCATAACAAGACATTCAGGTAAAGCAACATACTTTCAAATAAAATATTTGTCAAGAAGAAATTGGAACATACCCATGATGCCCCCTCAAGAGAGCATACTAGGATGAAAGAGAAGGATGAACTCTTGAAAAGAGAGAGAAAGTGAGAGATTGACCCAGGGAATAAATCACATCTAGATGAGCTAATGCTTGCACACATGATTACAATCAATGACCAAAATATAATTATAGGTATAATATGCCCTAGAGGTGAGGGGAATGGGAAAGATATAATCCATAAATGTAAGGGACACACTGTAAATGTACCCAATTTGAGAGTATAAGCTACGTGCTTATGACATTGATCAATATTGAGACAAGTTACACACTAAAATATTACCATCATGGTATTTAATGTGAATATCTTGGAATTAGAATAAAAGGGAGAACATTCTACTTCAAGAAGGAAAGCACCACTAGAATGGGGTCTCTAAGGAGAAGATAATAAGAAGTACTCTAGTAGAGTAGATGTGATTGTGATATATAGTTGTACCCCAATAGGGAAAATTTTGATCATTGATAAAGAATAAAGAATGATTTTTCCCTTGTAGATCTAATTTGATTTGGACATTGTTTAGATGGTGGGCCCTAGCATGGTCAATTGGCAAGAAAAATAGCTCAAGGATAAAACCTAAAAGATAGGTTAAAGTGAGCGAGCACAAATGTATATGCAATGGGGTAATGGCTTAGAAAGCCATAAAAATCCAAGAATATAAGAATGCACAAAGTGATGAGAGAGATGAAAATAAGAATGGAGAAAGCTAAGTTGACCTCAATATAAATTGAGCAATACATAATTCCATGGACTCATGTTCCAATATGAACTTTAGACCAATGTAGTTCACTAGAGTTTGGGAGAGGATGGAATGAGGAATGATTAAAAGTGACCAAGAAGTGATTATCCTTACAATATATGTGAATTTATGCATGTCTAAGCATAGATAAAGAAGATTGAAATGCATGCTACCTAGAAGCCTAATTCCACATCAAAAGCCTAGGTTTTATAGAATGTTCTTGAGAATCATTCATCAGAGTTAATGTTGATGTTAAGACTTTGAGACCTAAGCACAAATTGATTGCTATAGAAAAATAAATTAGGCATCATAAGTATGAATATATTAGAATGACATAATATTCCAATTGCACTAAGCTAGTTCAAATGTGAATATCTATAACTAAGGATAATGCTAAAACAATGACTAAAAATAGAGTTACAACAATTTACATTTAAACAAAAAATCAAGAACAAATAAAAAGATAAACATAAATGAACCTAACTTGGAATTAAGATATGATCTGAAGTAGGAACAAAAATGTTTAAAAATTAAATAAAATAACATCTTAATGACATGAGACCAAGATATAAATAATCAAGATCCATGTGGACCATCAAGGAATTCTTGAACACAAAAGAGAAAATCAAAATCAAATAGAAAAAATAAGACACAAACAATAATCAAATAAACAAAAGGGGCCAAGAACAATGCAATAACATAGGATTAAGATATAAACAATCAAGATCCATGTGAATCATCAGGATATTTTGAAACATAAAAGAGATAAACAAAAACAATCAAGAAAACACAAGACCAATAATGGAGACAAGAAGAAATAAAAGGAGAAAAGGAGAGGTGTGAAATCACAAAGAAACACCAAGAAAACACAAATAAACACACAAATAAAAACCAAGTTAGTGAAGTTTAAAGACAAATGTTCATGCATGTGTGGTAAAGGCATTACTTTCCACCACATCATATCAAAGAATAATGACATGACAATTGTTCCCTAATTAAAGAGGAACAATGATGGAAGAAATGGGGGAAAAGAAGAAAAAGGAAGGGGTCGGCCAGGCTAACTCTAGATGTATAAGTCAAGTGGACCTTTCCTACATAGTTCCATAGATGCATGTTCTAACATGAACTTCATGCCAAATATAGTTCTCCCAAGAAATGAGATAGAACAAACATGATGATCAAACCAACATGATTAATTTTATATAATAAATGGAAGATATGAAAAACAAATGAGAATGGTCTAGCAAATAAGAAACGGATGAGATGAGAAAGAATGATATTGCAAAATGGCAAGTGTGTGGGACAAGATGAGATGAATTGGCATTCCTATGACTGAAAAATGGAAAGAGCATTCTTTATTGACATTTGCTTACAAAATGGTGAGAGTATTCAATCTTAACATTTTCTCACAAAATGGAAAGATCATTCAATCTTAATAGTTTTTCACAAAATGGTGAGAGTGTTCAAACTTAACAGTTGCTCACAAAATGGTGAGAGCATTCAAACTTAACAATTGCTCATAAAATGATGAGAGCATTCAATCTTAACAGTTGCTCACAAAATGGTGAGAGCATTCAAACGTAATATTTGATTGTAAAATGGTGAGAGTTTTCAAACTTAATATTTTCTAGAAAAATGGTGAGAGTGTTCAAACTTAACAGTTACTCACAAAATGGCAAGAGCGTTGGATGGTAGAATAGGAATGTAGAAATGTATAGAAGCATGAGACAATGTTTTTGTTCTTTTATGGATCATGTTATAATGTTTTTGGTATTTTCAAAGTATTTATAATGTTTTTGGTGTTTTTGGGATAAAATATGCATAAGGTGGGACCATCTATTCGAGAGATGTATGTCCTAAGATTAGAGGTTCCAATAAGATAGCTAAGTTAGTTACAATGGCCCATTCTCATAAACCGATGAGAGTAAGGTTCTTGATAAAAAAAAGAAAGCAATAAAATATTTGTACTAAAAAGATTTAGCTATTTACTTATCAAAAGCTACACAAGATTGTCCTTGCTAAACTGCTTTGTAGAACAACTGCTAAAGATGTTCATAATTATTATAAGACATAATCAAGATCATAATTGGTTAAGGGATAAAAAGTGTTAAAGATTATAACATGTCCTAGACAAAACAAATAATATACCTCTTAAAGAGAGCAATCTAGAATGGGATGAAGAATGTTTTCAGAGTGCCAAGATTTCAAAGCCTTTACTATCAAGATTCACGAAAAGTGGACTTAGGTAGTATAAAATGTGTTCAAGGTAAGATAAAAGTGTGGGATAAAATTATGATAGCACAAGTTGCCCCTAAGTTATGGGTCTTATCAATAATGGTTCAAATTTTTTCATGCATACAACCTCTTAAGGTGTATGATGTTCATGGGCTCTAAAATTTATTCCCTCTTAGGTTTAGCCAATCGATATGTTCCTAATCCATAGTTTTTTGTGACAATGTATGGTTCTAACCAATTAGGCTGAAACTTACCTTTATTTTTGGGTTCAAAATTCATGTTATTTTAGTTTTCTTTCAAAACTAAGTCACCAATCTCAAATTCTTGAGGGAGAATACATTTCTTTTAGCTTCACAATTTGTTCTGATAGGCCTACAAGTTTTCTAGGGCAGCCAAATGCTTACCATCAATAAGTTCTAGTTCTTACAACCATGAGGCTCTATAGTCTTCATCATCTTCAATGTTCTCTAGTGATATTCTTAATGATGGGATCTAAATCTCAACCAAGATGATAGCTTTAGTGTCAAAAACAAGGGAGTATGGAGTAGCTCCAGTTGAGGTGCGATGATTGATTCTATAAGTCCAGAGGGTAGGAAAGAGTTACAAGTACTAATTATGGCCAACATTATTAACAATATTTTTTAAGATGTATAAAATGGTTTTATTTTTTGCCTCAACTTATCTATTGCCTTACGAGTTATATGGAGTGGATTTCTTATGCTTGATCTTGAATTTTGCACAAAGAGATTTCACATCTTGGTTTACAAAGGATCCAGCATTATCAAATATAATACAAGTTGGGATAGCATATCTATAGATGATATGGTAATGAATAAATTTGGATATTTGTTTCTTGGTAACATAAGTGAGAGGAATGGCCTCAATCTATTTGGTAAAGTACTTGATCATAATCAAAATGTGATTATGGACATCTAAAGATGTTGGGTTAATTTTTCCAATGACATCAAGACCCCATGTTGAGGATGTCCATGGTGTTGTAATTATCTACAATGGTAAGGAAGGTGCATGTATCAAGTTGCCATTTTCTAATAAGGAACACACTTCTTTACATAATTACAAGGATATATCTCCATTTTAGGCCAATAATAGCCTATTCTGAGAAGTTTCTTTATTAGGAATACACCATTGGTATGGGCCCCACACATTCCTTCATGAACCTCCTTTAGTGCCTTCTTGGATTCTCCCAAAGATAAACAACAAAGAAGCATTCCATCATAGACTTTTTGATAAAGCGTGTTTCTATGGAAGATATAAGGTGTTAGGTGATGAAGGAAAAAATTTTGTTGGTTATTTGAAAGGTTGGTAGGAAAGACATGGCTATGGAAATAGTTATAAAAATATTGGTACCATGGTAGCTCAGATGAGAGATTAGGATCAACAATGGTGCATATCATCTATGAATATGATAAAATATGTGCTGGCTAAAGAATTTTTTCAATCAGGGACTGATACTCTTTAGCACTATCATGCATTTGAATCATGGAACCAATTGTTGCCATGGCATCGATAAACCTATTTTTGACTTGTGGAACTTATTCAAACTATAGAGATTTAAAATATCTTTTAAGATTATCAACAATTTTCTTGTAAGGTAAAAGCTTATCATTTCTTATTTGATATTGATCAATTTTTTGATTTATGATTAGATGTGAATCTCCATAAACCTTTAAGCTTTGAATATCCCATTATAAGACAAGACAGAGCCCTAAAACCAATGCCTCATATTCAACCATATTGTTTGTACACTAAAATTATATATGGAAGACTTTAGGAATCAAATCCCCTTGTGGTGTTATCAACAATATGCCAACTCTAGATTTTCAAGATGTGAAGGATCCATAAAAATAGAGTGTCCACTATTTAGGTTCTTATGATGCTTTTTATATCATCATGATAGAATCATTTGAAAGGTCGAAGTTGAGAGGTTGAGTGGTTGTAATAGGAGATTCTACAATTTGGTCTATAATAATATGCCCTCTGATTACCTTCTAATTTTGGTATTGAATGTCAAACTCACTAAGGATCATAATACATTTATCCATGCATCCTTGGAAAGCTACTTTAGATCAGATGAACTTTTCTTGATATGATTGCAACCAAAAAATCCATCCATAAAGGATAGTATCTCATACCCAGTAATTGAGTCAACAATCATGTCAATGTTTGGTAGAGGAAAATCATCTTTGGGACATGCCTTACTGATATCACAAAAATTAGTATAAACACGTATGCCTAGGGTGTTTTTACTTACTGGTATTATGTTATAAATCCATTTAGATTAGTCTAGTGGTATGATAAAATTAGATCCTAACAACTTCTCCAACTTGGCCTTAACCAAAAGGGTGATGCATGGATGTATCTTTCTTAACTTTTGCTTGACTAGTTTAGCATCAGGGTGAACATCTAGATGATGCAAAACTAAATCAGGATCTAGTCCTAGCATGTCAGAATATGCCCATGCAAAGATGTCTATATAATCCTTAAGAATGGATATAATATGTTCCCATTCTATTTTAGTAAGGAAAGCTCTAAGATAAACATTTTTGGGATCCTCATGGGTTCCCAAATTCACTTCTATTGTGCTCTTTATAAGGAGTGTGGATCCATCTTATAGAATTATAGGTAATGTATGGTTGTGATCATCTTCTTCTACCATATCTTCTTTTTGTTCCTCCTAAAGATATAGATAATATGAAGAATCAGAATCTACCTTCTTAGGTAAAGGATAATTGGCAAAGACCTCTATAAACTCAAGAGCAAGATACTCAAATATTTGATGTTATTCTAAAGATATGCTTGTACTAGCTATGGAACTTGGGCTAGATAGACTTTTTACATCCTAAGAGGATGAGAAAACTTTCTTTCTTGGGAGTGCCTAAAATAGGTTGTCACTCAAAGGCTTGTCTTTTTCTTTACTTTTTCCATAATCAACAAGTGCCTCAAAGAGGTTTTCACTTGAAGATATCAAATTTTTTTTCTTTATTATGATCAAGAAATTTTACCTACTCTCCAAAGTAGGTAGAAGGATTCAATGAAAAATCAAAACCTTACTTATGGTCCCTAATGGGGAATGCATCTTGTAGGCCCATGTATTTTTTGATTGATTATTTATTTTGAAATTCATTGAGGCATATGACCAAATTTTACTGATCCTAATCTATGAGTTTAGGATGGAAAAGGCATAGGTTATAGTGAAGTTTTGCTTTAGGATGGGAAGAACCAATGGTAAAGATATAATATCCTGCTTCAGGAAGGGAAGCACTACTTGGATGGGTCATGGTCAGTATGGCATTTGAATCAAACAAATTTGAATTAGTAAGCTCATCAAAAAGGCTATAATGGGATGTTACATCACTATTAGGAGTCTTATTACTAGTCACTTTAGAAGAATCGCTACCAAATGTTATGAGGTCATCCTCTGGTGGTTTAAATCTAAGACCATGATTCCCATTAACAACTCCAGATAATAAGGGCTATAAAATTCCTTGAACTTGGGGGATAAGGCCTTTCCCTATATAGTCAAGATGATCCATTATCATGTTAGGTATAAGATACTTTAAATTCTAAAAATAATCTACAAGGCCCTAGGAATATAACCAATCTCCCTCAGTAAAATCCTCTTGATCTTTCTTTGGTGTGATTGTAGGTACAAAAACCATAAGAGGTTTTGGTTGTTTCTTCTTTGGTTGCCAAATCTAATCAAGTTTGTTAGAAGTCTAGGAAGTTTTAGGCTTACCAAATGTTTTAGCAAATTTTGGTAATTTTTCAATATGGAGGACATCTTTCAGATGATATATGGAAATCCCTGCATCTTTAATAACCACCTTCTTGGCTAGCGATATAGGAAATGGATCAATTAAGGTGGAGGCTAGATCACCAGGGTCTATATAATTAGATGGAGATGGATGAGAAATGATGGCTTTATTCTTCTTTGTAATGAATTTAGAATCTAGGCAATAGTTATAATTATAAAACTCTACTTTGAAATGTTTGAAACATTGGTATGGTTGTTGATGAATGAGAATATTAACCTTGATCCCATCATGGGGAAACTTAAGGCATTGGTGAAGAGTAGATGGAGCTACCTGTACTTCATGGATCTAAGGATGACCATGGATTATTTTATAAGTAAGCTCAATATCCATAATATGGAATAATGTGTTATGAGAAATAGCCACAACAATGACTAGCAACCAAATTATACAGGATGACTCCCTCTTGGCATTGTTGTAAGCCTTGATTGTAATAGTCTCTGGTTGACTCCCTCTTTGTCCATGTAACCTAATCACCACACTAATTTATGAAATATGATGTTCAACCCTGAACCATTATCTATAATAACCCACTTGATCTCATGATCCATAATGATGATCTCAATGTATAGTGGGTTATTATGATTTGGGCTAAGGGTGGACATGTCCTTTTGATCAAATGTGATTTGCTAAAATGAAGACAAATGTCTAATTAGGTTCAAGAATTGATCAATGTTTATATCATTAGGCATAATAGACTCTTGTAAAAGTTTTTTGAGGATGGTTCTATAGACATCAGATGTTCACAAGAGTTCTAATATGGAAATTTGTGTAGGGGTTTTATCTAATTCGTCCATTATACTATAAGGCCTTGAAATTATGGATTGAACTAGTTTAGTATTTATTGGGATAGTATTCGGCTTTGGAACCATTGGCACAATGTTATCATGGGGTTTATGGAAAGAAATGGGTAAAGGACCCTAGATGGTAACTCATAGATGTCTAGTTGTATCTACATAAACTAGAGGTGGTAAGGAGTCATTATAATTAGAAGATCAAGGCAAAGGGCCTTGGATGGTTATTCATGGGGGATTAATGACATTGCTATAATTTTGGGTCAGTGAGGAGCCTCTAGAAGAATGGTACTATTATTCAAGATTACTAACCTATGCAAATGGAGTAGCAACATGATGATATGAACTCAACATGGTATTACTAGGGGGAGAGGGTGTTGACCCTATAATGATGGGTCTCATGTTGTGAAGAACATGAGATTGGCCATGTGACATCATAGTAATAGTGGCAATGTGGGTTGCAAAAATGCATCCCACAATGTTATTTTAGTCTTAAGGCACATTGTTATAAGCACATTATTAGTGTGGGGATCATGATCTTGATTATGCTCATTATAATTCTAACCCTATTTTTGGTTTTGATTCTACCTCTATCCTTAATTGTGACCATTTTGATTATTTCTTGGTGGTGGTGGATCATGTCAAGGAAAGGGGTCTTTGTAGATTCCCATATCCTAATTTTTGTCCTGATTAGGGGCCAACTTAATTTATAGCTCACCATTTTCAATAAAGTCTTCAGTAATATGTCATAATTGAATACAATGATATGCACCATGATCATCAACATGATGAAAGTTACACCATTCATTCTCTTTGTACCAGTCTAGTTTTCACTAATCTTGAGGAAATGGCCTTGATACTGGCCATATAATTAAGTTAGCTACAATGAGCTTTTGTAATACTACTTCAACTGATTCTCCTAACTTGCTAAAGACTCTAAAATTATTATGAAATGTCCTTTGTGGAGGTTTTCTTTGCAAAGTAGGTAGTGGATTTGAGGGAGTTAATTATACATTTGGAGGAGGCATAGTCTGTACTATTTATACATGTCTTATTTCTATCACCCCATTTCTAACCATATTCTTATTTTTGTGAAAGCCCTTAGACTTATTGTACATAACTATTTGAGGAGCTAGTGATTTAGTCTGATTAGATTCTTGTCCTTATGTAAAGATCTTAACAAGGCCCCTAGTAATAAGAGCCTTATCAATCTACACTCCTTTGTCAATAATTTATTCAAATGAGTTAGCACAAGCTAATCATAGATTGTGCATAACTTCAGGATGAAAATTCTATGCAAATATATTAGCCAACTATTTATCTAGTAAATTGTGTTAAAAGTAGCCTACCAATGCTCTCCACCTTTCTATATATGTAGCAAAACTTTCACCATCATGATGTTTAGCTTTACATAGGTAAAAAATGATCAATTCATGTTCTATGTTATATGAGAAATGGTTAACCAATTTTTTTCATAAGTCATTCTAATCCTTAACTGATCTCTTGGGTAGTTTAAGTAGCCAATCAAGCTATTGTCCTGCTAAACTTCATGAAAATAGTCATATTAAGTACTCACTATTATAATCAACCTCTTGACATAAGATGAATAATGCCTGTATGTGTTCATGTGAATCTCCTTTCCCTTTGTATTTGTCAAATTTGGGTGCCTCAAAGTGAGGTGGAAAGTGGTTTTGTAGAATAGATAAGTCAAATGGATATGGGCATATCTCATTGAATTTATACTTTTTGACTCTATTGTTCATTTCCAATATTTGGATAATTTCCTTCATATAATTTCATTCTTGCATGTTTGGTGCATTTATGGATTGGATAATATGTTGTTGGGGTGGAATGTGCCCCTAGTTTTATTACTATTAGGGTGGAATGTGTCCCTAGTTTTATTATTGTTGGGGTGGAATGTGCCCCTAATTTTGTATGAATTTATAGGGAGCGTATACCTTTCGATCCATGATTTGGTTCTGATTGACTACTTGAGTTGAGAACATAGGCCATTGATTCTTGGATTGTAAAACATTCATTGAATTTAGTTGTTTCACATTTTATTGATTTTGAAAATGTCTATGTTTATTTACCAATATTTGGTTTATTTGAGAGATATCCTCAATTTGAATGGAATTTTTGGGTTTCTAAGTTTGTAAAGTAAAAAGAGGCTCTTGATGATTGAATAATGTATGTTATATATCAAATGGAACATCTTTTAAGGTCTCTTGTGACTTTAATTATTCATTTTGATTACCTTGATCCACTATGGTAATGTTCTCATCTAATATTTATTGCGTACTATCCACCATATCTTCATGTTATTTGGGAGCATTATTATGAATTGAAGTGGCAACTAGGGAGTCAATTAAGTCTGAGACAAGTTGATCTACATATCATTGACTTATTATCTTTATCTTAGTTAAAATATTTAGATTTGTGGGTTTTTACTTTGTTTATATTTCCTTTCCTTTTTAGAAGAAGAAGGTGTGTCTATTTGTGCAAAATATTACTCTTGCCATCATTGTTCTCCTTCTCTAACTAAGGTAGGTAATTGTTTTATAGGAAATTCATAAGGAAGTTTAGCACCTAATTCTATTAATTTAAAAATAGCTTCATCTTGGTCTTCTTGGGGTTGATATTCATTTTAATCATCTTCAAATCCTACTATTATGGGGATATCATCAAAAACAATGGAGTTATCTTGACCATCATAAAATTGTTCATCCTCATAACTAGGGCCATAAGAGGCCCCACTATGAGTGAACCTTTGAGTCATGTCTAAAAAGATCCACTCTGTGTGTTTGACTAACTGTGGACCAATGTTTGATAACCAATTATGCAAAGTATGCTTTGGCTCTCTTTTTAAACAAGTAACAAGCATACTTTGAATGGTTTCATGGCAAAGTGGGAAGAAGACTCTACTAAACTATCAAGTTTTAAATGTTTCTAGGGGAATCAATTTCACAATTACTTTCATGCCAAAAAATGCAAAATAAAAGTATGGATTTTGGGTCTATATCACTCAGAATGTTGCAAAAAGGTCTAGTCCTTTTTGCAACCACTATATCCTACTATTTAGGGGAATCTAAGTATAGTGTGATGTCCAAAGTACCATTACATCCTATGTGAAACTCCAAAGGAGTCAAATGAATTTAATTTTAGGAGGTGAAACCCCAGGTCAAAGCTTCCCTAAAGAACTTGTGGGAGGTGATGAAGTTCCCCTCGTAAGCCAAGATGCATAAAAACAAAGAAAGCATGAAAATAGAAAGACTTTAAGATCATTTTCAAGATCACCCAAACTTTAGCAAGTTTTCAGGGAGTGCTTTAGATGACTTTCTTTATAAGCCTTAGACTAGGCTACATTACAATAGGAATGGTGTTTTTGATTCCAAGGGTTCCTTATAGGGGAAAAATGGAAGAGCATACATGTAGCATACCTCTTTTTTCCAAACAAGATTAATCTAATCAACTATTACAAACAAGAATTAATAATTGTGTTCAATTTTAAACCCAAATGAAATGTTTGGTGGTGTTCATTTGACCCCTTGGTCTTAGTTGTAAACTTTGAAAACATTTACCAAAAACATCTAAAAATTATTTTTTAAACACCAAAACAAGGTTCCTAATCAAATTTTAAGCATGTAAAAGTGATTTAAACATGTTTTAATAAAATTTTAAACTTCATCTTACAATAAAATTGTTAGCATGTCCTTTAGCTTTGAAGCCCTTTTGAATTTGAAATAAGAAACTTTGGAAAAGTAGGTCTTGATCTATGTTTTTGGAAAAAACACAGTGATTTACATTAGTCAATACCATCAACATCAATTATGGCCAACTGAGATCTGACTGATGTCAATTTTGCTGAATGATGTCAGTTAAGCTAAGTAACCAATGTCGAGTATTTTTGTCGACGTTGGTTACTGTGTAAAAACCATGACAACCAAAAATGACAAAATAAAGTTAGAAAACCAATTTTCGAAGAGTTTTAAAATCTTAAGTAAGTTTTTTAAAGTTAAAAAAGGATATCCTTTAGGTGTAGGATGCATCTTGTCCCACCAAGCGTGCCAAGATGTAGAGAGGATTATAAAGCAAGTTAGTCAAGCATTAGTCCATAATCCATGAAACATGCATAAATAAATAACTAACCAAGCCTATCTATTTATATGGAAATTACAAAGGATAACAAGAAAAAAATGAAAGAAATCAACACCATATTACATTCCCAAATGGATTCACCATACCTATGTAGCTCAAAAACATGTTCTCCCTTGATCAAGCATCCTTGTCTTTGTCAAAAATGGTGGTAAGCTCCTCCAATGCCTCAATAACACTCCATAAAACCTAAGATCTTGATTGTAAACCTCTAAACTAGCCTATCAATGAAGTTTTGTGAAAATAACTTAGCATTATAACTTTGCAATGTTAAAACTTTGGAGATATTTGAGCATAATAACCTTACACTAAAATAACTTAGAAATGATTTCCATGGCCTCTCTATTTATAGATTTTTGAGATTGGTCAGGATTAACCATGACCATCCATCTCAAGATTGAGATGTGTGGTTGAGGATGATCCTAATATTTGGAATTAAATCCATAATTATCCTTAAGATGACCTTTAAAGAAGGGGAATTTAAGAGGCATGGGAGGCATTGACTTAGCATGGATGACCCATAATCTTGATATTTTATGCACTTATGGCTTGATGGATGACACCCCATAGATGATGTCAGTACGTGATGCAGATAATAAGAATCAATTTTCAAAAAGTAATATTCAACAACTCATGGAAAATACACTTAAGCTCTTGATTTGGATTAATTAGCCTTAAACAAGGTTAATCAACATTTATGCAATTATTTGAAAATTAACCCTCAACTAATCAAAATGGTCAAAAAGTCATATTACTGGGTTATAATTTGACTCGAGAAGAATTAGAAGGTGATGCTAGATGTGTTGTAATTGTATTCCCATTTAGGATGTTTCCAATAAAAATAACAAAGGTACATGATGTGTATTAACTAATTATAAGAAAAGAGCGATCCAAAGCACTAAATGGAGAAATGGTCATTTTAACTCAAAATGATTTGATCAACATTAGCTAGCCCATAAAATGCATCTCCCTATTTAAGGATACTTTGACCTAAAATGGCACTTGTAAATGACAAGTTCAAACCATTTAGGATGTTTTATAGATTTTGACCTAAAATGTGCATTTGAGTGCAATTCATGTAAGATTGATAATTTCAACACAAATGGTGTTAAAAATTAGATGTCTACAAGTCTCACCACCCTAATTGAAAGCAACATGATCATCCATTTTCTAGTTTACATTAATGGAATCAGGTTGCCCTTAGACTTCTTAAGTCTCTCTTTGTGGTAAAAAACTTATCTCTTGATATTGACATCCTTTAATAGAAAAATATTATTATGTCATTTGTGGCATAGTCATATTTTGTGACACCAATGCTTGCTTCTAAACGTCATTGATATTGGAGGGATGCCAACATGAGTCCTACATCAAGTTATTTTGAGGTGGTTTAGGAACAATAGCCTTTGAAATGTAAGGTGCATTAATATCAAGAGATGCATATGGTTTATATTGAGTTATGGTTCCTTTAGATTGTTAAGATGGTCTATTCTATCTAAACCCTTGATAAGAAGGCCTTTGATCTATGAAGGGATGATAGGTGGGTTGACTTGGTTGTTGATAAGGCCTATTTATTTGATATTACTACCTCTTCAATTGTACTATTTCATTTCCAAAATATTCTAACAAACCTTTCATCCCTCCAAGTTCACTATCTTGACTAGAAGGGGATGCAAATTAGGCTTGAGGAGGTAGAATAAGAGTTAATGATGGAATTTGAGGAGCTTAACGGGCTGGTATAGACTACAATTTTGGGAAGATAGGCATTAACTGGTAAGAAAAATCTTATCATCTTGTATCATATTATTCTTTACTCGTATTTCAACCTCATAATTATATGGCAAGGTATCACCACCCATTAACTATATAATCACACTAATGTTAGAGTTTAGGGCTCTCAGATAGTATAATAAGGCATATTCTTGGAATGGCCTAATCAACATAGGTATCTTTGTCCATGTCTTTTGGAATTCAAGGTTAAAGTCAGTCATGAACTCATTAGGATCCATTTTTATGGTATTAAATTATTCAAATAAGGACAGGTGGCCAGATTTATCCTCATATTATCTAATTAAGTCTGATCCTAAGTCATCCCAGGAAGAAATGGAGTTTAGTAAGAGGTTTCTATACTAGTAAAATGCTTTTCCTTTGAAAGAAGTATCAAGTAGTCTAATAGATACATTCTTTTGAACAACATTATGGACTGAACAAAGGCTAGCAACACCTTTGATGTGCTCAATAGGATTTGTTTGATCTTCTCCTAATAATAATGGAATACTCTTAAGAGTTGATATAAGAATGTCATCAAACTGGGATAAATTCAATGGACTACCTCTATTGAATAGAACAAACACTTAGTTTCTTATGGCCATTTAGACAGTGGGAATTTCACTGCTTAGGATAATAAGATGACTAGGAGATAGATATTTATTTTGAGGATATGGATTTTTACTATTAAATATTTCTTTTTTGTATGAAGTGGAAGGCAACTCAATGAACTCAAGAAGAATAGTTTTACTAGCCAACCTTATGGTAAAATTTGACATGTAAGTGTTGCCTAAATGCTACTATGAACTCTACAAATTGAATAATATTTATCTTATGATGATAATTTATTTATTCTTCTACTATGAGTACTTATCTTTAGCTCCAAACAACAACTTGCCAAAGAGAATGATTCCCACTGGGTGTGCCAAAAACTATTGTCAATCAGGAGTCTTCCATTTTGAGAAAGTGTGTTATTTCTCACTCCTATTTGAATATGGAATGTCTCCAAAGTATGGGTGACTTTATAAGGTAGATAATCTCTAGATAGGGATGGTTCCCTTGGTTCTCTCATTAAAACTTACTCTTAACCTACTATCTACTAATTATGGCAATGAAAAGGGTGAAAAAGTTATTGTTTGCAATGGAATTGAAGATAAATTGAAATTAAGGTGATTCACTAGTTCTTTTATGACCCTTTACACCTGAAATTACACTCTTTTTATAGGGAAAACTTGCACACATTCACTACACTCAGGTAAGATTTATATAAAAGTGTTTCATAATAAGGATTCGATAGACTCAGTTTATGCAAAGAAGGATAAAAATAACATTCAATGTTTGAAACTAAGTTGGTTTATACACTTAAAATGATATGTATAACATCAAAAATATCTCATGAAGGTATAATAAATATATAATAAAATAGGAAAAAAAGCATTTCACTAATCTATATCAATGGAAAACATATACACTTATCTCAAAAAGACTAAAAATGGAGGAACTTAGCTTCTTATTTATCTCAAAAGGTAAATACAAATTGTGGTAGACTTTAAGCACAATCCATAAGAAAAGAGTGATTTTTACAGAATTTAAAAATTAATTCATATATTAAAATAAGTGCTTAGAGACAAAGTAGCCCTAAAATAGGGGATTTCAAACTTGGTCTAAGTTCCTCCTTTAGTGATACGTAGCATTTTTCAACCTTTCAAATATTAATCATCAATATCATGGCATAGAATAGATATTTTTCAAATTTTTTGGGATTTGGAAACTTAGCATAGTGTATATTTAAGCCTATACCACTTGGAGAGTGCTTAGATTCTTGCTTTAACCCCTATATTTTAGCCTTCATGTCTTCTTGATGAATGAGTCTCCCTCCATGGATGCAAGCCTTAAATTCCATTAAATTATTTAGTTTAAACCCTTCTTAATTTGCATGAATTATTCTTGAACAATTGGCTCAATTTTTTATAATACTTATTCAACCTTCTTTTGACTTTGTGTTCAAATAGGTTGTAGGAAGGAAAGAGAGACCTTTTCCAACTTGGAGACATTTTACAACTTGTACGCATTCATTAAAAACCTATTAATATGAATTATTAAAATTCTAATGTTGTGTATCATATCATTTATCAACTTTTAAAATCATTAATAGGAATCATATGTATTGATCTAGTCCTAAAAACCTCTTACATCTTTCATTTTCTACTAGGCATGGAAGGTAAAAGTTAGTATTTTACTCAAAATTGCTTCAATTTTGTAAATCTCCACCATATATGACTTCTCAAGGGCATACCAGACCTAGAATAAGGAAATTTTATCCATCAGTCACTCAACAAGACTTGAATTGACACCAAAAACTATACATTTCCCATGAGTTCCTTGTAGCCTTATTTTATAAAAATATCCTTGTATAAGAGAATATGGAGATTAAAATGGTAATATAATAAAATTTTTAGACACCCTCTATCCCCTTTAAACTCCAAAAAAAAATTGGTGGCCAAACTCCAAATGTAGATAAGTTTTTATCACCTTCTCTCAGCCATATTAGGCTTAATTAACCCTCCTAGGCCTAAAAGGTGTAAAATTAGATCTTGAGATCCGTAAAGTGTATGAAAATCACCAAAAACATTATATTATATTTTCACATGCTGACATCAAGATCCATGCCAATTTTTTTGGTCTAGAACACTATAGAGGTACTAGAACTATGAAATGGCCATTGGAAGGCTTGCCTTTTTGAGGCATTTTCTGACTGGCCCAAATGAATTAAATATTTTGGGCATCTTTAGATGATTTATTATAATTTTTTAAACTTTTAAAAGTAAAAAAATTCTCAATATATCTTCCCCATTCATTTTCAACCTTTTATATGCTCCAAGACACCCATTTTAGCTCAAAAACATGAAGTATAGTTTTTATACTATTTTTTACATGTGAAGGTAAAAAAAATTACATTTGGAGGACCCTATGAGAGTCTAATACAAAATATTATAGTTTATATTATTTAAATTGGCATTTTATGTGGTTTCCAACTCAATCTCTGCAAACTAGTCCAAACTTGAGTTTTAGGAGGGTTTTTAGTAGTTTTCACCCTTAAGGATGATTCATAAAGTTATGATGTATAACTTATGAAAAAATTGAAAAAAAAATAATTTAAATTCCCCATATAAAATAACCTAAATCCTTTAGGTCCCATGCTAAACCTCCATTCTGGTGTGAGCATCCAAACTTGGCCTATCGAGCTCTCTTAGGCATTTTACGCACCTTGTTTTGAGCTTGGGCCAATAAATGGATTCTTCATGAATTTTTATATAGATAAAAATATATAAAAAACATAATTTATGACCATATTAATTTTCCCATGATTTTTAATGCTTATTTTTAGTTGGAAGTGGAAATGACCCCTTTTTGGGCATTAGACCTATACTATACCTAGTGGGCTTTTACTGCAAATGGCCACTCACCACCACCTATGAGTGGTTTATCAAGATTAATATTATTTATTAATGTTATATAAAACTAAATTAAACTTATTACACCATCCAAAAGTTTCAAATAGTGTTTCCAAGACCTATCAACACCTCTTGGATCAAATTCTCACCATAGCCTGCATTCTAGTTTGCTTGAAAGTACCCTATCTCTCAGACAAAACATAGGATATTTAACCTATTTTTAATAAAATTTTGAAGTTAATATTTGTTATATTATGTAAATATGACCATATTTACCAAATTTTTTAGTTTTATCACACCCCTAGAACCTCCAACCATCATAAATTCTCAGGTAGACTTTTAGAAAACCTCATTGTGTGCATGGTTTTTTGAGTCGACTATATGCAACATGATATAAACATTATCTAAAATATATTTCCATGATTTATGAATAATTTTAAGTTTTTGTGTATAAAAAATCTTAATATCCTTTCAAACATATTAAACACTTCATCCTTTGTCAACATTTCAATGCATATCTTTCACTTGACTGGTCTAATTAATAGTCAATTGTGACTGAGTTGTTGGCTCAAGTAATGTTATAGGTGTCCATTTTTTTTATGAATTTGATAAAATTATAGTTTTTTATAATTATTATTTATATACTAAATCTCTATACATTACTCATATGACCTTGTATACCACTGTGCTTCTCATCTATCACTTACCAACTTGAAGGAGGGTTTAAGAGACTGTAGGTGAACCTGATTATGTGGTTTTTCCTTAGATAACCTAATTTTAATTATTAAAAAACTCATTTAATTATTATAATTCCATTATGTGTGACCTTTCATTATCAATAAGCTTAACTATAAAGCATAGTGTTAGAAAACCCTTGGAGTGATTGTGCTTAGACTATGTTTGGGGATGTAACATGTTCTTGATAGGGCTTGACTAAGCTATTAAATGTTTTTAATTTTATCATGATATTAAAAACTTGTCATGTCCTTATTTATTACTCATGACCTTTAAAAAGGATATGAAACCCCAACGTTTTGTAAGAAAATTTTCATATACCAATGTCTTAAGGAAACTCCTTCTGACTATGGTGGTTGTGTATATGTGTGGTTGTAATGCATACTTTTGGTGTATGACTATATAGGTGCTTTAAAAATCTAATTAAACATTTTGAAAACTCATAATTATATTTTAAACCTTTAATTATCCCCTTGATAACATTCATTATACCATATTTAACTATCTCTTCCTGGTCACAAATACTTTATTAGGTACTTGATTATACTTTCATGCTTGTCCAGACTAGGGATTTGATTTAGGATTTGAATGAGTTATAAATCATGTGATAATAATTTTTAATGAAATTTTAATTTATATTTTATTCATATAGCCACAACATCATATTTTTAATGTTTAAACCATGAAAACCTTACTAAGTTTGTTGTACACCTAGTCGGTTGTAGGTGTCTTTTTTAAGAGTTGGTTGTAGCTTCCTTTCCCCCTATTAAGCCCTTATTTAAACTTTAAAAGATTTTTCCTCTTTATATATTAATGAAACTACTAATATAAATTTTATTTATTGTATATGATGCTTTATTTATCATATTAGAGCCTTAAAAGGTCTTAATTGTTGCAAGACTATTGTAGGTCACGATTCCCAAAGTAGGCCTATAGGTTGATTTTATAGTGGTCTGTAGGTCTCTATTTTGAGCCTTTTGAGTAATTTAATTTTTTATTATATTAAACTTTAGATCCATCATTCCAATTACTAGTTATGAACACCTTATTCAAACTTTGAATAGACCTATGACTACTAAGACCCTATTTACTGTAGATTCTATCTATATTAGGCCTATAAGTAGTCCTTTTGAGTGTACTTGGCTATTATGATCTTGAGACATATTTATTTCAAGGATTAAAACCCTCTTAGGTCTATCATTGATATCAGAACATAGTCAAAACTTTGAAAAACCTTATTCAAATTGACTTTATTGAGAACAATCACATATTTCCTTATCTTGACTATGTATATGTGTCTTATGTATAGATAAGGACTATATATATGCCTTAAAGAAGTATCACCATGATTTTATCCTCTAATGTAATTTATCACCATTTTTATATAAACATTTTACACTTAATAAACTCTTGTTCTTCCTTGCTTACTTAATGAGACTATGAAACAACTAGTCCTAACCAAACTATAGGTGTACTTTTTTAGCCAAAAGGGGCCTGTAGGTTATTATGTAGGACTAGAACTTTTTAATTCAACCCTTTTCAATGTATTCATTGAGTCACTAATGAAAATTCATACAAAGGAATCCACCTATGTGTGGAGGATGTCTTCATGATAACTTAATTCATTAGTGAAGCCATGAGAGACTTTGTTACTAGAGATATCATTGAAAAAATGTAGTGAAAGAATGCATCGATTTGATGTTAATCATCACTCTTGGAACCAAAAATCCACTCTTCTTGTTCAAGGATTTTATCCTACCTAAAGGATAAGTGATAGGACCATTTAGATGGATCTAAGTTTTCTTGAAACCTTTTATTAAAATGTCAAAATAATTACAAGGTCTCTATTTTAGAGCTTTTAGGGAACTTGTCCGCTAGCTTAGATTTATTCACTTAGAGTGATATATGAAGTCTATCTACCAATAATTGACATTAACCATGGTTGTCATGCTATCATCCAACTTCCTACGCATGATGACAGTCTTAAAAATTGTCAACCTCTCTCATACAACACTTTTAGAACTCTATGGGGGCAATTTGTAGGTGGATACATAGTGTATAGGGTAGTGAGGATAAAAAGTGTAAAATATGCATGGTGAATGATCTTATAATTAGTATTAGAGTCTACCATATTCTCTAGAAATATCCTTTCCACCTTAAGTGAGTTAAAGTTTGTCACAATGTTCTCTTCTAATGTGGTTATCCCTTGAAGGCACCTATAAGTATGCCTTAATGTTGTAAACCTAACATTGAAGTTAAGACATGAACCATTACATGATGTGTATAGAATTAATTGAGAGGTGTATGAGTAAAAAATTATACCAAAACTTTAATCAAATTTTAATACTAAAAATAAACTCTTAAAATGTCATCAAACCCCTAAAATCAATGCTCCACATTTTTGAGAAAACTTCAATCAAGATATTAACATGCTTATCAATAGTTCTAACATTTGTGTGTGTGTGTGTGTGTGTGTGTGTGTGTGTGTGTGTGTGTGTGTGTGTGTGTGTGTGTGTGTGTGAGGTGTAAAAATAGACAAGTGTCATCTCATGAGGAAAAAGTTACAATCAAGAAAAATTTCAAAGTGTGGTCTAAAATTATCTTCCTCAAAATTCTAAACTTGATGTGATCTTATCCCTCTTAAATGGTGGCTTGGAATGACTCTTAACCTTCTAGGATGACTCATCAACCTCATTTAAATTTTCCCATTCTTGGTTTAGAAGGAGTTACAAGTCCATGTTTTTCAATGCGTTACTCTTGATAATTCTTAATTGATATATCTAAATACATATTAAGCCAAATCCATGTTTTTTTCATCTTGGTGGAGCTGAGGATTAAGGCTCAACCTTATTCAAACTGATAAAGAACTTGCATTTGATAAAATAACCCACTTGATCCAAATGAATACTACTAGAACATGTCTCTCTTATCATCCTAAGCTTAGTTTATTTACTTGAGTATTGTTGTCACAAATTTGATACATATTATAAACCTTATAGGAGATTAATCTACCCATGTTCAAGCTAAAAAACATCTTCAATATTGAAGTATAGGTGTATTAGGTCTAATAAGACCCTTGATAACATTTTTACTTACCATTAGGTATCTTGAGACCTCTAAATAGTATTGTAATCACTATAATATTTCTTAATTAGTCCTAAAAACATCATTTCTACCTTTTATTGGTAATATATGACTCTAAGGTAATATAATGTCTATACTTAGTCAACCTTTATGAAAATGCTTTAAAACTACCTTTTTAAGCCTATAATAACCATCTTTTAGGCCAAATTTTGTATAATAGTCCATCACACGTATTATAAAGGTGATTTTTAAAGGTTAATATAGGTGTTTAAGGATCCTAAAATAAGTTTTTGGTTCATTTCAATCCATTTAGAGAATTTTAGATATCAATATCCTCCATTAGGCCTCTTCAGAGGGTTTAAATAGGGTTTAGGAGTGTTTGGGGTCTTAAAGATGATTCATAAATTCCAAGGACTTAAGAAAAGAAAAAATGTTATTAATATATATTAAAAAACACCCTAATCCTTCCCAAATAATCTTAGGATGCCATACACCTTCTCCTCATACTTCATACCTAAGCAAAGTTGACTTTTTTGGTTATTCAAGCCTATTGAGAAGGTCAAATGAGTGTTTTGACCCAATATTTCATTCAAATGTTAATTTTTTATTGTAGTATATTATAAAAGGTTTTATATACACTAAATTACTTATTAAAACACATATAAAATTCATTTTTTCTCTCAAACATCTTAAAGTTTGATCTGAGCACACATGAGGGTTTGAGAGTCAATTTAACTTTCTAGACCTAGTTGTCCTTCATTGAGGTTATCTCTTTCATCCATAGTTTCCAACCCTTAAAAAATATTATAACAAGATTCTATACATATATCCCAATAATATATACCCATATCAATACAAAATATATGCATGTTCTCTTTCTAAATTGAGTATAGACCTGTAGGTCCCAATTAGGCTTATAGGTGTTTATTTATTGGTCCTTGGACTGGGTTTACATTATAAGTAGGTCCTATTTGAATTGATGATATTTTTATGGTGATATTACTCAATATATAATATCTTATTTTCATCCCTCTAACTCTTTCATCCTTACAATATTAATCTTGCTCATTTAAGCCTATAATATACCTGTAAGCTTATATCAATGCCTAAAATTTGCTAAAGCTCACAAATCTCCATCTTGATTTTTTCTTTCTTCCTAAGGAATGAAAACCTATTAAACATATATAAAATATTATATCACACCTAAAAATCCTCAAACTAATCTTGAAATGCATATTTTCATCAACTTATATAAATAGACCTATAGGTGTTCATGGCTTTATAGGTACAATTATGAGGTAGACTTCATTTGGATTTTTTTGGAACTTTGGTGGTCATGGACCAATGTTTTATATTCAATTAATATTATTTATTACCTAATAATATACCTATTAATATATATTTTTTCATTACATTTGACAATTCTCCTCTTTTTTCTTGTTACAAGCATGTATGTAGTCAATTAAGTTTTTTGGATGTAATCTAAGGGTATGCCTTCTTAATTTGTTATATTTTCACCTTGAGAGTATAAACATATATTGGAATGTGTTGATAAGTTTTTTAATTCTTCTTAAAACTCCTATATATAATTACCACCTTCCATTTCACCTTCCACATGTGGAATTTGGTCACACTACCTGTTAGGTAATTAGGTTGCATCCTTCTTGAGGAGGAGTGTTCACATCCACCTCAAACCTAGACTAACATTAGAGTAAACTATAGGCTATGGGATACCTAAGATTAAGGTAAATAATCTAGTTTTTATGGGGATATATCCCCTAATTTTTCACTTCAAATCTCTCTTAGACCTAATCTTGTTGTAATGAAAAGGGAAAAGAAATTGAAACTGATAAAATAACATATGCTAGAGTGATACTACATCAAAGGTTGAAAATCCTCTCTTATTCTATCCTTTGAAACCCACTAATGAACCTAATTAATACCATAACTGATCAAACCTATTTATGATGTTCTAAGATTGAATGTTTAATATGAAGGTTAAATGAGAGTTCTGGAAGTTGAAGGACAAAGGCCTAGATCTACACAAAACGCTATTAGCTTATTGATACTTCAAGAACATATCTACTTACCAACACTTCATATAACCTACATAGAATAATAAATTAAATTTATGTGCATGAAAGGACCTAAATATGATAATAAAACTCATACATTCTTCAAGATCAACTCTCATAAAGCACACTAGCATTCAACCAAGAAATCTACAAGTATTCTTCTATTGATTCAAAGAGTACAAGACAATTTTGGTAGAGATTTTCTACACCTAGTAAAAGGATGCCAAAAAAAGAGATCAATGCCTAATTAAATATAATGTTTAAGAGATAATATAAAATATTATAGTTGTGGGAGAGGTTATAAATGAGACCAAGGTGGTATGGTAGTTACAATAGGTATATCCACCCTTCTCATGTATTGGCACTTCTTCAATGAGTCCAATTTGGCATTGATATCAAGTATGGAGGTTATAAATCCTCTATTTGACTTCATATATGCCTTTAAAATTCTCAAAATGGCCCAATATTTCCTCTAATGGTAGTTACATAATGCAAATGGTGTGTGGATAGGCCTCCAAGAGGCATTGAACATCCTTTCCTTCAATATGCATGATGACTTGTCCTTGAAGCTACCTTTACCCTATCATAATGGTATTAAGTTTTTCATATGATATCCTAAGTTATATTTACCAATGCCTCAAGGTGATTCATCAATGCCATAATGTTGTTATATGTCCACTGGAGCCTTAAAATTATAAGTTAAGTAGGTCTATTTGCAAGTTCTTCATTTTATGCATACTCACTATTTGAATGATTACGCGAGTTGAAACAAGAACCCAAAAAATTTTATAGGGATTGTATTCTCCTTTAATAACTCCATATAACAATACATAATACTTTTATTAACTATATTCCACTTGTAAATGCATTGACCTTTATAGTAAGCCTCTCAAACCAGTTCCACAAACTAGCTATTTAGAATGAGATAGTAGAGATACTTACAAGATCCCTCATAAATAATTATGATATTATATAAGTATAATAAGCCTTTAAATTACCTTTCCCATATTTTTTAACTCCTTTTTAGGCTCTAAAACACATCTTATTAACTAAAAACCTAAAAAATTGTAAGTTTAAGAGATGTTTGTACAATCTCCATACCATCAAGTGCTATGGACATGAGCCCCTCTGAGATGAAAACATGATCCAAGTGTTAGTGTATCAAGTACTGAGTATTTGAATTCATTTTTCATTAAAAAAATTTAGTTGAGTCACTATTAGGGTTTCAAGGGGGTTTAAGAGTGCTTGGGGGTCTTAAGGGATGGTTCATAGAGACTACGGATTGGATCTTTGAAAAAATTATACCAAATTCAAGACAATAGACCTCCCTAACTTACTCATATTTTTAGGCTCCCCATTTATATCATCCAAGATATGATGAGCATTTGAAGATGCTCTTTGTGGGAGAAACATGCTCATTGAGTAGCTCCAAAGTGTCTATAGGAAAAATAATCCACTATAGAGACTTTTATTTAGGTTTAAGGTGACAAGGATGTGTTTTAACATCATAATGATTCCTCCCTTAAAGTTTTTAAGTTTTATTGATATTTTAATGGCCCTTTATTTAACATTATTATTTCACCTTATTATGGCACTACCCCAAAGTGGGTTTTAGATTAATATATTTGCACACATGAACCTTGAACATTGGCCTAAACCCTAGGGTTGTGAGCCACTCCTACACTATATATAACTTTAAGTTTACCTAAAAGACTCTATAGAGTATCATCATTGGCCTAATTGGGCCATTTGACTTCCTTTAAGAGCACATAATTACCTACTTCAACCTTTGTGCCTACTTGCCTACTGAACTAGTCATGGAGGTCACTTTGATGACTTTTAGAGGACTTTTTCAAATGATCTAGGACTCATTTTACCTCCTTGACTTCATTATGTACACAAACATTCCTTATCTTCTTGTTCTTCATCTTAAACTAACACTTTCAATCTTGTTCTATATAATTTAACTCCTACATGTGCTGACCAATGAGTCACTGTGATACTTAGAAGGATTGAGGAGACCTTAAAGATCATTTCATGTTTAAACCACTTCATATAGATATATTTTGAGGTTAAAATCAACCATCAGGTCACTTCTAGGCTTTATATAGGGTTTGAGATGTCCACCATCTTAAATATGGTTCATAGCATATGGACATCCAAACCAAGAACAAATTCCATGAATCTACATGTATACACCTAAATTTCATTTATTGTCAAAATGCACCTACATCATTCTTCCTAAGTTTACGAATCATTATTATTAATTTAATAATTAACATTTCTTCCTAAAATCAATTAATTTATGTATTCAAATAATTTTGAAAAAGTCAATTATGCACCTTTTATTCTTTATTTTAATTATTTAATTACTTAATTTACCAATTCAAACTTCTCCCACTTTTCTCTCCCTCATCCCAACCAAATCCATGAAAACCTCCACTTCCTATGACTCCTTCACTTAGTTGGTAATCCATTTTGACTAAATATGCTAACCAACCACTCCTTTTCCTCACCTAGTTGAAATAGTCTCCGTCCTCATGGTTGAGGACTCATCCTCAACTATTGATCATTTGGAACCTTGAAAAAATATAATTGATCATCCACTGTCAGATCGTAATCTAAGATTCTAAAAATAAGTTTGAGAATCCTCATTTAAAAAAAACACAAATGTTACAATCATTCACAAATCTTGAGAAATCACAATCAGAATCTATAAAATCATAATCAAATATTGCATCCAAAGTGAATAAAATTCAATCTTTTGCATCCAAATGCTTCTCATTTCACCTTTACATTGGAAGAGTCAGTACCACATTTTAATAGAGCAGCTTATATATAAATCGTAATGGAGGAATCTTGTATTTAAACTATGAATGCTTTTTATTTTTGTTTCTTACATTTGTTGCTCTAACTCTAGTATAATTTAGCTTATAATAAACTTATTCTTTGTCTTTACACTTTTTAATTCATACATTTTTGGTACACTTGATGGGACTTACCCACATATTTTTAATCTTCTTGTTTTTTTTGTGCATTTAGTTCATGTGTTTTTTGATCTGGTATGGACTATAGGTTATTGTCTAATATTTCATGTTTAGCTGTATGTTTTTCCTATGTAACAGTGATTTTAGACCACATTTCAGTGATTTTTTAAAATTGGATAACATTTTTGTCACCTTTTTCATGTTTTTGTTCATCTTGTGTTTTCTAGGTTAATAGGAATTTTATACTAGAACAATTATTTCATCCAAGCATAGAGGTATTGTACTACCTTGCAGTGATTTCATCATAACTCAAAGCAAAATTGTCATTTGGTATAGTGATTTTGTGTTTTTCTACAATGATTTTGTCATTTGGTGTAATGATTTCATCTTTCTCTATAGTTTTTTTGTAAAATAGTTATTTTGTTATTCTGTGAAGTGATTTCATTGAGCATAACAATGATATTGTTTCTATAAGCCTTTTCTATTTTCTATCTTTTTCCTACATGATCATTTTGCAATTTCACTTTTTTGACTTAACTATGTAATAGTGATTTCTTCACATAGGCTTTTTTTGTGTGTGTTTTTCATGGGTTTTCATTTCTTTTTGCAGGTTATCTTATTCCTTAGCCCAAGTAAAATAAACTAACATCTTTTTTTTAGAATGCTGGAAAAAGACAATTTCAAAAAAAAGAGCAAAGAATCAAACCAATTTTTTTTAACTAACATCTTTCATTTTTAGTCTTTTACATTCTTAGTAAGTAAATCATAATTTATTTTATACAAAGTAAATCTATTTGTTGCTTTTATCTTCTTGTCTGGTTTCAAATGTTGTGTATGATTTTTTTTTGGCATCATGTTGGTGATGATACCTAGAAATCAAAATCAATCTTGTAACTTATTTGTTACCCTAGTTGATCTCGTGTATGCTCTTTCCTTGGCATCATGCTAGTGATGATCCCTAAAAATCATAAACAAGTATAAACACTTTATTTTTATTTTATTAAGGACTCCATTGACCATGGATTTTAAAATTACACAATAGGCCAAACCCCATTTTATATTAGGGTATATAAATTGAGACCCAATTGTTTCAATTACCTAAGCGACTGTGTGTTTTAAGCACATAGTGATGTGAGGGGATTTCATGTTCCAATACCTAAGGTTTTAATAGTTGAGTCAAGATCTAATATTGTCAATTGTCAACAAACTAAGACCCCTATGGCTATTTTGGGCACTTTGAGATAAGACCCAATAGTGTGCATCTGCATATCAATCTCTTTTATGGTTTTATTCCCCCTAGATAAGCTCGTGTATACCTTAATCCTAGGATTGTCTCTTTATCATTCAACTTTGGTACATCAAGTAGTGGTTAGCACTGAGAGATTACTTTCCCCACACACTCAAAACTAGAGTCAATGGGCCATGGGCATGTTAGGATCCTCCATGGTTAACACCTTAAAATATTAAGCCACAATTGAGAGCAAAGATGAGTAAGTGATAATAGAAAGGCCAAAAGTTGTTCAAAACCCTTTCTACCTAGCTTTTATCTTTTTTATGCATTTTATTGTCTATTTAGAGTAGGATTTTTTGTTTTTTCCTTGTGATTTAACATGTGCTATAAAATCCTTATTTGTAAATAAATTCTTTTGAGTTTATATGTTATCCTAAAAATCACAACTTTCTCTTTAAAAATATCTTAGTTAGCAGTCAAAATTTTAGTCACTTTAGTACATTTATTTACTAGAGTCTAATTTCAAGTCTTTTTCATTAGTGATTCAAGTCTTTCCTTAGTAGTGTTACCCATTTCAAGAAGTAGGGCATCTTAGAACAATCCCTTGACCCATTTTGTCCCTAATCACAATCTCAATAGTCCATATTATAACCTAGTGTTCTATCCAAACAATTTTGTTTCAAATGCATATTTAAATCAATTTCAAGTCACTCTCCAAGTTAATCCAAATCTAAGTTTGAATATGTATTCATTCGCATTCATCCATCAGTAAAATCCAAACTTGAATAATCATTCACATTTTCCAAACCAACCTTTTATAGTCATCAAAATCAATCATTTGATTTTTCATCCAACCCATTCCCAAAATTGAATTCATATTTGTTCACAAACCTAGAAAATTCAAGTCCATGAACCTTCACAAATCCATCCTCCCAAGATCAAGCTACCTATCTAACTAGGGAATCCCAAAACATTCAATATCAATATCACCTTACCACTAGTGAGCCTATTTTAGGAAATCAACCAAGTCTCTCCTCCACTAGTTATAGCCTTGATTCTAACATCCCCTATCAAACTAACAAAGGGAATCCAATTATATCACCTCTACCATATCATGTCACTCCATCCCCATAGTTACAACAGTTACAACACTCCCAACCTATCAAACCATCATCATGCCTATTAATAAAAAAATCACTCCTTTAGGGGAACCTTATGATGTATTTTATCAAAAATTGATCATTGCAAACCTAGTCACATTTCTAAACACCAAATACTTTGATCCAAATGTCCCAAAAACTAAGTGGTATAGACCTAATTACTATTGTGATTATCAAAAAATTGAAGGCCATTCCATAAACCATTGTATGAGACTAAAGCATTATATCCAAGATTTGATTGACAAAGGGTACATCAAGGTAGAGCCAAGTGTATCCACATCTGAAAATCATAGCTTGGGGACATGACAAGATGTGTTTATTGAGCCTAATCAAGCCACACCACTTCCAAGTCAAGGTCATAATCTTCCAGCCATTTCTTAAGATCCCATTTTTGACACATCCATTTTTAGTGAATTCATAACCAATCAAACTACCTTTGAAAACCATGGTTTACCATCCATTTTTGATGAATAGCCCATATTTATTGAAGATCCTATTTTCAACCAAAAACCTATCTTTGATCAAGATCCCATATTTGATCAAGATCCTATTTTTGACAAAGATCCCATTTTTGACTAAGATCCTATCTTGAACAAAACCTTCTTTAACCAACATAGTCTTTACCTATTATCCAAACACCCAAATCCTTATCACCTATAAAATCTCACATCACCCCACAACATGCACCCTAAGTGATAAAGGTAATTATAGGCAAAATAATCCACGATCAAGGAGTTATCGAAGCCATCCATTTTAAAGTGAATGTTAGATTACATAGCATCATCTAAAAACCATTTAAAAGCCAATGTAAAGATGTTAGTGGTAATTTTTTAGTTTCTAAGGTAACCTCATCCATAATTGAAATAATATCTATTTATAATCTCTATGAAGACTTTGTTGCCATCACTCCTTTCATTAACATCAACATTCCTACCTTATATATTGCAATCTAGTATGCTAGACCTTTTTATTGGGACTAATGATCTTAATTAAAGTTAACTTCCTTCTATGATAATAATATAATTGCATACTTCTTAGTTGATCTACTAGTAGAAGAGTATCAAAAAATATATTCATATTCTAAGAAACAACAAGTGTACCTCGATCACAATAAATCCTCTAATCCAAATATTAAATCTACACCCCATAGTGAAGACCTCTTTGAGGCACTATCAGATGATCAAAATACAAATTATAGTAAAAATCCCAATCAAAATATAGAAAATCAAAAATATGAGTCCGTTAGTGAAAACCTCTTTGAGGCACTATTGGATAATCCTAATCTAAATCCTAGTTGAAAAAATCAAGCAAAATCATTTTTTTTAAACCATTCTAAGGTACCAATGGCTGAGAAAATTAATATAGCCTCTATATTAGCACATTTTTAGGATGGATTCCTATCACAAGTTGAATATATCATTTAGGAAGCATTAAATGCTCAAATCATCAAACTTGTAGTTACTCCTAGTCTTGTTGAATGTGAGATTGTTGGTCCCATTCACCCTTTACATCATGAACCATATACTCATCCCCACTATAATTCCATCCCTTTAAATCCTTCATGCAATCAAAACACATCCTTCATCCAACATATTTTATGCTTCACCTTATTTGGTATTACCCTCTATTTTAGGGGATATGACTATATCCTAGTAAATTTGGAAGAAGCCAACTTAGAAATAAATGAAGTTACTGAAGACATATCTAGAGTGCATACCTAAAATATCAATAGTGGTAAGAATCATTCATCTTGAACCCTTTTGTAATTGAGATGCCAAAAATGAAAAAAATAAAAAAGAGAGAAATAAATTCATCCAAAGGTGAAAACTATTTATATGGCACCTTGGGAAAGTACCATGATGAAAACCAATTTTTGGCATCATGCATAAAATAATCAATTATTTATAAATACCCTAAACTTTGGGGTAAGATCATCCATTCCAATCCTATGCATTCTAAATCATCCCACCATCCTTACCCATATTATAAATTCTTTAATCCCATCTTGTTTCCCTAAACCCATCCATGATTACTTATCCCAAGTTATCCTAAAGCATACTTACCCATCCTATGCCTATCTAATCCATCCTAAAAATCCTCTTTAACCATAATATACCATCCTTGAATAAACTTACCTATCCAAACCCATCCTTATATGTTTAAAACCATCAAAACCCATCCAATCCTTTCTATCATAAAGCTATACTTATTCCCATTTTGACCTTAATAAAGAAGTGAAAATGTATTGAGACATGTTCTTATAAACATCTTAGTGTATCTTTGTAATGTTATTTTGATGATTGGACACTTGGTTCTTACCTCATGTGTTCCCTATATTTATCATCTTAATTCCAATCCATTCCTTTTTGTTCATACTCCATATATAATGTATTCCTTTCATCCACTTATGCTTACTCTTTGGTGCTAGAATCTAGTTTTTCCTTTATTGGTATTCCCTGTATACACATATAAATTAAAAAAAAAAACAAAAAAACATTGTAAATTCCAACAAAATCCAAAAAAAAAAAAAAATCCAAGCTCCAAAAAAAATGGAAATACATTACAAAAACCAAAATACAAATCCAAAAATAAAATCCAAGAAACAATGAAAAAATCCCTTGTCTTTAGTTATGTACACTAGTCATACCTTATGTGGATTACTCATCGAACATTTTAACATTGTCAAAAATCACTATGTCAAAGGGTTATACTCTAGCCAAGGACATCCAAAAAGTCATTTGATCACTTATATGTATATTCATTTACTTTCTTTTACATCATGTATGTTTACTTGCTTCTACAATGTTTGTTTACTTTTGTGTTTACTTACATCATTTTCATTGTTGTAAACATCTTTTTTATCTTATCCTTATTGTTATTTCTTGTGTCTAGATCACTATGTGCATTACTAATGGTGTTATTATGATCTTTCATATCATGATACACTAATTTTTGTCCTTGGGAATCTATTAGTACTTACGCATATTACATGATAGTCATCATGGTTTTTTTATACCATTGGTGCATAATGTTATGTACAATATCAAAATTTAGATTGCTCAGCTCTTACTCCATTGGAATTATCATCAAAAATCCAATGCAAAGAAAAAATAAACATAAGGCAGTTATCAAACCATCTCACATTCTCAAGTCAATGCATCTGTGTGTCATCTCTCTCTTTCATTCATCCTTATCTCATCCATGTTATCAAATCATTCGATCCATCATCATTAACCCATGTGATCACTTCATTTATTTGTTAATGTTTTCATATTAATCATCCACCATCATTTCCTAATATTTCCATTCAATCTCCCATACATGTCAATTACGATCGATAAAATCACATTTTTTATCTTTTCTCCATCATCCACTCATAATGTGCAATAATTAACTTAAGTATATCATCCATGGGTCAATATTACATTACATCATCAATTTTCTTCTTATATTGGGAAAACTACATATGTTCTGATATCCATACATAGACATTATCTAAGTGGGTTATGTAGGAAGTGATTAGAGACATAGGGTCTCTAAGGTCAGCTTAGTCATCATCTTTACCATCATCCATTTCATCCAAATTTTCTATTTTCATTTAATAAAAGTGTTATATCTCCTTATCCATACTTGAAAATATCAATTTTGTAAATCTTTATCATAAATTAGATAATCTATATTTTTCATTTTTTAGCCTATGGATTACCATCATTGGGATATATCATTCCCACATCTGCTCATGACCCCTGAGTCTGAGCATAATCTAAGCTTATAGTCTTTAAAATGGGACATGTACTTTTTTCCAATATCTTATCTATCATTTAATAGATAAGGGCAAATCATTTTACATGTACCCTCTATAATTTTACAAACATTAGTATTAGACAAGTATCTGTATTATTTATGATAGTTTTCTCATTTCCATTCCTCCATGACACTAATTCTTCATCCATTTTCAAATTTAAGACAACATTAAATCACATTATTTCAATATTTTTAAAAAATCTTGTAATCATTTTTTAGCGTGAAATCCACCAATCATTTGCAAACTCAATAATGTTTTTCTATTTATAGATTCATAGTTTATTATTGCTAGGATATATCATTCCCAAACCTGCTGCTTCATCCCCTGACTCATTAGAAAACAATAATAACCACGCAATCTTTAAGTGGTTTAAATTGTTGATTTTCAAATCAAAAGACCTAGTATTACCTTACTAGGGGTAACTCTTTTACATTTCAAACACATTTTAAATTTGACATCAATCATGAAATATATTTATTTTTTCATTCGGCCACTTAACTATTTCCACTTTTTATCAAATTTATAGTGTTTTTATATTTCTCACATAAACCCTCGAGGGAGCATCATCATACTCATTTTCATTCATTTGGGGTAAATTTTTATTTTTCTATCATCAACACTCTGCTTCTTCTATTCTTTGAAACATCATTGCTTCATAACACCATTTCAAAGAGGGGAAAATGTAGACACCTAAATTTCATTTAGTGTCAAAATGCACTTTAATCATTCTTCCTAAGTTTATTAATCATTCAAATTAATTTAATAATTAACATTTATTCCTAAAATCAATTAATTGATTTATTCAAATACTTTTGAAAAAGTCAATTATACACCTTTTATTATTTATTTTAATTATTTAATTCCTTAACTTACCAATTCAAACTTCTCCCACTTTTCTCTCCCTCATCCCAACCAAATCTATAAAAACTTTCACTTCCTATGACTCCTCCACTGAGTTGTCAATCCATTTTGATTAAGTCTACTAACTAACCCCTACTTTTCCTCACCTGGTTGAAATAGTCTACATCCTCATGGATGGGGACTCATCCTCAACCATTGATCATTTATAATCTTGAAAATTTAAAATTGATCCTCCACCATCATATCATAATCTAGGATTTTATAAATAAGTTTGAGAATCCTCATTTAAAAAAACACAAATGTTATAATCAATCACAAATCTTGAGAAATCACAATTAGAATGTAGTAAATCATAATCAAATCTTTCATCCAAAGCAAATTAAATTAAATATTTTGCATCCAAACACTACCCATTTCAGCTTTTAATTGGAGGAGTGAGAACCACATTTTAATAGAGAAAATCAGATCTGAATCATAATAGAGAATTCTTGTGTCTAAAATGTGAAGGTTTTTTATTATTATTTCTTGAATTCTTTTCTCTAACTCTGGTAAAATTTAATTTAAAATATACTTGTTCTTTGTCTTTGAATTTTTTAATTCATACACTATATTTAATTTATCTCTTCATCTTCATGAATGGCCTAGGTTTCCATGCAAAGGGTGTGTAGAGATAGGAACATTAAAAGGTGACACTAGGGTTATATGTAGACCAATTCTGGCAAGTTATTTTCTTAAGGATCATTCATAAAGGTTATCCCCCTAATTACAACCAATATTTCATGAATATTTAGTCTATAGGGAGACTTAAACTTCTGTAATAGATTTAGCCCTGAGCATCTTTGTGATGAAGTGTGTGGACACCTAAAGTTGAGCTTCAAATTGACAATGTACAGGGTTGAGTGTTTCAAGCAAGGTTTTGAGGTCACTTTTCTAATTATCTCACTTATTTAAACTTTAAAACTTATTATCAGGGTATTAAAAATATTCATACATTGCTTATTGACCATTCAACTTATTTTAAGAGATTAAAGGAACCTTAAGATGGCAATAATGTCTATGAGAAAGTTTATGTGCTTGTTTGAATTAGTCTATCTCCAAGGGTACACGATATAAATCTAAATTATATCCAATTTATAGAGTGTATTAGGACATTAACCATTATTTCACATTTTTTTAGGATGACTTTTGGGCCTAGTATGCCTACAAACCCTTCAAACCATGTTTTTGGTCATTTAGCCCCATGCTTGACAATCACAGATAGGGCTTGTTTTGAGACAAAATAGTGGGTATGAAAACTATTTTTCTAGACTAAATTGAGACATGAGTGCCTTAAAATGGTAATTATTACCATTCATAATAATTTTTAGGGCTTAGACATGCTTACAATGGCCTTAAACACTCATTTTACTTAGACAAGTAGTAGGTTGCCTACTGATTGTGTGGATAGGCATGAGAAATTTGAGTATGGTATTATCCCTTGTTTATTTAGGTTCTCATGAAATTTAAATGTTTATAAAATATATAAATGATGAATATAATCTCATATGGTGACTTTCCAACCTTCCATCTGATTTAATACACTACCCTTCTCAAGCTTAGGGCTTATGTTTAAGTATTCATGTGTGGTCTTAAGCCTAATTTGACTGCACTTTTCTCCTTTGATGTAATGATCATCAAGTTTTCCCTCTTTCTTAGTATGTATATTATATTTCATTCAAATTAATGATTCCCCTCATTACAAGTAATATGTTTTCTTTTAATAGGTACTAGTAAGGTTATATGCATTCATGTGCCTATAGACTATCTTCATGGGCCTGTGAAGTGAGTTTTTGAGGGATTGGGGTGTTTTCATCCATTTTAAAATATCATGAATTTAATCACATATTATTATATCTATATTAGGTATCCATTTTCCTATTCACACCATTTATCAAATCCATGAATGACCCACACAATGTTCATGGAAACTTTCACATAATAGGTTCAAAGTTGTTTCTTATAGGTGGTCATTTATTGCTCCAGCAGGGTACATGATCAACATATATCTTAATTTTTTATTATCTAATGGGTCTTGAGGTTCTAATTATTATTTATGTCTATTTTACATTTCTTAAACTTGGAATGAAGAATGGTTGAATGGAGGAGGGTGAAAGTGGAGTGATATTGAGTGTGAGACATGAAAACATGGTTGACACATTATTAATGGCAATGGAAACTATTGACATAGGAAATTGCACCTAGTGGTAGTAAAACAAACTCCTACCTTCTCCTCACAACATGGAAAATCCTCTCTTGCTTGTGGGATGGTGAATCATGAGAGGAGAGTCTCTAGATAAGGGATAGCTCCCTTTGATGTATCATTAGTTGTTCCAGCAAGTGCATAATATAGGTATAGATAGCTATAATAAAGGGGGGGATGAAAAGGGAGAAGAAATGCATGGAAAACAAACTACCTACTCTAAAAGAGGTGATGCACCAAAATAAAGGTTGACCTTCACACATCCACTCTCAGAATTAGACAAATACATACATACTCTATGCAGTTGGCAGAAGGACTAGGCTACAAGAAACTAGCAGGGAGGCTTCAATGGAAAATCTAGAACATAGATCACCCAAGGTGATGTGAAAAACACACTTATGAAGTAATTTATTCTACTCTTTCAATCCCCAATACTGCTCTTCTCCTATCAGCTACAACAATGGTGCCTTATAGACAACAGGGCTGCTGGTGTTAAACCTATGAGAGCATCAAAAGATAATGACTGGACACAAGCAAACATTCAACGCATACACAGAAATGTATATCCAATTGGAGGTAAAAAAATGCATTTTGTATTGATCCATGTGAAAATTTTCAGAGCTGCACCCTTTACAAATGTGGAATATTATTTACAAATGACCAAGTTCACAAACTTATATGGAAAAAGACAAGGAGACTCATTGGCACCTTTTGCTTGCAAGTGGCCTATTGTGTCTTCATTGGGAAGAATAAAAACACTATTGGCATGTCATCCTTCTAGAAGAGGCCTAATGGAACCATGTTGGTCGCTTGTCTTTTTTTTATTTTTGTCTTATCTACTTACTTGGCCCCTGGGGTGAACTTTCTTGACAGGCCGCTTCAAATTGGCCTAGTTTTAAATACAAATGGTTATCTTCTATTTTGCTAAACTTGACATCCACACAGCTGTCATGCTTGGGTCCTTGTTGGCAGTTGGATCCATGCTAGCTTCTAGCTACTTGAAATTCTTTGTGGCTTGCTTGATGTCTCTTTGCACCCTCCCGAGCAGCCTTCCCTTTGTTATTTCCTTCCCTATGGGCACCCTTTGCTTTTGGGCGGGTCGCTATTTGCTCTAGACTACTGACAGGCCAATGGCTTTCCTGGATAGTTTGTAGACTTTTCATGGGCTTTGGCTTGTGTTCCCCACAGGCTTTGTGTTCACAGACATTTCTTGTAGACAAAAAGTCCACAAAAATTGTCTCGCTTGGTCTGTTGTGTATATCCCACAGACTTTTGTCTGTGAACATTTCTTGGAGACAAAAAGTCCATAAAAATTTTGCCTGCCTTAGTGTTTATTTGTGCCCACATTCCTTTAAATGTGCTATCCCTTTGCATTTTCCTTAGACATTGAAATGCACCCGAATCCCTTCGAGATTAGTCCATTTTGAAATTTGAACTATAGACAATTAGACTTACTCAGATTTTTTTTTGTTTGTGCTTGCCCTTTAGAAGGGTATCTGGACCTTTTGGACTGCCCCTCAGTCAAGGACAGTCCCTTGAACTGAACCTGTTGAACCAAATTTTGGTTTAACAGTTTAAGGTTTAAAGGAGCATGCCCATGAACCAAAGGCCGATGAACTTCTCCAAGCTTTGAACCACCACATACGTTGAACCAAGGCCAAGCCTGATGAACTATTGAACCAAGCCCGACGAACCAATGATTGAACTACCACGCTCGAACTTTAGCCATTGAACCAAGTACGTTGAACCTAGCCCATTGAACCAAAAAAAATGGTTCAATGGTATGAAGGTTTAACGCTATTGCATTGAGGTGTTTGAACTAAACAATGAACTCCTTAAACTTGAACCAAGCCCGTTGAACCAAATTTTTTGGTTCAACAATTTGGTTCAACCATGCTTGAACTGAGATGTTGAACTAAGATGAACCAGGTCAAACCAATGAACTAGGCCCAAATTGAGCATGAACTTGAAGATGGACTTACAACCCAAAAATGACTAGCTTTGAAAAGCCAAATAAGAATTTGACCACAATTTTGCCAAGGGGGCAAAAACTGGTCAATAGATTGGTGACTCATAGGGGAAGCATGCCTGTTATGCTTAGAACCAAGTTGCCTTTGAATATCCATTGGGTGTGGAGTCAGATGGTAACTTTGAAGAGAGTTCACAATAGCCCTCGAGATCCTAGAATCACTCCTAAATCTTTCACCCCCACACGCAAAGGGAAACACACAAGGCTAAAAACAACTAATTGTGTAAATTGCACTTAGGGAAAGTAGGAGAAGAAACTAAAACAAACTATTATGTATAGCTAACTAGGCATTTTTTAATTCCCTCCTGGATCAAATGGAAAACTTCTTAAGTCCCCTCCTTGGTAAGAAGACTTATGGCACCAATTAAGTAGCTAAATGGAAAAGAGAATTGGTGGCTTGCTCTTTTTACCTATCACCTGAGTTGGCTTGTCCCCAAGTAGAGATTCAAACATGCTTCCAATGTATACATACTCTATTTGTTCTTGGAAGCCTACTGAATGTTGGTCATTTAGGTTGGTGCATCCCATCAAGAAGTCAATTGTTGTTAGCTCATCAACAGAGGCCTCCTGATATGCATCATTGGCTGGCTCATTCTCCTTTGCCTCATGCTCGGGTTCCATTGTATGACCATCCTTCTTGGTGATTTTGGAGAAAGTGTCCTCAGATTCACCAACCTCTTAAAGGGATAAATCTAAAGAACTGCCACCTTCTTGCATGCTTGTTTAAAACCCAATGCTACCTTCTTCATTTTTAACCAGCTCACAACTTGCCTGGAGAGTAGCATAGCCTGCCTTAACACCTTCAAATGAATTATTTGAAACATGAACAAGAGATTACCCATGCTCCTCCATGTCACTTTGCTTGATTTCCTCCTCAGTTATAATCATGAAGTCTCCCTAGTCAGTCATAAACTGAGCATAATCCATATCAGGCAAGTCCTGATAACTTTCTTGGAGGTGTATGAATGGAATGCATTCAGACACAAAATCTATCATTTGATCTAAAACATCCATCACACGTTTACTGAGGAGACCTGCTCTAGACTCCAATTCTGTAATTCACCTATCCAAATCTTCCTAAAAAAGCCTTTCCCAGAAGTCACAATCATTATCAGGAGCAAGAGTAGCCTCTATCTTCTTCAAGAGTTAGACTGAAACCTTCATCCTCCTCCTTGCTAGTCCAAGATTCAACTATTTGCTTCTAGCTCGTGGTCCTAGGATTGGACTCTTGCTTTTATGAGCAGGCACCAACTTTATCATTTTGAAGGTTTTGGGCTAGTTTATGATGCTCCTCTTTCCAGCTTGAAATTTGGAGATCATGTTTAAATACCTAAGGAGGCTAGGGAATAATTGGGAGGGTTTGATCACGCACAGGGAAAGCTATCTGAAGAGAGGCATGCTGAAAAGTTAGGTGCACAAGATTGAGGGCAAGACTGATTGATGCATTGGATGAGCCAGAATGAGCAAGCACCATCTGGTAGAAAGGATTTGGCACACAAGGGAGAGATTTTTCTAAAATAGGAGAGGGTAGACCTCAGGCTAAAACTTCTTGATTTTTGTCCCTCCACTTCACCAACACTTCATCAATATTGAAATTAGCTTGTGGATTGGTGAAAGGGATACCTTTTGGAATTGGCTGGTCTATAACATCTGAAAGATCCATCTCTTTTTCACCTAGCAGTCTCATCTTCTTTTCTAGTTCCTCAATCTACTTGGCCAGGTCATCCTCATTTTGCATTTCTTCATTTTGGATGATGTCTTTCTCCTCTTTGTTGTTCCATGACTCGACCACTCTATTCCAACTCAAGCAATTTGGGCTGGGGATTTCCTTTAGAGCTGATGGGGCCTCAATGTGAGAGGATAGTGAAGATTTTGATTCCACTATCCCTACTACCATAATGGACTGTTGCATTTGAAGGTTTGCCAATTCGATCTATCTATCAAGATTAGCCTTAAACATAAGATTCGCTATTTTGGAATTCTCCTCAACATGATTGGGGAATGGACTCTGACAGGCTCAACTTGCCTCAAGATCAAGGGTTGTATATGATTGATATGATGCTTTGGGCAGTGAGTATGTAGGTTGATAGACTTGGTAAGGCTGCCTCTCATGCACACTCAACTTCTCCTCCACAGATGCGATTAAACCGCTCACATCTAGCATCTCATTTGAAACCCTTTGCCAATTTGCTCTTTCAATAGGAGCCCATTCTCTCATAACTTGATCCAGTGCATTCCTCACTTGATGGACGATATGATCAAGAATTTCTTGGCTGTACCCCTTTCTGGTGTTAAGATCAATTACATATTTGTTGTATCCCAGCAGTGCTCGCTTGAAGGCAGAAACTAGTTGATTGGTGAAAAGATTGGGTTGAGTGGGAGAAGCAACATACTAAGAAGACTGAGCACAAGGGTGATATAACTCATATCAAGGTTGAGACTAGCCATATTAGGCATGATAAGGATTGCCATAAGGCTAGTAAGGATCATAGCCATGCTGGCCAAAAAAAATAGAGTCCATAGCCTAAAATGATGGAATTTACACATACCAAAAATTGTGCTTCTTGATGGTACCAGGCTGCTTAACCAGTAGATATAACTTGGATTTGCCAGATGCTAAAGAAATCAATTTGTTGTAACAAGACCAGCATCAATCCTGAAACTCTACTATGTTATCAAACTTAATGTCCCACCAGGCGTGCCAAAACTATTGACGCAAGAAATTGCACCCAGTGGCAGGAAAACAAGCTCCTACCTTCTCCTCGCAACATGAAAACTCCTCTCTCACCTATGGGATGGTGAAGTAGGAGAGGAGAGTCTCTAGATAAGGGCTAGCTCCCTTTGATGTATCATTGTTTGTTCTAGCAAGTGCAAAATATAGATATAGATAGCTATAATAAAGGGGGGGATGAAAAGGGAGAAGAAATGCATGGAAAAAAAACTACCTACTCTAAAAGAGGTGATGCACCAAAATAAAGGTTCACCTTCACACATCCACTCTTAGAATCAAACAAATACATACATACTCTATGCACTTGGCAGAAGAACTAGGCTATAAGAAACTAGTAGGAAGGATTCAATGGAAAATCCAGAACATAGATCACCCAAGGTGCTATGAAACATACACTTATGAAGTAATTTATTCTACTCCTTCACTCCCAAATACTATTCTTCTCTTGTCATTTGCAACAATGGCACCTTGTAGACAACATGGCTGCTAGTGTTGAACCTGTGAGAGCATCAAAAGACAATGACTGGACACAAGCAAACATTCAACGCATACATAGAAATGTCTATCCAAATGGAGGTAAAAAACTGCATTTTGTATTGATCTAGGTGAAATTTTGTAGAGCTATGCCCTTTACAAATGTGGAAGATTATTTACAAATGACCAAGTTTGCAAACTTATATGGAAAAAGACAAGGAGACTCATTGGCACCTTTTGCTTGCAAGTGGCCTATCGCGTCTTCATTGGGAAGAAGAAAAACATTATTGGTGCATCATCCTTCTAGAAGAGGCCTGCTAAAACCATATTGGTCACTTGTCTTTTTTTCATTTTTGTCTTATCTACTTACTTGGCCCCTAGGGAAAACTTTCTTGGCAGGTCACTTCAAATTGGCTCCTAATTGGCACTTTCCCAGTTTTGAATACAAATGGTTATCTTCTATTTCATTGAACTTGATGTCCACGTGGCCATCATGCTTAGGTCCTTGTTGGCAGTCAGATCCATGCTAGCTTCTGGCCACTTTCAGTTCTTCACAACTTGCCTGATGTCTCTTCACACCCTCCCGAGCAGCCTTCCCTTTGTTATTTCCTTCCTTGCGGGCACCCTTTGCTTTTGGATGGATCATTATTTGCTCTAGACTGTTGATGGGCCAATGGCTTGCTTGGACAATTTGAGGACTTTTCACAGGCTTTGGCTTGTGCTCCCCATGGGATTTGTGTCTGTGGACATTTCTCATGGACAAAAATTCCATGGAAATTGTCCCACTTGGCCTGTTGTGTATATCCCATGAACTTTTGTCTGCAGACATTTCTTGCAGACAAAAAGTCTGCAAAAATTTTGCCTGCCTTAGTGTTTAGCCTTGCCCACATTACTTTTAATGTGCTAGCCCCTTGCATTTGCCTTAGACTTTGAAATGCGCCCAAATCCCTTCGGGCTTAGTCAATTTTGAAATTTGAACTATAGACAATTAGACTTACTCATATTTTTTTTGTTTGTGCCTGCCCTTTGGAAGGGTACCTAGACTTTTTAGACTACCCCTCAGCCAAGGACAATCCCTCGAATTGAACCCATTGAACCAAATTTTGGTTCAACAGTTCAAGGTTCAAAGGACCGCGCTGATGAACCAAAGGCCGATGAACTTCTCCAAGCTTTGAACTGCCACGTATGTTAAACCAAGGCCAAGCTCGATGAACTATTGAACCAAGCCCGACGAACCAATGATTGAACCACCATGCTTGAACTTTATCCATTAAACCAAGTACATTGAACCTAGCCCGTTGAACCAAAAAAATGGTTTAACGGTTCAACAATATGAAGGTTCAATGCTATTACATTGAGGTGTTTGAACTGAACAATGAACTCCTTGAACTTGAACCAAGCCCGTTGAACCAAAAAAATTGGTTCAACAGTTTGGTTCAACCATGGTTGAACCAAGATGTTGAACTAAGATGAACTAGGCCAAACTAATGAACTAGGCCCGAATTGAGCATGAACTTGAAGATGGACTTGCAACTCAAAAATGACTGGCTTCGAAAAGCCAGAGAAGAAGTTGACCACAATTTTGCCAGGGGGAAAAAATTGGTCAATAGAAACCATGTGAAATAATGGCATGATATGGAATGTGGGACCATTTTTAATAAAAACCTCATGAATTTTTGATACCCTCACACATATACCTAAGAAAACATGGCACTTTAGAGGTAGAAATAAAGCATGCACAACCAAAATATGGAACCTAGAAATCATATACGAACCTTAATATTTACAAAAAACCTTAAACTTTGCTTAAACTGACTATGGTTATAAGATTAGTGGATTTTAGGTTTATGATTTAACCATAGAGGTTGTAAAAGCTACCTATAATTATATTATGACAATCCACCATGAGTTCAACACTCTATTTCCATGTTCTTGAATTGCATTAGAAGTCTCTATATATACCATTGAGCCACATATAGTGCTCACCACATAGTGGCCCTCAAGTAGATATAAGCACTTTCTTCTTGGAGATCCTTTGAGATGAAAAAAGGATATTAGACCTCAAACCTAAGAAATGTGGTGTGGGGAAACTTAAAACACTCCATTGACTCAAATGTAAGCAAGGTGTCATGGGGAAACTTAAAACACACCACCAACTCTTCAACTCAACCAACAAATTCTTATGAGGACATTCAATCTCTATCCATTACATAGACCTATCTGTAGATTATGCACAAGAGATATTATTGAATTTTTATTGGTTCTATGAGCTCACACATGTGATTCAAGTGATAAAATGATACCATAGGATCCTTCAAGACCTAAGGAAACAACATAAATGATTGGTTTGAGTATCCAAGCCAAGAATTCATGAATACCATTTTGTCCAACTTTGTTTGTGTAGACAAGGATGGAATTCAAATTTATTAGGTTATTAAGGAATATTCATATAGCTCATGAGACCAATCCCAAGAAAAATTCCCATGGGTGGAAGCTAACTTAAAGTACTTCCTCTAGTTATGATTTTGGGTCTCCATTCTCTCTTCTCTGTATGGTTTGAGTTTAAACTTGAGGAGCTCTCTGGGATTACCAAGGATCTTGAGGGGGAGATAGTATGGTTTTGAGATTCTTTTGCACTAACACACCTTGATTTCTCTCCTACTTTCCATTAATGACCTCACTATGCAATCCATGACTCCACATGAACTAGTACGTATTGTATGAATCCATACCACTTGAGAAACTTATGAAACCTATAGTTTTTGTGCATTTATTCTTATTTTATACCTAAATATATCATTATCAAGTGTTGTGGAGGTAAAATAGTGGTTGTGTGACATATTGAACCTGGTGGTACAAATGAGGGGAGTTAAAAATCCACTATTTAGCACATATGGAGCATATTAAGGAGGATTTAGGCATTGACTATGATGGTAATAGACTCAATGAGGTATGAAATGGTCTAGTAATGGCTTGATGAGGATTATGAGGTATATTAAAGGTATGGGAGGTAATCTAATGGTCTATCAAGGCCAAATTAGGTCTTATTATGACCAAAAACATTGACTTTATCACACATATATGACTTTAAAGAGGCATATCAACTTAATATTATGTTAATATATTATTAAAATACCTTTATTACTTATTATAGACCTCAAATTTACCTTAAAACACTTTTCATGATGTTCATGAAAGCTTGAAAGTGAATATACCTCATGTGACAGAGTAAAACAAATATGCTTATGAGTCTTCATTAGACTGACCTCTAAATTCACCTTCACCATGACATTTTCCACTTGTTGGATCTCCATCAAAATGACCAAGTGACCTTACACATGATTAACCACCATGACAAAAATTTATTTTGGTTGGAAAGGAGATATGAAATCTCACAAAGTAGATTTATAACATGAAAAGACAATGGACTATTTGAACAAACCCTAGACTAATAAGATGAATATAACCATAAGAGCCAATGATATTGGATTAGGAATAGAGGGTTTGAGGTTGACCCATTTCTAGTTTTGATTCTAGAAAGTGATCAACATTTTTGGTGGATCGGCTAGCTAGAGTAGCCTTCTAGTTAAGGAACTCAGAACTCTTAAACTTGATCTTGATGACTTAGCAAATGAATCTTGACCACACATGAACTCTACCTTATACCTTTCATACTTTGAAATAATGAGTCAAAACAAAGAAAAAAATAAGAAATAAAAAAATAAACCACATAAATACCAAGAACGAGACCAAACAACAAACATAAAACATGTGCATTAGCATTTAGAAGCAAAAGACAAACTCTAGTTACTATGCACAATAGTAACATGATGGGGACTAATAAAATAACTTGAGGAAAATACCATTGATGAGGATGGGGTCCTCACCATTCAATCTATAAATTTTAAAGGTGATACTTTAATTTCATCTTGTGATGACATAAGGCCCACTCCAAAGGATATCAAACTTTGAGTGTTTTCCTAGATTTGCACTATCCTCATCCCACTCGAGCACTATATCTCCTTGTTGGAATGTCCTAGATGAGGCTATTTTATCAAATTAATTATTGGCATGGTGTTGATTAGACCACATGGAATACATGGAATTATCCTTTGTCTCCTCTAACTATCTTATTTCATTTATTTTGACTTGCATTGCATCATCTTCTAAGAGCTCAAGTTGATGAACAAGATCTAAGGTAGGTAGTTCAAGGGAGATAAGTAGCCTTACCTCTCTACCATAGATAATGAGGTATGGATAATGTATATTAAACCTCTTATGTGTAAATATATATAACCATAAGGTAGTTATCATCCTTGTATGCCATTTTCTTTGACTATCCTCTGTGGTACTCTTGATAAATCTCATCAAGTTCTTGTTTGTGGACTCTACTAGCCCATTAACCTATGGGTATTAGTTATAGGAATCATTAAGGTATATGCCATGGCTAAGGGATCACTCACATACCTTATCACTACTTAAGTATAATGAATTATCATATATGATTGTTGAATGTATATACAATCTAGTCACAATATTATCATAGAACTCCAAGACTGAGTTCTCATTGGCACTCCAAGACTGAGTTCTCATTAGCCTCCTTAAGTGTAGCTACCTCCACCCACCTTATTAATTAGTTAGCTTCTTTAATGGACCACTTATGTCTAACACTGGAAGGGGTATGGATCATGCCTATGAAGTCTACACCCCACTATAGGAAGGGTTGTTCAACTTGAATGGGTTGCAAGGGAAGGCTAGTTAACCTTTGTTTTGTGGTGAACATGACACACTTTGAACAATTTATAACCTAAGAATGTGAGTATATAAATAAGGAAGGAAAAAATTAACTATATTTAATGATTTTGTAGACTATGGTCTTGGCATCAAAGTGCCCACTAGTAGGTCCATCATGAAACTTCTCAAGTAGTTTGTCAACTTTGCTTGATTTAACACATCTTAAAATCATACCTCCTAAATCCCTATCAAAGATCACTCCATCTATCAAGACATAGGTTATGTTTTGTATTATAAAATGAATTATTTTATTCCTATCTAAACCCATAAGACATTGGCCTATTTTGATTAACTTGACCACATCATTGGTCTAGCTGAGAGGAGTGGTGTATGTAGTTTCCTACTGATTGTCATGGACTACCAAAACTATCTCTTTATCTTCACTCACCTCTACTAAAATATGTTTACATAGACCTATAAATATAAATATATTGATCACACTTACCTCAACTTGATATTCCATACACTTTATTACCCACCCAACTCTCTTCTCGCTTAAATCCCTATGGAGTATGAACTCTTTGATGTTTGGGTACACTACCATCATTATACATTGTTGTTAAACACCATGTGCCTAAACTTATTCAATCCTCTCATAAAATAAATTACATGCTTCTCCATAAATGTATACCTTTCTTCATATCCTTAAAAGGCTTGACTAAATAAATAAGTTAGTTATTTTAAGCCTTGATCATTATACTACATAAACATAACATAAATTGCATCAGTTATGGAGAATGCATACAAGAAAAATTATTTGATAAATTAAAGGTTAAGGAGTGTGGGGAATTGACAGATGGCCCATTTCATGGCCTAAAAACTACTCTTTCCTTCCTTTATCCATGTGAAATATTTGTGCTTCTTAATCATGTGAGTAAGAGGATTAACTAACTTTGTATAACCTAGAATAAACCTCATTATGAAGTTGATCTTCCCTAAGAAGCTATGAAAATTTTTATTATGATTATGTAGGTTTAATTATAATATTTATTCAACCCTCTTAGCTTAAATTGATAGGCCATCCTTTGACACCACATGCCCCAACAATCCACCCTCATGAATTGCAAAGATGCATTTCTTGGGATTTAAGGAAACTCCAAACTACTTGCACCTATCAAAGGCTAACTTCAAATGTGTCATGTGATCTACTAGGTTATTTAAAAACACAATGATGGAATCAAGGTATATGAGCACAATTTAATTAATTATCCCTTCAAATGCAACATCCATTGCCATTTGGAAAGTTTCCCCTACATTGGATAATCCAAAGGGAATTTTCATGTATGGATAGGTGCCCCACTTTGTAGTAAAGATAGTCTTATGTCTATCCTCCCCCTGACCAGTATTTGATTATATATAGAGTAACCATAAATAAAATAAAACCTATGATATCCTACAACCTTTTGAAGGATCTGATCCATGGAGGGTAGTGGATAATGGTCTCTCAAAGACACCTTATTAAGGTCTCTAAAATCAACACATAGGCCTATCTCTGGATTCTTCTTCCTTATAGGTATAAGGTTTTATTCCCATGAGGAATTTTTAATGGGTAATATGATCTTAGATTCAAAAAAATTAAATAATTCCCTTCTCATGATATCTTCAACGTCAAGATTGACTGACCTTTGCTTTTGTCTTATGAGTTTTGCATTGTCTTCCAACTCTATGGTGTGTTGGGATATCATGGGGCCAAATACTTTCAGATCATGGTACTAAAATTAAAGGACAAATTCATACTCCTAACATAATTATATGAAGGAAAATATCTCTTCTGTTATGTTCACTTTTCCCAACTTAAGAAATTTATCCTTAAAATGGCTATCTTCTCATAGTGTTCTTCATTAGTTGAGATACTCACCTTGTCCTTCCTCAATTGATCATCTTCATTGAATATGATCTCTAATTTCACCAATCCCTTGGGAATTTTTTTAAGTTCTTATTTGGAAAATTTTATCCTCAAAATGATGTTGCAACATACAATGATTCTTGTGATATAATTTTGTTTCATGTATGAGAAAACAAACAATCTGCTCATCACCATCAAAGACCTACCAACTCACCTCATTGTCAAGTATATATGGCCTACATAAAACCTTGATTTTTTACTATACATGGGTGATATTTAATCCATAATAAATGTCATATTGTGTACCAATAGATGCAAGTCTATTTGCATGATGAATGGACTCCCTTGGTATAAAACGAATGTTAAATGCTAGAAATCCTCTAAGAGGTCCCAAAATCAGTGATTTTAGGCATTCAAAAGATGATTATTAGCTACACTAACACCCCTCACTTGATTCACTACTAGCTCACTATCACCTTTCACTTATAAAAGTTTGATTCATCTTCTCCTTTCCCATTTTATCCCATGTATAAAGGCTTCATATTCTATAGTGTTTGAAGTGTAAATAAAATGAAACCTTATTAAAGAATAGTACCTATGATTAGAAGGGGAAATAAGAATTACTCTAGCTCCACTCCCATTATTTGACCTTGATCCATCAAATAATAAAGTCCATATGCCATCATGCTCTTGAGTTGAGCTTGTGAGACTAGGTACAATAGCTCCTTCCTCGTGCATGAAATATACACCTAGGCCTGACTCATAAATGGTCTTTTAGGGGTCAAAACCATGGTTTTCAATTACCCATTCATCAAGGATCAGATCTGAGATGCCTTTAAGATGATTTTTTGGCTCTTTCTTGGTGACATTTTCATCCTCATCTAAGATAGTGTAGTTTACATTAGATATGTTTGGAATATAAGGTTCTAATTAGAACCTAGAAATAGGTTCAAACCTAATAGTGACACTTATCCCATATCTAATCCTAAAGACCATGTATGACAAGTAAGATGAAAGGTATCCTCTAATCCTTGTAGTGAAATCCATAGATAGGCATAGGGTAAAATATGGAGGGAGATCAGATACCATGACATATTATGAGATAGTATAATTGGGGTAGGCTATGAATAGAATCAATAGATATTTTAAGACACCTACATTATTTTTGGGATACCCATCTAATTTTAAAACTCTTTTCTCATTGGTTTTATATTTGAGATATAACTTATTAGTTATGGATTTTGGCATGATTGAAGTAAAGGCACCACTATATATCATATAATTATTGACAAGAAAATCTCCTATTATGACTTATAATTAAAATGGAAGTGGATTAACCACCTTAGGAGATTATACTTCACTACTTTGACTATAATTAACATGAACTACACTCACGTTATCATCCTAATTATTCATGAGAGAAAGCTTGGAGAGATCTTGTTGAAGAAGGTATTTATACCCTAGAATGAGTATATCATCCCACATAGGAATGCTAACATGAGAACTCCTCATATAGTCTATAATGCTTATGGGAGAATCAAAATTCTTGGGCTAAAACTTGGAAATAAAGGCATCACTTGTGACTTTTGTAACTTATGGAATGAAGGGATTCCTATACTATTTACCATGTGTATATTATGTTAGAGATGTATTGTTGACTTTAATTTGAGTGGTAGGCTACTAATTTACTTGGGGATGTGTTGGAGTGGACTTAGAATACCTAAAGTTGTCATTAATCATTATGATTTTATATCTTGTGTGGGATATAATAGAATCATCTAAATTTAAAATAATCTACCCCAAGTTTTCTTCCACTTGCTTAAGTGTGGTCACCTTCTTTAAATTTTGAAAATGTGGTCTCAGTAGGTGATTTAATTATATTCCCTCCTTGTTGGCTTGGCACTTTAACTGGTGTCATGATAAGCATATCACCATGAGGCACTAGAGGACCTTGTTGTGGAGGATCCATGGTGTCATGTACTTGAAATGTATGACCCTACTATATATAAGAATTTTGGCATACTTCCCCACTTATACCCATTACCATATCACCTGATTTCCCCCATGGAGTAGAATATTGACCTTCTTGTGAAAGGTTATTTTGTGTTGATATCAATGCCCATAAAATTCTAGTAGCATTGGGGTTCTAATTATTGTAAGGTTTGGCCTATGTGATCTACCTTTGGCCTTATTAATTAGGTGGATACGAAGGCCTATTATATGGGTAAGATGGATATAAATCTTAATAAGGGGATTGATAGGGTCTATAATAAGTATGTTGTTGCCTCTCTAAGGCTACCAATTTATTGTTTTGAGCTTTAAGTAACACTTCACTATTACCAAGCCTATCTACTTGGATGTCATCAAAATAGAACAATGGTGGAGGTGGTGGATTGGATATATAGAAATAAGGGCATGAGGGGCCTGGAGTCAACTTTCCTACTTGAATCAAGTAGTTTTCTACTCGTATGTAGATTTCATATGCCTATGGTAATGTGGTCCCACCCATGGATTTTATCATTACAACAACATAGAAATTTAAGGCCCTTAAGTAGTATAGAAAGTCATAATTATGTGTAGGATTGATAATGGTAGGGATCCTATCCCAAGTTTTTTGAATTATTTAGTCAGATATAACCATGGATTATTAAGATGCTCTCTTGATTGATGTGAATTTCTCAACTAATGGCACATGATCACTTCTATCTTCAAAATGCTTACAAAGACATTCACCAAATCCATCCCATGTGTTTATAGAGTTAGGAGTGATACCCCTATACCACTAAAGAGCTTTGCCTCTGAAGGAGGTTGTCAAGAGTCTTATGGATACATTTTCTTGGGTGATGTTGTGTATTGAGCATAAACTAGCTATATCAGCTACATGTTCCATAGGGGTGGTAGAGTTTTCCCATTTAAAGTATGGAAGACTTTTCAAGTTATTAAATGGGATATCATCATATTGGTTAAGGTTTAAAGGGTTGCCATTATTAAAGGGTACAAATTCTTCCATTTTAAGTCTTGTCATTAGGGTTGGAGGACTTGAAATACAATATGTATGGATGGAATTGGTAGAATTAGGAAAATTAGAAGAATTTGGGGGTGTAAGGTTTGGGTTAAACCTAGGAACCCTATTTCTTCTTGTAATGTCTAATTATAACTCAATAAAATCAATCTTCCTACCTTTTTGAAGATGATCTAGTGGACACCTTTTGCATGAAACACCCTTCCAATCTACCATTAATTGTCTTTAGCATTCCAAATGTCTTCTAATGTTATAAAATATTGTTAAATTAGGTCTCTAATGAACTTTATAGTTGGTCCCGCTAAGCATGCTAGAACTATGAGGTAACTAGGTCGTGCTTTTCTTGAAGAAGATTGTTCACATGCACCTCAAACTTAGACTAATATTAAAATGACTTATAGGTTATGGGATACCTAAGATGAAGTTCAGACCTCTATTTTTTATGGGGATATCTCCCTATGTTTTTCACTTAAACTCTCTCTCTAAGACCTAATATTATTACAATGAAAAGGGAGAAGAGATGAAAATTGATAAGAGAACCTAAGCTAAAGTGGTGATACACCAAAGACTAAAGATCCTCTATTACTCTATCCTTTGAAACCTAATAATGAACCTAATGAATATTACAGCTAATAAAACCTCTTGATGATGTTATGATCATTAATGTTTCATATGAAGGTTAACAGATAATTCTACAACTTGAAGGATAAAGGCCTAAATCTGCATAAGACACTATTAACTTATTGAAACTTCAAGAACATATCTACTTACCAAAACTTTATACAACCTACATAGACTAATAACCTAAATTTAGGTGTATGAAAGGACCTAAATATGATAATATAACACATACATTTTTCAATATCAACTCTAATAAAGCACACTATCATTCAACCAAGAAATATGCAATTATTCTTTTATTGATTCAAAGAGTACAACACAATTTTGGTATAAATTTTCTACACCCAAGCAAGGGATGCAAAAATAATATCTTAGGGAATAGTTAAATATAATTTTTGAGAGATAAGGGAGAATATTATAGGTGTAGGAGAGGCCATGAATGAAACCAAGGTGTTGTATGTTTGTTACAGTATGCATATTCACCCTTTTCATGTGTTGACACTTCTTTAATGAGTCCAATTTAGCATTAAGATCAGGCATGGAGGTTTTAACTCCCATATTTAACTTCATGAAAGCATTGAAATTTCCCAAAATGTCTCAATATTCCCTCCAATGCTAGTTACATAATGCAAATGGGGTGTGAATAGGACTCTAAAAAGCATTGAGTTGCCTCTCCTTCAATGAGCATATCAACTTAACCTTGAAACTACCTCTACACTATCATAATGGTATTTAATTAGGGATATGATCACTTAAATGATATTTACAAAAAATTCAAGGTGATTCATCAATGTAATAATGTTTTTCTATGTCCACTAGAGCCTTCCATCTACAAGTTAAGTAGGCCTATTTGTAAATTCTTTATTTTTTGCATACTAATTATTTGAATGATTAAGGATTTTGAAATATGACTCTAAAATATATGAGAGGATATGGAATATCCTTTAATAACTCATTGTACTAACACTTAGTCATTTTCTCAACTATCTTCAACTTGAAAATGCATTGACCTTATTAGACTATGCCTCTCAGTCCAGTTCCATATACTGGCTATTTAGAATGAGATTGAAGAGATAATTGTAGGCACCTTCATGCATAATTTTTAAATTATAAAATTATAATAAGCCTTGAAATTACCTTTACCATAGTTTTAATCTCATGGTTAATATTTTTAACACATATTATACCTAAAATCCTATAAACTTGCACTTTTAAGAGGTGTCTATATAACCTTTATACCATTAGGTGTCATGGACATGAGCCCCTCTGAGCTAGAAACATACTCAAAGTTTTATCCAAGCATGTCCTAAGTATTTAAGTGCATTTTTCATTACACCATTTTAATTGAGTCACTATTAGGGTTTAAGTGGGGTATTAAGGATGGTTCATACATACTAGAGATTAGATTTCTAAACTAATTTTACCTAATGCAAACCAATAGGCCTCCCCAAATTCCATAAATTTTTAGGCTCCCTATGCATAGAATCTAAACTATTATGAGCATTTTAATATTCTCTTTATAGTAGAAACATGCTCACTGAGTAGTTCATATGTGTCTTCAGGAAAAATGATCCATTATAGAGACTTCTTCTAATGTTTAAGGTGAGAATGATGTGTCTAAAAATCATACTGATTCATCCCTTAAAATTTTAAAGTGTTATTGATATTAAAATGTCTCTTTATTTCAAATTATTATGGCATACACCAAAGTTCATTTTAGACTAGTCTATTGGCACACATGAAACTTGAACATTATCCTAAACCCTAGGGTTGTGATCCACTTCTACACTATACATAACATTAACATTACCTTAGATACTCTATGGAGTAGCATCATTAGCTTGATTAGACCATTTGACTTCCTTCAAGAGCACATAATCACCTATTTCAACCTTTTTTCCTACCTACTTATTGAACCAATAATGGAGGTCACTTTGATGACTAATAAAGGACTTGTTCAGATACTCCAAGACTCATTTTCCATACTTGAATTCATTATGTACACAAAAAATCCCTATTTTATTGTTTTTCATCTCAAACTAACATTATCAGGCTTATTCTGTATAGTTTGACTCCTACACCTATCGAATAGTGAGTTACTATGATACTTAGAACACTTGAGGAGACCTTAAAGGTAATTTCATGGTTAAACCACTTCATCTGGGTGGGTTTTGAGGCTAAAATCCACCATTGGGTCATTTATGGGGTTTATGTAGTGTTTAAGACATCCACCATCCTAACGATGGTTCATAGCATATGGACATCCAAACTAGGAACAAATGTCATGAATCTAAATTAAATTGATTTCCTCATTTTCCATGAATGTCTTAAATTTCCATGCAAAGGGTGTGTAGAGATAAGAATGTTGAAAGGTGATACTAGGGTTGTCTATAGACCAATTCTAACTAGTTATTTTCTTAATGATCATTCATAAATTTTATATCCCCAATTCCAACCAATATTTTATGAATATTTAGTCCATAAGGAGACTTAAAATTTACTAATAGTTTTGGCCCTAATCATATTTGTGATGAAGTGTGTGAACATCTAAAGTTGAGCTTTGAATTGACTATGTGTAGGGTTGAGTGTTTTGATCAAGGTTTTGAAGTCACTTTGCCCCTTATCTAACTTTTTTACACTTAAAACCCCATTATCAAGGTCTTAAACATATTTTTACACCCCTCATTAACCATTAAACTTGTTGTAAAATCTTGAAGGAACCTTAAGATCATAGTAAGGTCTATGAGCAGGCTTGTTTGATTATTTGGATTGGTCTATCTCCAAGGGTACCTGATGTAAATTTTAATTCTAGACCATTTATATGGTTGATAAGGATCTTAAACATCATTTCACACTATTTTAAGACCATTTATAGGCCCATTATGCCTATAAACCCTTTAAAGCATGGTTTTTCTCATTTTGCCCTAAGCCTGACTATCACAGACAGGGTTTGGTCTAAGACAAAATAGTGGGTATTCCATAATATGACTCAAGGATGAATATAATCTCATTTTGTAACTTTATAACCTTCTCTATCATTTCATACACTACCCTTCTCAAGATTAGGGCTTATGTCTGAATATGCCTGTGTGATCTCAAGCCTATTTTGACTACACTTTTCTCCTTAGATGTAATGATCATTAGGTTTTCCATATTTATTAGTATGGATACTATCTTTACCTTGAATCAAAACTTTCCATCATCATAATTAATATGTTCTCCTTTAATATTCACTAGTGAGGCTATATGCATTCATGTGCCTACATATTGTCTATAGGGGCCTATGAGGTGAGTTTTTGAGTGATAGGGGTCTTTATTTATGACTTGACCCACATCATCTTATATATATTTGAGGTATTAATTTTAATTTTCACACCATTTATCATATCCATTAATGACCCACACAATATTAATGGAAACTTTCATAGAGTAGGCTCAAAGTGGTTTCTTGTAGGTGGTCATTCATTACTCTAGCAAGGTGCATGATCTATATATATCTTAAATTTATATGATATCATGGTATTTGAGGTTATAATGAGAATTTAGGTATATTTTACATTTTTTAGACTAATAATGAAGGATTAATTAATAGAGGAGGGTGATAGTGGACTGATATGGAGTGTGGGACATAAAAATAGGGTTAACATAGTATGAATGGAAGTGGAAACCATGTGAAATGATAGAGATATGATAATGGCATGAGATTGAGTGTGGGAAATTTTATAAGACAAACCTCATGAATATTTTAAGCACACACATATACCTAAGAAAACATGGAAATTTTAAGGAATAAATTAATCATACACAACCAAAAGATGGAACCTAGGAATCTCAAAAGAACCTTAATCTTTGTAAAAAACCTTAATCTTTACTAAAATTGATTGTGTGGTTATAAGATCAAGGGGTTTAGGTATATGAGGCCACAATTGAGGTTTTTAAATTTACCTATAATAACAACCCACCATGACTTCAACACTCTATTTCCATATTCGTATGTTTCATTAGAAGGCTCTCTAGATACCATTGAGCCACATACAATGCTCACCACATAGAGCCCCTTAAGTATATATAAGAACTTTATTATTGGATATATTTTAATATTACGAGAGGATATTATACATAAAAATTAAGAAAGGATGTATGGGGAAACTTTAAATTCTCTACCAACTCTTCAACTCATCCAACTTCTAATGAGGACATTCAACCTTTGTCCATTAAATAGACTTGTTTGCATATTACACACAGGAGCTAGTTTTGAAGGTTTTATAGTTATATGATATCACACATGTGATTAAATTTATAAAATTATATGATAGGATCCTTCAAGACCTAAGGAAATAACATCAATCATTAGTTTGATTAGGTAAGATAATAATTCATGAAAACCATTTTGTCCAACATGCCCTATGTAGACAAGGATGGCATACAGATTCTTTAGGTTATTAAATAATATTCATATAACTCATGAGACAAATCCTAAGAAAAATTTCCATGGGTGGAATCTGACTAAATGCAGTTCCTCTAGTTATGATATTGGGTCTCCATTCTCTCTCCTTCGTACAGTCTGAGTGTAAACCTAAAAAGCACTCTAAGCTTGCCAATGATCTCAAGGGGGAGATAGGATAGTTTTGACTTTATTTTATACTAAAACACATTGCTTTCTCTCTCACTTTCCATTAATGAACTCACTATTTAAATCCATGACTCCACATGAATCATTTCGTATTGTATGGATTTGTACCAATTGAAAAACCTCTATGACCTACAATTTATTTACATTTCTTCTTATTTCAAACCTAAATACATGATTATAAGGCGTTTTTGAGGGAAAATAGGGGTCATGTGACATTTTGAACCTGATGGTATGAATTAGGGGAGTTTAAAATCCATTATTTAACATGTTTGGGGCCTATTAGGGAGGATTTATGCATTGACTATGATGGTAATAGACTCAATGAGGTATGAAATGGTCTATTAATGGCTTAATGAGTCTTATGAGGTCTATCTAAGTCATAGGAGATGACCTAGTGGTCTATCAAGGCCAAATTAGATCTCATTGTGACAAAACATTGACTTTAACACACATATATGACCTTAAAAAGGCATATCAAATGAATATTAAATCAATATATTATGAAAAGACCTTTATGACTTATTATAGACCTTAAATTGACCTTAAGACACTTTTCATGATGTTTTTGAAAGCTTGAAAGTGAATATACCTCATGTGACTAAGTAAAAGAAATGTATTTATGAGTCTTCATTAGACTACCCTTTGGATTCACCTTCACCATGGAATTTTTCACATATTAGAGCTACAAAAAACTAACCAAGGGCCCTTACACATGATCAACCACCATGATAACACTTGATTTATGTTGGACACAAGATATGAAAGCTCACAAAGTAGATTTATAACATGACAAGATAATAGAATACTTGGAAAACTCCTAAACTCATAATATGAATACAACCATAAGTTCCAATGATATTGGATCAGGACTAGAGGTTTTAAGGTTGAACCATTTCTAGGTATGAATCTATAAAGTGATCACCACTACCTACACAGGTTGTAGGTGGTTATTTAGATTTGCTTGATTGCAATTCACCAAATATAAATATCTCAAATCTAAACAAAAACTCCTGAGGTGTTTAAAAATATATGAAACTTAATTCATATTTTTTTCTAACCCTTATATCCTATCATACCCTCCAACACCACTACAAGCATGTTTATTTTGTTTTCTTCCAACTAATAAGCCTGTAGACTATTTTTTGGGCCTAAACACCTTTTTTCACTGGGTTTTTTCTTTCTTGATCCTAATTGACTCATTGGAGGAATTTATACAATGTGCTTAATTTATTTTATATCTATTATTTAGTCTAATATATTTATTATACTTTGGATGTGTATATATAATCCTCATAGTCCATTTTTTGGACTCCCACAGTCCTAGCTAGCCAACACAATCCACTTAGGCATATAGTCCATTGAGATAATGTGAAATGAATTATGAGTTTTCAGGGGTTTTGATATTTTATAAAAATCCTTTGAAGGCTTAATAATATTAATTTTAATTCATTTATACAAACACTTGATGTTACTGGTGACCTACAGGTCTGTAGACCTATAGGATCATAGTCCTCTTTGAATATTAGCTTGAAGAAAGACACTATGAACTCTGAATGCAAGGACCAAACATTATAATACCTCATAATCATAATATAAAATTATAGGTGATGAATTTTTTCTCCCTAAAATTAATTTAACAATGACCATATTTTTGCATTTAATTAGGGCACTTCTCCAAGGTAGCCAATTCAAATAGTTCACCCTATACAGACATAGTTGTTTATCTGTCTTGAAGTTTATGCATCCAATGATGCCTTTATGGGTCCAAATAATATTTATAAGGTTGAATAATATTAAAATCACATTATTTAAAACATTTAATGTAACAAGGAAACTTCAAACTCTTTGCACATAGGTTTGTCATGTTCAATCTACCAAAACAAGGTCATTTGACATAACACCAACCAAGAACATGAAGATACTTTAGATTAAATGATATTTCATTGGAATAAGAGTGTTAAAGATACCATATACAAACATTTTCATGCATTCATTCAACCTCAAAACCCTATAGTTAGAGAAAATTACCTCTGTTATGGTTTGAAGCTTCTTTTTTGCATACACTTAACTTCTTAATGATTATTCATATATTTAAGGGTTTTAAATATAAAAATAATGCCATAAAGTGGAATGTAATTAAGGTAAAATATTATGTAAAAATATTATAATCCAAATCTCTCTCTTTAAAGTACCAAATGAAAACATGTTTCTTATCTTGAGTTGCCAAGAAGGTTGACAGAGTAATGGAGTGGGTTTTTGCATTGTTTGGATCTATACCTCCACTTTTTTCATAGAATTGTGCCTAAGAAGACCATGGGGACTTATGAAATATTTTTCACCTTATCATTCATTAGAAACCCTCTACACAAAACCAACAAAATCATGTTTTTCTCAAGATTCTAATTGTTCTACCCCTTTGAGCTAATGGAGATGATGAACTTAGTAACTCTTCATCTTCCCCTCACTTGTATGTATGTGGGAGAGGTTTATAAAATGTTTCATAATATTATTTTCCTAAAAATATCTCAAAATAACTTTATTCATGCATTTAAAAATGGTAAATAGAAGTTAAAAATGGACTCCAACATTGAAAATCAATTATATAAGATCATTTGGGAATATGTACATTCAGGTCTATAATAATGTTATGACTAAGGTGTTAGATGAATTTAAGAAACCCCTTTTTCAAGGATTAAACCTTTATATTTTATCTTTGTTATTAAGTGTCATATTTATCATTAAAAATCATAATAATACTAAACTAATAAGATACCTTACTCTTATCAAAATTACCTTATACTATCCAGATAGCCTTAGAAATAATGTGACCCATTTACTAGTTCTACTTCTTTGGCAATTTTGATCAACTTTAGACCATGTTTGCTCCTTTTAGGGTTACCACCTTGTCTCCTTGGGAATGAATACATGTTGAATTGATTTCCCACTTACCTTAAATTTTTTAATCTTACCTTAAATAATGCTAAAATTAAAATGAAGACCATAAATAATGATGACTTGATGACAAGACAACATGACCTAACCTAACCACCAACTAGACCATAGTAAATGACCTTTTAAGATACTAAGTAAGACACATTATCTATCAACATAGATCATTAATGAATAATGAAAATCCTTTATAATGAGTATCAACAAATTTAATACCAAGTAAGTTAAAGTTTAAAATGATACTCATTCATGGTAGCCAAATTTTGGCTAATAGGAGCTACAAAAAAAATTTATGGGTAAAAACCTAAATCTCAAGGACAATAAGAGAAATCTTATAATGTTTAAAATTTTACCATAAATAGGTAAAAATATTCATTTATGTATTTTCCTTTTTTTAGAAAATCTAGATCTTTATGCATCTAATTTTAACACTTTGAGAGATTATGGATAATGAGTGAGTAGTCGTGCATGCTGGTGGATATATCACATTTGTAACTAGAGCCCTATAATTAGGTGGTGAATGTTTGGAAAATAATGGAAGCACACAATTGATTACCAAATACAAGAAACTTAATATGTGGAATTAACTAGAATCAACAAGTAACTAGAATTTAGAAATAACACAAAATATGAGAGACAATACACAACTTGTATTAAACCTCTTTTAGAAGGAAATACAACAAAGAAGGCTACCACAGTTCTTCTTCCTTACACACCTCTAGGGCTCCCACACCTCTAGGGCATAAACAGTAAATCTTCCCTCAAATCTCTCTCTCTTAGGTCCTAACACACAACTCAAACACAAAGTTGGTGTTCACCTCCAACTAGCCAGTATCCACTACTGCCAATACCCAAGTGCTCCACGCACTCCACAAGTTCTCCACACACTCCACAAGTGCTCCACGCACTCCACAAGTACACAAACATACTTTAAGTAGATCTCCCCTAAACCTACAACAACCTACAATTCAATCTGATCTTACTTATGGAAGGATCTTCCTTTCCTTCCTCTTTGCTCTTTATCTGAGTACACACTGTACTCCAAGTAGATCCTGCCTGATCCTACTCCCTGTTGTGTTGCTATCCTATCTGATCTTGCACACCTACAAATCAATTTGGTTCTACACATCTATGAACCTTGACCTTGCAAACACATACACCTGCAGATAAATGATCTTACTTACCATGTAGATCTCCTAAAGTAGCCATGCTCACCTGATGACCAAGATCATACATACATGAAGAACCCTACTGATTCTCCAATCTAGCACCCACACTTGGTACTGTGGCACTAGGAGGAACACACCATGCTCTCTTCTCTTTGAAGGAGCTTATATTTTTCTCTCTTACTCTCTAGCACACTTTTATAAAACAATCAATGAGTCTCTTAAATAGATCTCATGTAAACAATAATTAGACACCTAATTAAAATAATTAGATCCATAGCTTCTAGTCTAAATTTGGCTCTTGACATGCAAACACTTGGTTCGTTAGCTAACTACCCATAACACTCATAGCTCAAACCACACAGGTGATCGACGTCAGTCCCTGTCTACCTGGGGGGTGCCAACGCCAGTCGACTTTTGATCGACATTAGTTGCCTTCTTATCTAATCCTGCCAACGTTGGTTGGCCTGACTGATGCCAGCATCTGTAACACTCAGCAACCTTCCTGAAACCTCTTCCTCTATTTCCATCAGTGAAGTTTTTAGCTCCACAACCTAATAATCTCCCACTTAGAGATAAATAGCTACACTGTACCTGTACTTGTACCCCATCTAATCTATTTCCTAGCTTGTATCCCTCTTCAAGATCAATCCTGAAGACCACCCACCACACAACCTGTGGTGCACCTCCTGTCATCTAAGTAACCTACCACATCCAAACCTACAAACCCATGTAGTGAAGACCTGACCTTGCATAGCACAAATCCCTACTGCTGGTCTCTCTCAAATACCTGAGAACCCACTTCCCTAAATTGGCTCCTAACTCTCTAATAGCTCCCACTACTTGGGCAAACTCAGGTCTATACCAAACCTCATGTGATTTCAGACACTGAACTATCCAACCCTTGGTGTGCTCCAATTCTACATCCTAAACCTTGCCAACACCTAATTCACATCAGCTCCCACTAGAGACAAAATCAACCTGTGATCTTCCATGCCTCCCATGCCAAAGAATTTTGCTGCTCCAAATTCCTCATGACATGCCACTAAACTAACCTTACCCTTAACTCAGCAAAACCCTATATATACAAACCCTACTAGTAAACCATCCACATACAATAATAGGATAATGTCATGACCATCATCCCCCTGGTAAGACAAACCATAGTAGTTACCCTAACATTGACTAAAGCCATGCTTTGTCATCCACCTGTCAAACCCTGTACCACTATCCTGCAGCTTCCTTAAGACCATATGACCTGGTCTTCCATCTCATGTGTCTATTATCTCTATTATTCAACTAAGGTATCCATTCATCTTTGTGCTTTCATACTGGCTAGCAACCCTACCAAATCTCTCGCTTGGTTCTGCATTTTATTCCTGCCACACTCCCACTGTTTCCTGGATCCTTCCTGCTCTGCAGTCAACAACTAGTATAAAGAAGAGGAACAACAAATTTAAGGCTTACTTACCACCTTCAGTCCTCCATATGGGAATTTAAGACTCCTTGACAGCTTGTTATCCACCCAAAATCTGTTACAGTGATTGACCTCAATCACTACATAGTCTACATTCTACCGATGTCAGTTTCCATGCACCTGTCCTGACTACCAACCCTGTCGACGTCGGTGTCCTGTTGCTGCCAACGTCAGTCCTCCTGACTAACATCGGTCTTACATATTGCTAATGTTGGTTTCCCTAACTAACTTTGGTACCTGTGTTCACCTGTGAGTGATGACTTTTTACCTGTGAGCTCCTTTGAATCAAAACCCATGTCCAAACTACCTTGCTTAGAAGTATCCAACCCCATCCACTGATCTCTGTCTGCCATCTCCTCCATAAACACCAAGGCTTTCTAGTTCTTAAGCCTATCAAATATATCAATCTTCCTCTTAAGAACATGCATCTCTTTCTTACTCATGTGACCAAGCCTACAAAGCCACGTCTCCGTAATAGAAGAAGAATCAATAATATAAACAAGTAGATAAAGAGTACCTATTTTCTTACCACCAACTAATTCAAGTACATCTGCTGTGAGAGTTCTTTTGCATCTCTCATCACCCAAATTTTATAAGGAAATTAGCCACATCTCCAAACTTGGGACCTGCATGACCTCCTTCAACACCCATGTGTTGGCCACCTGCAATTTTAGCTTCACTTCCCCTTTGCCAATAATCTGACAAGGCTCACCAGCTCCTCTCCTTGGGGCTGCATGGAAAGAGGCAACATAATCTATTATCCAAGATTCAACTTTATCTAAGAAACCTCCTAGAGCATCCTATGCAACAACATCTGCATCTTTAGTTCCTTCATGATGATCTACTACCAACCAACAATCTTCTTTTCCCTACTCTTTCTTTCCATAGGACCGTTAGTGACCATCTATGCTTTTCAACTCCTCCATTCTTAGCTTACTTTCTTCTACCATTGCTCTACTCCCACTCAATCAAAAACCCCTGAGAGTGACCTATAACCAAACATAAAACCTGCTCCCTGCAACCTTAGCTCTGATACCACTTTGTTGGGAAAATAACGGAAGCACACAATTGATTACCAAATACAAGCAACTTAATATGCAGAATTAACCAGAATCAACAAGTAACTAGAATTCAAAAATAACACAAAATATGAGAGATAATACACAACTTGTATTAAAACTCTTTCAGAAGGAAATACAATAAAGAAGGCTGCCATAGTTCTTCTTCCTTACACACCTCTAGGGCTCCCACACCTCTAGGGCATAAATAGTAAGTCTTCCCTCAAAGCTCTCTCTCTTAGGTCCCAACACACAACTCAAACATAGAGTTGGTGTTCACCTCCAACTAGCCAATATCCACTACTGCCAGTACCCAAGTGCTTCACACACTCCACAAGTACATAAATGTACTTCAAGTAGATCTCCCCTAAACCTGCAACAACCTGCAACTCAATCTGATCTTACTTATGGAAGGATCTTCCTTGCCTTCTTCTTTGCTCTCTATCTAAGTACACACTATACTCCAAGTAGATCCTACCTGATCCTGCTCCCTATTGTGTTGATATCCTATCTGATCTTGCACACCTGCAAATCAATTTGGTTCTGCACATCTGTGAACCTTGACCTTGCACACACATACACCTGTAGATTAATGATCTTACTTACCATGTAGATCTCCTAAAGTATCCATGCTCACCTGATGACCAAGATCATACATACATGAAGAACCCTACTGATTCTCCAATCTAACACCTACACTTGGTACTGTGGCACTAGGAGGAACACACCATGCTCTCTTCTCTCTAAAGGAGCTTATATTTTGCTCTCTTACTCTCTAGCACACTTTTAAAATACAACCAATGAGTCTCTTAAATAGATCTCATGCAAACAATAATTAGACACCTAATTACAATAATTAGATCCACAGCTTCTAGTCTAAATTTGGCTCTTGACATGCAAACACTTGGTTCATTAGCTAACTACCTGTAACACTCACAGCTCAAACCACACAGGTGACCGACGTCGGTCCTTGTTTGCCTGGGGGTGCCGACACTAGCCAACTTCTGACTGATGTCGATTGCCTTCTTGTCTAATCTTATCGACATTAGTTGGCCTGACTGATGTCGACGTCTGTAACACTTAGCAACCTTCCTAAAACCTCCTCCTCTGTTTGCATCAGTGAAGCTTTTAGCTCCACAACCTAATAGTGAATTTATTATCTATTTTGTTATTTTAGGTGAGAATGAACTAGATTAATAAATCTAAGTGCCAAGGAAAATGGGTTTAACAAAATTTTCCCAAATAAGTGTCAAAATGAAGCAAAAAATAAGACAAGATATAGGTAGTTATTAAAATCCAATATTAGGGTCAAGGGTATTCAACAAGGAAAGGGAAAGAAATAACCTACTTAATATAATTGTATTAGCTTGTCTAATACAAATTATAAGGGGAACATAAACTTATTAGTTGATACCATATGGTATGGCTGAAGTAGTTAATCAAAGTGTTGGTAGATACCTATAGTATGGAGAATTTAATACATAATGAAAAAATTACCTAATAGTGTATGGTATGGCTATTAGAATTAGGAAATATATTTTTTAGTGTATTTTAAATTATGATTCATGTAGTAGAAATGCCAAATATGGTAAGTATCATATGATATGGATGGAGTAGGAGGATGAAAATGAGGTTGATACCATATGGTATGGGCGATATATTTAGTGACATAATAGTCAATACTATATGGTAAAATAAATAAATATAAAATTACCTTAGATGGAACCCTAAGGTATGGGTGATGTAGTAGAAAAATAAGCATGGCAAGTATAATTAGGTGAATGGTTGATGTAGTATAAAAATGACAAAAAAATACTTTTTGTTTGAATTTAATTTTTAGTCTTACTTTTATATTATTAGATCAAAATATGATTATGATTTATTATTTAATATTTTATAGAGGTGATGGATAATATGGTAGTGTTTTTATGTGATTTAGATAGCAAATCTATTGGATAGAGTATCAATGGTATATTAAATGTAGATTAACACATGTAGATGTGCTTTGAGCTCTATATGGATTAAACTACACAATTTAATCACCCAAATAACCAAGTACCTAGTTAAAGTGATAGAGCCATTAGAATCCAAATGAAATAGATGAATAAACCATTAAAAATAGTATTAAAATAAAAAATATAAGTTCTCTACACCATGATTAAATGGATTTAAAATGAAAGAGGATTAATATTGGATTGATATACCTTAACTCATAGTTTTGGCATTATGATGTTGCTTGATCAATGGATGTTGATGATGCATGCAAGGATTATTTTTGCATGAAGGTTTTATGATTTTATAAGATTGGATCCAATGGAGGAGAGGAGCGGTTTAAGTATAAAGAGGAGGGAAAGATCAATGGTGTGGATTCAAAGTTGGAGGAAGGAGATCAAGGGTTGAGGATTATCTAAGGAATTTAAAATTCCTTGGAGGATTCTATAAAAGAGAAGGTTATATAGGTATAAACCTCTATAATATCTTTGGAATGGTTAATAATGATTAAAAATGGATTATATAGGTGTTTATGGGGTTCTAGATAATATAGGGGTGTAGGAGAGTCTATGGATAGGCCTAGTCGGTGTGTATGTGAGTCATGGGAATTTAAAATTACTAAATAATAGATAAGTAGGATTAGGATGAGATAATAGGGATTTAAGATAAATTAATCAATTAGTGGGGATGGATAAGTCTAGTATATGAATAATAATAAAAAGGGAATATTAGGTAAATGACTAGGAAGTAGGGATAAATTAGTAATATTAATTTAATTAAGAAGAAATAGTGTCGACTAATAGGAGTATTAGTGACATAATGTAGGAAAATGATTTCAAGTGTATATACTTTTGCCATTTTTAAAAGGGAATTACGAGTGGTTAAATAAATAATTTTAATGGTATTTAAAATAAAAACCATGTCATGAATGGATCTTATTAGATGATGTTAGTGGATATGATGCCCCATCGAGGGGACAAATGAAGAAGAATTGGATGGGTGGCCACTCAAAATCAGAAATGATGGGTGAGATACAATAGGTAGAAAAGGGGATAGGATGCTTTATGTGAGATATAAGATGAATAATATGTGTTTGACTTGGGAAATGAGGTACATATTGATAATTCCCTTGAAAAACACATATGCATAGGGAGTAAAGATGAGGGGTGTTATGGTTGTCAACATATCTTAAGGGGGAATCAATCATAACATGATGATGATAGGAGTAAAAATATATAAGCTTTAGACATATCCCAAGCAAGGATGCATGCAAGGGAGAGCTATAGGCTAGGATAAGACTAATTTGATAAGATTAATGATGGGTGTAGCTCAAAGCTAAAGTTGATCAATATGATGAAGATGATAAGAGAGAATAAATGATGTGATTGAGTGACAAAAATATTGTGGAATGAGGATGGATGACATAGATAGTGGCTGAGTTATTCTTGGGCATTGAAACATGGAATAATGTTGTCTATATAGTCTAAAAATACCTTAGGCCAATGTAGTTATGACTCAGGGATAAATGATAATTGATGGATGTAGATGATGATGATGATGAGAAATATTAGTGATTGGAGGATGATGTTAATGATTAAAGGATATGAATTAGATGATGAGATGAGGTTAAAAGATTAGATGTTAGCTAGATGGACAATGTGGATTAGATGAATGATGAGGATGGGGATGATCAAGCCATCACATTTGTCATAAATATGATCATAGTGTAAGAAATCCAATAGGTATAGCACTTGGTAGTATGCCCCATGATATAAGTATGACCAAAAGGACATTATGCCAAAGTGAATGGGTAAATGATGAAATTTACAAAATTATAATTCTCATCATAGCTTTGATGACCTCATATCATCCTTGTTCATTTCCCAATAGACAAAACAAGACAAATAAAATCAAATATTTACATGATAAAAACATGCAAATAAGACAAATAGAACAAACAAGTAACACATACAAGTATCTACATGCAATGTCACAATTTCTTGTCTAATGATGGGATGAATGATTGGGTGATGGATTAGATGATCATGATGTGATTCTGGATTGAGTATGGACTTGGACTTGGATAGGGTGATCATGATTAGGATTAGGCTAAGATGTTTCCCCTGGTTGTGGATAGAAAGATGAAGGATGGGAGGTCTTTAAATACTAATTTGGTCTTGAAATTGAATCAAAAAGTGGCCAAGGTAGGTAGTTTAGAAAAGTGACGACCAAGGATTACCAATAGACAAGGCCTTGAAAGAAATAAATATAAAAATAAGAGGAGATAATTATGGGATCAAATATCTTCCATACTAGCAAAAGAGTGACTAGATGGGTGTTAGGTATGAGTAGGTAATGATAAGGAAAGTTATGGGATCAAATACCTTCCATACTAGAAAAAGAGTGATGTGATGGGTGATAGATATGGAAAGGTATTGATAGGGAATTAATGGGTGCCATATTAAATTCTTGACAAGGTGATGTCTACTTAACATACCTAGTCCAAGGATGATAAAAAAATATACAAAGATGGGTGACCACTCTGATTTGGTTCCAAGACCAAATGGTGTATCCAAAGATGAAGAATGGGAAGACATGAGATAGATATTAGATGTGATAAAGGATGAATGCTATGGAAATGGATGTGACTAGGGGATTATGTAGAAGATAAGACATGATGGACTATTTTTGGCTTTTTTGGTTTTTATTAATTTTTTTTTCATATTTTAATTTTTATGGATTTTTGGGATATGTATGTAAACTATACAAATGGGGTTACTAGAAAAGGGAATACCAAGCCTAGAAACCAAGATAAAGATAGATGGGATGATAAAAGGATGAGGATGATGTGGAAAATGGGATGAGGACCAAGGAACAAGGGATTATGGAATGTCAATGACCACATCAAAAGGGAACCATTTGTTGAGTTGTCTCAGTGTTCATTGGAGGTTATGTCAAGATGATTTCAGAACATATCACAAAATACCTTCCACTTTTTTATAAAGGTCAAGACAAGAAGGAATAAGAGATATGATGCATGATATAATGGTAGATAATGGGTGATAACAATGGATTGAAGGATGACATGGATGGGTTATTGAAAAGAGATATAAGGATTTTACCCCAAGTGTTGAGGTAGCATGTGAATAATAGATTATTTTACCATGATGCTAGAAACCAGTTTTCATCATGGTACTTTCCCAAGGCACCACAAGATTGGTTTTCACCATTGGATAAATGATTTTTTTGGATTTATTGACATTTTTTTTTACTTTTATTGGTCACATAAATTTATTGAATAAGGGGATGAGATGTAGGAGTGCTGACATTTATGTGATTTTATTCCAACACCTATTATGGGGATATGTTATGCTAGGATCATGTTTTCACTACTAGATGTAGTTGGGTCCATGTGATCTTTATTGACTCTTGAGTTAATGTCTTACATATGTTTTAGCTATGTGTCTTTGTGACCCCTACAAGGGACAATTCTACCCAAGGATTTGAGATATGGTAGGTATGGGAGGATGTCATGATTATAATGATGGGATATAGGATGGGAAGGATGGATGTAGTTGTGGATGATATGATGGGATGGGGAGCATAAATGGGTTTTAATAGTTTCACACACCATTGGATATGGTGGAGGGGATTATTTGGATTGGTGTTATGAGAGTAAAGGATTCAAGAACTTTTGATTTGTTGATTCTTTGACCCAAGTATTAAGAGCATGGTTGGCCTTATGACTATTATTTTTGAATTTGTTTTGAATTACTAATTGGGTTTGGCATTGATTGCCCCTAGTGTCTAATTTTGGGCTTCATTAGAGGAGATTGATTTTTGACTTTATATATGATGATTTTGACTTTGATATGCTCCTAGTGCTATATTTTAGGATTCACTAGGGGAAGAGATTTTTTGATTCATCTGATAATTTGATTTTACTTGATTTTGAATGATAGGATCAAAGATGATTTGATCATGATTTATGGATTTTTGAATATGTTCATAGACCTTTGTATTTATGGCACATGATGTTGATTGTATAGGGGAATCCAATGATACAAGTTCCTATTTATTCCCTTCATAGGGAAGTATATATGGATTATGGAGGTGAGGTGGATGATTAATGTTGTATGATGGATTAAGGGCATAATGAGTAGTATAGTCCTCATAAATGTTACTAAGATCTTTATACTCAATATCAAAGAAAGTGTGATTATGAATCTAAAAAGGAACACTAAGACTAATGGTAGTATATGTATCCAAAATAGGATTAGATTCACTTTGACTATCTTTAATAGATAAAAATTGTAAAAACTCCATTATGACTTCATCATCCTAATTGGGATCAAAATATGTGCATGGTGCCTAATTATCATCCAAATTATGGGAATATTCAAAATAGAAGACACAATCATCATCTAATATAATATCAATGAGGGATTATGTTTATGATGAGGAATCTAATGTAGATTCTGGTGCTGAACATAATCCTTATAGTGGATTTGATGTTGACTCTAATGGATAAGACAAGATACTACTAGTAGAATAATGATTGTCTATGATTAGCCTCTGAACATGGGGTATTAGATGTAGTGGATGAGAGGGAGATGATGGAAAAATAATGGATTGAGGAAATATAGGCCAATGAAAGGAATTATGGGATGTAAGAGGACTAGGATGATGGGGAATGGATTTTTGTTTGATAAAGGATTGGTCAATGATGGGAAGATCATGGAAGATGGGTGTGGTGTTTTAACCTTGGCTTAGAGGGGGAAGGACTTGATTGTGATTTGGAATGGTATTTTGGAATTCCTCTTCTTATTCAAATAGATATAGATATTCATTTGATACATACTCAATTACTAGGTCACCATGATTGATGAGGTCTTAGACATAATCTTGGAAAGGTCAACATCATTTAAGTGAATGCCCCTAACTTTGATGATATATAATATCATTTTGCATTATACCTTAAGGGATTAGGCTTGGTGGGATTAAGTTATCATATGGGTTGATAGACTTCTTGGCCATTTTTTGGCTTACATACAAAGCTTTCAATGATTGATAGATTTTCTTGATTGAGAGAAGAATGTCACTAGGATGTCATGCAAGACCAAGTGGAACATCCAACTTGTGCATTTAGTATCTCACTCAGGAATCCTCTCATGACCAAAAAATCAAGTTAAAATTCATATTTACATGCCAAGATCAGCCTAAAATTTTTTTAGACCTACATGAACTTTCTAGCTCAAGATATAAATCTTCAAAGATGGACCTATGCAATAAGATGTTAACATGAATGCCAATTTTAATCAAGGCAAGTTAATATTTGGGTTCAAAAGGTCCTTAAAAGTTTGAAGTTATTTGAGATCTAATAGTATATCCCTCATACTAACACATAATATCTAATGATCCATGTTGAGTCAACCAAGTTAAAATGTCCCTAGGTTAAAGCCATTAAAGAAATACAAGCTGGACATAATCCAACGGTGTGAGATGATCAAGCCAAGATCCAATGGAGTGAAATAACTTAAAAAAATATTGGACAAGCTAAATCAAGGGATTATGCTCAATCATACCAATGATCTGATGGAATAAAATAAATGATAGGAAATTGGGACTAGGGAGATCTATGGTGTGCATAAAATCATACATATTGATTAGATGACGAGCATGAGTCAAACTAGTTGGCATAAAATCAATGGCTCTTAGACATCTGTGCACATCAAGATCAATGAAATGAGATAAGTAAAGAATGGTCAAAGGATCTTTATGATGAATAGAAAAGGGCAAGTATCCAAAGTTAGTGGGACCTAATAAAAGATCAAAGACTCACATGCATTCATACATCTAGATCTAATAGTGTGAGTGGAGTCAATAAATCAAAAGGATATACGAAACTAATAATCATAAGGATAGTTGAATATGATTTAGATATATTGAGTTGTAAATTAACATCTAATAAGTGAGAGTGATCTCAAGACATTTTTTGATGAAAGTCAAAGAAGTTTAAATGGACCTAGGCAAAGCAAATATCAAAGAGTTGAGCTCAGAGGTGAACCAAAGTTGAACTAGGGCCATAGTTTAAAGACCAAGTATTATCATTAATGCTCCATATAATATATTATTTAGGTATAATATAGAATTTGAGGATAGAAAAATAACTGTGAAGCAAATTTGGGTAGTTTATAGACTTTCATAGATATTGTCATTGTGAAAACCAATGGTCTAAGATTAGTTTTCACCTATAGTGGACCTATGTCTCAACTATCATCATTGATAATTTTGATAAGGCAAATATAGTTGGCCACTTAATGTATATGTGGCACTTTTTTATAAATTTAGTTATGTGATCCTTGTCAGCTGATCATTAGATCATATCATGGAGTTCAAAGAAAAGATCTGGTAGTTTGATAAGGGTAGTGGGCATTCAATTATTTTGCAAGGCCTTTAAAATTGCACCTTCTTGATAAGATCTTGACTCAACAAAATTCTTGAATTGGTGTTAATCCATCAAAATTAGTTGGTATTTTTATAATTCATAGTTCCCTCTCTCTCCTTTTTCTATAAATATAGGATTCTAAGCCTTAAAATTGATCATCTAACCCTCTTTTTGGTATGACCAGACTCTGCCAAAATTTGTAATGTAACACATTTTGATGTAATAAATAATTAATTCCATCATTTTCTAAGTCAAATTGAAGTGTTTTATATGAAATAATGCACTATTATTGAGTGAATATATGGTACTCATGTATGTCTAAGTTTTTCTCACCTTCAAGAAAGGCTTAATAGTCTCACAGGTCATTATAAATGCAATCTATAGTCTATTGTCTAGATTGAAAGTGGATATTTACCCTCTCATACTAATATGGAAATTGATTAATGCTTTGTTCTAAAATATTTATGTGAGATTGATGTTCTTTGGTCTAAAAAGTGTCTCATAGTTTGTTTTGTGTGACTTGGAGTGATCAAATCATTGGTGTATCATCACTTTTTACATGACTTTATAAGTTTTGTCAATTATCTCTCCATTTACCAAGTAGGTGTTAGTTTAGGTTTAGTGTAAGTGATATATCCATAAGGAAGCTAGCCTTCCATAGAGGTTTGATCCATTTTTAGGATACCCATAGCCTAGGATTAGTCCCATCTTAGTCTAGATTTGAGTAGAGGATCTAAACAATCCCCTCCTTAGTTAGGGTGCAATCTAGAACCCCATCAATTTTAGCACACCTGGTGGGACAAATCAATAAAAATTTACCAATAGTTTTTGCATGCTCGATGGGACCCATTAGAGCTTGTCTTGGTGAAATTGTACTTACAAAATTATTCTTCATGAAGAATTTGGTGATTTCAAGCTCAAGTAATATTTTCTAAAGCCCAAGCAGTTTCCAAGTACATTCATTTTCATTACATGATATTGATGTTATTTTCATGTATATATACGAAAGATATCCCTATGTTATACATCATTATCATCCCCATAATGGATCATACCAGCCTTGTCATGATCTATATGAGCCTTGGAGTTTTATTAGATCTATGATGAGCCTTATCAAGTTTCCCATGATCCTTATTACTAAGAGCATGACTCTTACCTTCTTTATGAACCATATAATGTTGCATATGATTAATATTGTTTAAAATAAAAGATAGATGAAATAGATCTTAAATTTCTAGCATATGCAAGAAAAGTCTGTTCAAATTCCTAGTATGAAGAAGTAAAGGAATAGTTTCAAAATATGTCTAATGATCTAGAAGAGAGGCTTGAGTTTTGTAGTTTTTTATTAAAAAAAGTAGAGGCTTATGAGAGGCAAATAATTTATTTGGATCAATTATCTCAATAACCCTCTTGTTTTACTCACCAGACTTATTATGTTCCTTATTATCATAAATTTCTTGACCATGTTTAGTGTGAGCCAATGGAGATTCTTAGTTGGACTCAAAATCTTATTAAAAAAATAATTCATATGCATATTCAAGAGGTTATTCAAGAGGATAAACCTTATTATTATTCCCTTTATTCACCACTTACCCCTCAAGCTCAATTTCTCCATGAGGACAAAACGGCTTTAAACCTTATGAAGTAATGGCCAAGTGGAAGGAGCAAAATATAGAAATTAGCAAAAGTTTCTCTTTCCCTCCTCTTCAAGATCCCCTATAAGATTACATTGCCATAAATATTCCAAAATATTATCATGATCATCCTTCCATGATTCATACTCCCTCTCAAATAAATGAATTTTATCACCCTCCCACCATCTCCCTTCTTCAAGAGGATCATATTCTATGGGAAATAGAGAAAGAGGTTGTAGATGCAAATTAAGATCTTAAATAATGTGAAGAAGATGATTCAAGTGTGTATGATGAAGAAATATTCATTTATACTTTACTTGAGGTCCAAGTTTAAATAAATATTGAAGAAGATGCTTTAATTATGTAGGAAAAGATTGATCCTAATATGGAATAAATCCATGAAGAATTGATATAGGATGATGTCACAAATGATGTTGAGATCTCTCCACTAGAGGAAGATCAAGATAAATTTTAGGATAATCCTATTCAATTTTATTAAAGTGAATATAAAAAAGATGATTGGTATCTATATTTTGAATCTCTACAAGAGATTGAAGAACTTTGTAAATATATATTTTCCCATTAGAGAGCATGATGTTGGGAAGTTTGATCAAGAATAACCTATTCAATATCATAATACATCTTGGGTTCACTATTCAGAGTGCTTGAGTAGTTAGATGAACTTACAATAGTTGATAAGAAGGATAATGTCACTCAAGGATCATGCATAGATGAGATGTCACTTGACAAGGTTATAGTTGAAGGTAGCATAAAAAAAATCTAGAAGTGCAAGGTGAATTTGTTTTTGTTGGTGACTAGTTTACTATTGATGGCTCATTTTAGGAGATGTTAATAGAAATAATTTGAAAAAAGAGTTCCTCTTTGAAGGTCATGTTTATTAAAACCCCTAATTTTAAACTTGTACCATCTTTTATAATAAACAAATTCCTTTCTTTATTTTATTTTCTTTCCTTGTTTGCTGGAGTCCTTTGTCTTTTCTAATCAAGAGGTTTTCTATAGTCATGGAACATATGTTTTATCTACTATAAGTCAAAGGTCATGTACATGGTCTAAAATCAAGCATAGTAGGTGTATGCATTAAAATATTCTCACCCCACTAATTTTTGATAATTTAGCCTAATTACCCCATTTCTTAGTCATACTAACCCTTGGCCTAAAACACATACCCATTATTATATAACATATAACCTTTACCCCATCCTAAACCTAATTAATATTCTCATTAAATGAATAATAAACCCCCATCACCTACTAACCTACTCCTTAATCCTACTATCCAATTTTAAATTCAAGAAAATCCCAACTACCCACCTACCACCCCACACTAGCCTTCTCTAAATCCTTAAACCTTATGTTGAGATTTATATAATTAGAGAATTATAAAAATATATCCAATTTAACCCCTTTACCTCTAGTATTCTCCTATTTTAGAGACTTATATGGAATTAAAAATTCCATGAAAATTACTCAACCATAGATCTTGAGGGCCCAAATTTAAATTTGGACCATAGATCTCCCCCCCCAATATGCCTATAAAACTAAACCACCTCTCCATGTTCAAAAATAATGAATAAATGAATGAAATACTATAATAAAAGTCATTTATCACTCTCATAAAGCATCCATGCTAGCATTCAAGTACTCATAAATCCATTGTCTGATACCCATAGTCTTCTTGGAAGCTATTATCAAGTAACTATAAGCAATCCAACAATCAATATTTTCAAGTCCAATCCCACAAGTTTGAATCCTAGAATGGAGATATGAGAAGGTAAATATGATGGTAATAATCATCTATTAATTTTTATTTACTTTCTCTATCCCTTCTTATTGGTGTCATTAGATTTTGGGTGTTTTATTGTCATTTGATAATATTACAAGAATCCTAAATTCGGTGCACATTTTGGTGACCACTATGGGACCAACCTCTCTTATATAGGTTAACTCTCTTGATAGAATAATTCTAGGTGATTACAAGACCAAATAGACATTGAATCAATCCCATATATTCATTTTTCATGCATTCTAGGCAAGTAGTGAGATAACACTACAAGTAGTGATATTGAAGTAGCGACATCATCAACACGATTAACAATATTATAGGATAAGGCATTAGAGGTTAGGGGTTTTATTAGGGTTTAGGTTCAATAATATAATGACTCTATGATTCATAGGATTTAAATGAGAATAGAGATATTAAGGATTTTAGTGGTGGTATTGTAATTCCTACTTGAAAATCTTGGTTTTTTAGACCTATTAAATTGCATATGTGCCTATTTATACATTTGTTATTTTATGTGTAGGATAGGTAGTATTACTTTAGAAGATAGGATATTTAAACATCTTAAAAAATTATCCCACTCTTTAAGTGATGATATTGTCCTTCTAGTAATGGTAACATAAAGTCTAGTAGCATCTTTGTTTAAATTAGTTTTGGGTCACTATGTGCTTCTGTAGGTCATTTTCCCTCTACTGTTGAATTGTGTGTAGGATAAAAGGAGGAATTATCTTGAAAATAGGAGGAAGGTATTTTAATCATTCACAAATCCTATGACTCTTGATGTAGTGATATTGGCCTATAAGTAGCAGGATTTCTATTCTTAGTTATGATATTGCCTGGCCATCAAAAAATGGTAAAATCCCTCCCCTGTTACCTTTTGGTTTATCATCTATAGTACATTCAAGATCTATCAAGTAAGGATTTGAGGTTATGAATAATTTTTTTTTATAAAAATTATAAGGAATTTTTTGAAGACTTATCTCACAAACTGATCTAATTATATCTCACAATTCCACTACTTCCATAGTCGTGGGATTGCCTTGGAACTGGCATGATTATTATCCAGAGTCACGATATTGTAGTTTAGCATACTTAGGGTTAGTTTTAGGATTTTAAATTAGTTTGGTCATAAATAATTATATTAAAAATAAATCCCTATTAATTTATAATTTTATATACTTTTTTATCAGTTTAGGACAAACTTAGGTAGTTTAATCTAGTCATGCAATATCGCTATTACTAGTTATTTTTGAATAGTGGGTTTGTTAGTTAGAACAGTGGTATTTTATAACCATGATGGTAACTATATTATTCATTTTATAATACTACCATTATAGTATTGTAGTATTACATCCAAGTAGAAGGATTATGCATTCTTGTTGCAAGATTTACTTGTGTACTCATGAGGATGCAGATCTTAAGTAATTACTATTTTTTCTTGCAAGATTTTGAGTATTTTTAGCACCCTTATTAGATATCTAACCTTTTTACTTATAGGGATGGGTGAAACTTTGGTTATTTTGGCTTTAGATTTTTATCATAGTGGATAAATTGTTGATTTAGATAGATCATTGTCTTTTTTAAAATTCCTTGTAAATATTTGATTGTTGTGTGAGTGTGTATTTTGTTTGTAAATATTTTTTCATATCATGTAAAGCTCACTTAGGTAATGAGAATGGCTAATTAATTATATCATTTGTTTTATTTTCCATTTATCCCTCCCTTAGGATAACACATGATGTGAATTTCATCACCATGCATGTGGCTTAGTCTTTAGGGGTTAGTGTCATGTATTTCACCACTATGTTCTAACCAAACTCCATGTTCTGGTAGAGTATAATAATGAGAGGTATCATTACATCCTAAGTGGAATTCCCCATAAAGGGTTCCATGGAGTGAGGGGAGATTAATCACATATACTTAAGGCAGTTAGACAACCTCTGACATGGACTTGTGCCCTAACATACCATTATGTATATCAAGGACTCCCATAGATCCTTTTGTAAAACTTATAATAGGGTATTATATTCATAATAGGTGTTCCACTACTAGCATCAGTAAAAACACCCAAGTGACCATCACGTACAAGTAAGGTTTATTTCATTTAATTGATTATATAATAGTTCAACAACCTATAGACTCACTTGTGTATCCATTAGATGATGTGGACATCATGTTACACTCTTATACAATGTACTAAGGTAGGATTGTATTTATGAGTGTTTTTTGTGTGTTGTGCCAAGACCCATTTTATTTGATAGCCGACTCAGCCATACCCTTAGTTTTTTTGTGCATAACCTAGAAAACATTATAAGATCACTTTTATCCTCTCATCATCATCATAATATTTTCATCTTGACCATATTATATCCCTTTCTACACTATACATAGTTCCATTCATCTTAGTCACTCCATACCATTCCATAGAACCTTTTATTTATATACCCACTTAGTCTCCATCTTTTAGTCACATACCCCTTTTAACCCAGTCACTTCCCCATCCATTCATCTCATTTTAAACTCTTAATATTATCCACACCCCATAGGACCTATGTCTTTTAATCCCTTATACATCCACATCTCCTCTTTGAGCATCACATTTAGATTCTCATCACACTTCCACACATTCTTTCATCTAATATCTATCCCATAGTATTTTGACATCTCTAACTTATCTAATTTTTTACCATCCCTACACTTTATCCATCTCATATTTATATCTTTATTCAAATTTTTATCTATCACACATCCATCCATAACCTATTCACATAATCCATCTTGCATCTTTACCTAATCCATCATATCTATCCATATTCCATATCTTGTCTATCAAATATTACCCACATCTTGTCCATTCCATATTATTGTCTATTTTATTTTTTATCACACCTTATCCACATCATATCTTTTTATATTTGATCACATAATATACACACTTTTGTCCTTATTAACCATTTTATCTTTTATTGACCATCCCATGGTATATCTCATACCATCCCACATATAGAGCCTATCCATTTACTATCCACTTTCTCTTTGTCTTTCATCCATACACATCATATTTACCTATAGCCATAGTATCATCCTACATATTATTAGGGATTGAGCCATCACCCCTTTTCCATGCCCTATCTACCTTCCACTTTCATAACCCAACTTTCACGTCTCAATCATCCACTCCTAGTACCCATCCATCCCTCATCATATATTTATAATACCACCTCTTATTTCCCTCATAATTTATCTATTAATTATCCCTCCATCCTTATATTACTCCATTTTTCTTAGTCTAATACATCCACTTATCCCCATCTCATCTTGTAATTACTTTATCACCATATCCATGTTATCTGGCTATTATAGTTTCATCCATTTATCCCCTTCATTATATCTATATAAATTTATTTTCCAAAACTAGAATCCATCCCATCGATATCATTATCCATATATCCTAGCCTCATTCATATAATATTTATACCATCATAGTAATATACCATCTTTATCATATGATTTTGTAAGTTATTTCACCCTCAAGGAACATATCATCCAGCTCTTTTTTATTATTACCCCATCCTAATCCTCTTGTAAATATTTTCATTCCCCCTAATCTATTTTTCATAGCAACTATGCACTCTCTTTACTTCCATGCCATTTAATCCCTATAAGCCCACCTATCATCATCATCATCATCATCATCATCATCATCATCATCATCATCATCATCATACACTCACACACACACACACACACATCATTATCCAATTAACCAAATTAATCCATATAACCCCCCACTTCATCCTTGTATCATCAATCATATGTTTGGTAACCATTTAATCCTTAATCATCTCACAGCTATTTATTTCCATATCATCATATCCCCACAATCCATTTTATTTTGATTAATTTATACATATAGTCCATATTTTACATATTATTTCCCCATATATATTCCATCTTCTATATCCTTCTTTCTTTTCTCATCCCATCCTCATTCGGTTATCAATCCATAATCTATCCATAAGATCTATCTATAAATCAACATTGCATATATTTTAAATCCCTCCCCATTTAGTTTTTAAGTCCCAAGAACATACCATATCTTCCATTATATAATCCCTTTTTATCACTTATACATACCCATCCTTGTATCTCCTCATTTATTTATCTATCTTGAGTGGAAGATTTCATCCAACCTCTCCTATTTTACTTCACACATCACTACTATCCACTCCCCCCATCATCATTTCAAATATTAGTTTTGTCTAAAATATAAAATTTTGGTGGTCACCCATCTCCCTTGAATCATTAGTCATCATCCTATCTCAGCTTGAAATTATCATTAGACACGACCTTATAAGGTATCAATCTAGCACCTATCATTATCTTTTATCCCTATCGAGTATGTTTATCCCCTAGCACCCATTAACTTGTCCACTTGATAGTAGATAAAATTATTTGATCCCATCATACTCTCTTTCCTTTTTCTAGATTAATATCTTAAAATACTTTTGTCTCTTGATAATTTCTAGTTACCTCATCTATCGACATCCTCATCCTTAACCACTATTGGTCTAATCTTTTAACTAAAGATAGTATTTTAAACCCTTCAACCATATTTCATCACATTTAATCTTCTTAATATTTCATCATGGTCATCCAAACCTAAGCTAAAATCTACCTAGGACAAGGCTCTAGTCAAGACAACAATACTAGGGGACAAATAATGGATCCTAACAAGGAGTATGAGGACTATCATAGTGACATAGATACTACTCATGTAGAGAAAGAGAGAAACAACCTCCTCTAAAATTATTATGTTCATAACCTCATTGATTAATATTTTTATGAAAAATATGATGAAGTACTAGCATAAACCATAGAAATTGGGGGCACCTTACCACCTAATTTTGACTACACTCTTTTAAATAATATCATCCATCCATCAAGACCAAAATCCCCATGTCAACATGTTCATCCTAATATTGAGAATAAATAGAATTAGACCATGGATTTATGGAGAAAGAGGAACAACAATTACCTCTTATCAACCATCATACTGAGGCTAATAGGAAATAGGCTTCAATTGAAGATTGCCTGAATCAACTCATATAACAAATTATCCACCTCCTTCATAACCAATGAACACCATCACCATAACACAACAAAATCAATACAACCAACAATGTCTAAGATCCTAATCATGATAATAATTATACCAATAACCTTTTCCATACCAATAATTTTACCAACAACAATCACCATACCCACATTTAATAAGGTAGTCATAATCAGACCATTAATCCTCTTGGGGATCTTGCCTTTTCCCAAGAGTAGAAAATGATGAAAACCCTCCAATAGTGGATCCTTGATCCTAAGACCTCAAATATAGATATGAGGATTTTTTTCATCACCTTTAGACATCAACATTCTATAAATCCCCTTCCCCTCACACTTTGAGGTCCCTAAATTCAAAAAATATTAGGGAAAGGTGATCCAATGGACCACTTATAGGAGTTCTATGTTTCCTACCATGAAGTAGCATATGCAGATGCTTATTTGTTAAAGTTATTCCCCAAGAGTATGATAGTACCCATATTAGAATGGTTTATGCATCTACCAAAGGGGTTAATCTCAAGTTTTGGTGAATTAACTGAGTAGTTTGTTAGACATTTCTCATTTAACATAGAACATGGTATATCTATTATTGACCTCTATAACACAAAACAAAGGAATGGGGAAAGCCTTGTCTACTTCTTTAAATTTTGGTGAGGATTAGCAAGCCAATTGAAGTGTAGTGTGCCTAAAAAAGAATTATCCAAAATCTTTGTAGATAACCTCAATATGGATTTAAAATATTAGTTAAAATTATAGTGTGCTAAAACCTTTGACAAGATTATAGAAAAAGGAATGCAAATTGAAAAGGCCCTTATAGAGAATGAAACCATGAAATTATTTTGTCATAATGAGCACACATTAGATACTGAGAAAAAAATTTCAAATAAGCCCAAGGTCTTTAACAAGAACAAGAATGTTGTAGGAAATGGAGTGACAAACTCAAAACAACAAGCACAACATGTCTAAAATATCCAAATAAAAGGGCCTCCACAATATCCTCATGTCTCTTCTATCAAGGTTTCTCAAGGAAATCCAAGGCCTCATACAGGTAAAAGACCTCTTACAAGTCTAGGGATCCCATTAGAAATTGTTTTAGAATAGTTAATTACTGATAACATGATTATTCTATCAAATATCTGACCTGTGGACAATTGCCAACCTAAACTAGATTGGTATCATGTTGATGAATACTAAAAATACCATAGGGTAAAGGGTCATGACAGTAAATAATGTATATAGTTCAAGCACTATGTCCAAGACTTGATCAAAAAAGGAGCTACAAAATTGGAAGGAGAGGCCATTACAAGTCAATCAAGAAATGGATAGCTTGGTATCTATAAGGATCCTCTTCCAAAACATGATCAAAGGAATCAAAGGTCATAACAGGACCAAGATCAGACATCCTCATCTAATTTCACTAATTTAAATAGTGTCCCCTACCATTATATTAATAATATAAAAATTTACAACACCTAAGAGTCCACTCCATCTCCTATCCTAAAAATAAATAGGGGTACAATTGATTTTGTTATCACTACCTGAAGTAATAAAATAGTAATTCTCATAGACTCTTTTTAACTACCTTCCACCTCATCCACTATACCCAAGGGGAAAACCTATAAGAAAACCAAAAATGGGTCAGACAAATCCTATGATATTATTTAACAGTTAGAAAAGACTCCTACCCAAATTTCCCTAATGAATATCCTCAAAACATATGCTTTTCATAGGTAAATATTAAATAAAGTGCTTAATGATTTTAAATTACTTAGTGACCTTGATATAAATCATTTCCAAGCATTAGTGTCCCACCTATCACCCTTCCCACAACTCACTTTCATCTCACAGGATTTACCACTAGTTGGCCCATACCACATTAACCATTATATATTGAATTCACCATTGCTCATCACTATGTCTCCCATGTCCTTATAAATGAAGGATCAACACTTAATTTATATAACATGGAATTCCTAAATAAATTGGGATATTTTGAATCATCACTTGGGCCCACCCTTATAATGATAAAGGCATATGATGATAGTGAATGGCCATTAGTGGGTTATATCTATCTATCTTCCTATCATTGTGGAACTTATGGTTCATCAAACCTTGGTACATGTGGTAAATGTGGATCTACCATACAATATGTTACTTGGGAGGCCATGGATCCATAACATTCAAACTATCCCATCCACTCTTCATTAGTGTCTATAATTTCCTCACTTAAGAATGGAAGTGACCATTCCTTGAGTTATTGATCATCACATTTGCTAGATGGATCAATCTATCTCTCCATCATTATCTCATGGCACTAAATATTCCATCCTTATTCCTATATCTTAAAAATACATTTCTCCCAACCAATTGACATCCAAATCTTCTCCAACACTAAATCTTACCAATTTGGAAATCACATCCACTATCTATGGTGTATATGAGTATAAAACCTTTTACATTGGCCATATTCCATTATCTCTTTGTAGCTATGAGTTCCCCAATATGAAGAAACACAAACCTTTCAAATATCAATTTCGGCTAATAGATTTTGAAAGCATAGGTTTTTTATCATAAGAATACATCAAAGATGGGGATGACTCTTGGCTTCTACCTAATACTAAAGTTTTCATTTTGCCTTAACAAAGTTAACCCAAGGTCTGTCACATGATGGAAAATATGAATTATAAAGGAAAAGGACTAGGAAAACAAGAACATGGTCAACTAGAGCCTATTAGTGTCCATGAAAGTTTATCAAACTTTGGTTTGGGGTAAAAACTATATGATGATGACCTGATCAATACAATTATGGATTATATCCTGACTAATGAACAACCTCTCATCGATGAAGAGACTGAAATAGGATTTGTTTATAGTCACTTAAAAGATCTAGCTATCACAAATATTTTCCTTCATACCACTTATTCACCATCAATGTATCTCTCAGTTGCCCTTCCCTCATAGACTAGGATTCAAAATAGGAGCCTACTTTTGATATGTTTCAGAATGATGAGGCCATCCTTGAATATATGGGGGAAAGAGATTTTATGCCATCTAAAGACCATAAAAAATGATTTTCTATCAATCTATGTGAATCAAACTACTTCAAAGAGAAAGAACAATCTCATCTCCAAAATGAAGATAAAATTTCATAAGAAGAAAAAGGGTCCTCTACAAATCTGGTTGAGATCCCATCTACTACCATTCAATCAGAAGATTATTTAGATACTAATATTGAGTTATCAGGCATTTTTTCTTCTAACATGCTTCAAATCAAATTCTCCCTTATATATAACATCAATCACCCTCACTCATTAAGGATGTGATAGAAGTAAACATTGAAACTAAAGAAAAAGCTAAGATAGTAAAATTGGGGGCATCTCTTACCGAATCAGAGTGTTAAATCCTTATCATGTTAAAATAATTTATCGATATCTTTGCATGGAGCTACACAAACATGATAGGCTTAGATCCTTCACTAGTAGTACACCACCTTCTGGTACATCCAAATGCCAAATCCATCAAGAAAAAATTATGTAAGATTCATCCAAAGGTGGCATTACTAGGTTAAAGAAGAATTACAGACAAAATTAGAAGCTGGGGTCATCTGCCTCATTGACTATTTTGATTGGATATCAAATATTGTTCTTGTTACTAAACCTTAAGGTAAAATATATATTTGTAGTAACTTCCATTAAATCAATAAAGCACGTCCAAAAGATAACTTCCCATTTTTGAATATCAATATGATCATGGATTCCACATCTAGCTATGAGATGTTATCCCTCATGTATGGTTTCTCAAGATACAATCAAATCAAGATTGCTCCTAGAGACCAACATAAAACAACACTCATCACTCCATAGGGCACCTTATGATATCAAGTTATGAATTTTGGACTCAAAAATGTAGGGGCAACTTATCAATGAGAAATGACCATTATTTTCCATGACATGATTCATGATGTAGTGGAAGATTATGTCAATGACATTTTAGGAAAGTCTTGCTTATGATCTGAATACCCTAAAATCCTTAGAAGAAGTTTTGAAAGATTATGAGAATACAAGGTATGATTGAACCCTAAAAAGTGTGTCTTTATGGTAACATCCAAAAATTTTATAAGGTTTATTATTTCAAGAAGAGGTATTAAAGTGGATCTATAAAAATTATGAACCATAACTAAAATTCCACCTCTTCATACTCTCGAGCAACTCCACAGTCTTTAAGGCAAGCTTCAAGTTATCAGGTGATTCATTTCTTAGCTCATTGATAAATTCCACCCATTTACCCACTTGTTCAAGAAAAGGGATATTTTCCATTAAAATGAATAATGCCAAAAATCCTTCAATAGTTTTAAACAATATTTAATAAATCGGCTTGTTTTATCTCCACTAGTTCCAAGAAAACTTTTACTCCTATATATTTCAGCTACACCATGTTCCATTGGTTCCTTATTAGCTTAACATAATGATCAAGGAAAGGAGCAATATATATATATATATATATATATATATATATATATATATATATATATATAATCTTAGTCACACATTGATATCATATGAGTTGAACAAAAAAACATGTTTAGTTGTAGTCTTTACATCACAAAAACTATGGCATTATATTCTCAATAAACAAGTTTGGCTAATTACCAAAGTTGATCCTTTAAAGTATCTATTGTCCAAGTTAGCATAAATAGGATGAGTAGATAAGTGGATCATGCTACTTAGAGAATTTGATATAGAATATATTAATTAGGAAGACATAAAAGGGAAGGTTATATAAGATCAACTAGCTAAAGCACCATTAGAATCAATTTAACTAATTTTCACTATGTTCTCAGATGAGTCCATTATAAATAATTCACAAAAAAAAAGTTGAAAGTTATATTTTGATTGCTCATTCACCTCACATGGATCCAGGGATGACATCATCCTAGTCACCCCTCAAGGTGATGTTATTCTTAAATAATTTCACCTCACCTTCCCATATAAAAATAATATTTAAGAATATGAATTCCTAATAACATGACTCTACCTTGCTACCAATGAAATATCCAACATTTACAAGTATTCAAGGACTCATAACTAATAATCAAATAGGTCAATGAGGAGTTACAAATGAAGGATGAGAAATTATTTCCCTATAAATAATTGGTGGATCAATTTAAGTCAAATTTTTAGTTTATCACCTTTGAACAGGTAACATAAAGAATAACTAAGGTAAATGACTCTATGGCCATTTTAGGCTCACTCATTTACCTTCTTGAAGATGTCTCGGAGGGTAATTTTTTGATTGAGTACCTCATTATACCGACCAATCAATCATTAGCTCCTCTTCAAATTTGAGAAATTTATAATCCTATTCTTCCATGGAACCATGATATATATTGGTACCTCCATGATAATATCCTTCCCTCAAACCTTAACCACCACCAATGCAAATATTTCATCTAACAAACAACCCACTACACCATGTTAGGAAGCATGCTCTATCAATGAGGTTATGATGGAACCCTATTGAGAGGTTTAACATCAGATGAGGTAACTCAAGCTATCAAGGAGGTCCATAATTGTATGTATAGAGGGCACATAAGTGGAATGGCCCTAGGTAAAAATTTCCTTCAAATAGGATATTATCGATCAACCATAGAATAAGATATTTTTCAGTACATGTGAAAGTGTGTGGTTTATCAAAAACATGGGAATCCCATCCATGTACCAACATAAGAATTTCAATCTATCATGATTCCATACCCTTTTTATATATGGGTCCTTTATTTGATTGGAAAAAATAATCCTACTTCCTCTGATGGACATAAGTTTACCATAATAATTAAATAATATTCTACTAAATGGGTAGAGGAAATGTCGTTGACTTACACAACTGGCCTCAAGATATTAAAGTTCATCCACAATTAGATCATTTTTTAATTTGGTATCCCCACCAATATAATTTTTGATAATGGAAAATCTTTGAAGAACCATGTTATTGAGGCCTTATGTCAATAGTACCACATCACATAGCATTTATCCTCTCCATATTATCCCCAAGGTAATGGGTAGGCAAAAGTAAAAAAATAAGGCTCTGATCAAAATCTTGAATAAAACCATCAATCTAGCTAGAAGTAATTGGCATACATAGCTATATCTAGCCTTGTGGTCCTATTGTACTAATATCCACACACCTATAGGAGTTACTTCATATGCCTTGGTGTTTTGGAGCCAAAGTTATCCTACCAGTGGAAGTAGAATTACTTTTTGTTCATCTCTCATTACAAGGAATAATCACTTATGATAATCTCTAACAAGAAAACCTACAATAATTAAAACTCTTGGATAAATAGATATAATGAGGTTTAAATCACCTATGGGCATATCAAAATAAGCTCAAAAATTAGAATCACAAAAAGATTTAGACTTGGGAGCTTGAAGTGGGTGACCTGGTCCTTAAATAAAATCATAAGAATACCAACTCGAATAGATATAATAAGGGAAATTTTGAATAAACTAGCTTGGTCCTTATGTTATTGTCTCTAAGTTTGGATCACAAGCTTACAAGTTGGCCATGCTTAAAGGGGAAGAGTTTAATGATCCCATGAATATCATGTACCTCAAGTGCTTTTATGCCTAGTCATGATATTAGCATCCTCAGTCTATAGGATGTCCCATACCCACCCCCATCCATTCTAAATTTCTCCCAATCAGTTCAAAAAAAAATCAGCCAATGGTGAAAACTAGCTTGTTGGCACCTTAGGCAAGTACCATGGTGAAAACTAGCCTCTAACACCATGGTAAAGTTACCCTAACCTTGGTCTCAATAAGTGGGAATTATCAGTATGATAGGATCAATATTTTAACAAGTGAAGAAGATAGGGCTATTCAAAGACCATTATTTGGAGGGATCTTCTTAAGTCATTTATCCACACTTGGAGAAAAAAAAATATTTCCCCAAGTCTTGTCCATATCCATAATATCCCCATCTTCCCTCTACAATTCCTCCATCATCATCATCATCTTCTTCATCCATCATCCACCATCTCTTATGCAAAACTACATTGGCCTAAGGTCTTTTTAGACTATGTAGGTAGCACTTGGCCACTTTTCACACCCAAAGATAGCTCAACCAATATCTTCATCATCCTATCCCCTCCTTATTATCATCATCTTTTTCCCTATTCATTTAAACCCAATTCCAATCAGTTGTGCATATTCATGTATGTGAATGTGTTTGTTGCATGTGCATGCATATAATTTATCATTTTTTGGGTATGTTTATGTCTAAGTTTTGCATTATGATAGTCTCTTAAGGGAAAAATGATGGATTATCTGACCTTTGGAAGTTCCTTTCCAAAAAGGGTCATCACCTAAAATGGAGTTCCCCATGCATCTTTACCATGGTGACAAGGCCCTGTCATAACCTTGCCAGCCTACATGAAGATTCAACATTAAAAAGGATTTCTTAATTTCATGTATTGAAAATCTTCTAAAATGTATAATAAGCCATATTAAACCAACCCCTCCCGTACCTACCCTTATCCCAAGCCTTCATCTAATCCATCTAACCCACCCACCCTAACTCCATGGTGCAGGAGGATTAATCTTTTCTATACATGAGAATATAAATAAAATAACATCATAATGAGCATCCAATCATATCCAATCCGTCATCTCATACATAGCCAAAAAACATCACCCATGTATTATAACATAAGTACATGATCTATCAGTACATCATCACATCAATGCATCCATCAGTCATTACATCTACCATAAGCATCTACCATACATCATGAAAAATAAATAGCCCATAACATCTAAAATCTAACCATCACACATCCATATGTTTCACATATGCATCGATAAAATTCATAACTTAATTTTATCATAACATCTAAAATCTATATCATCCCATGTCAATGTCCATCATATAAAATCCTCATATAAATAACATCAAACACATATCCATAAAGCAATAATATACACAACACATGAATCTATACTCATAAATAACCATCATGTGTATAAAATCTCATGTCACATGTCAATATCCATCACAAAAAATCACCACAACACATGTCCAAAAAGTAATAAACACATGAATCTATAAAAAGACATCATATATATATCATCACCATCAAAAATATAATGTACAATATCCACATGGGATCCATGCCAAAAAATATGATACAATTACATGAGCCCATGGGGAAATAATGAGATATAATACAAATAATCCCTTATGCAAAAATAATAACCAAAAATAAAATCATGGTTATGGTAAGGGAGGTGGTCTCGATGTTTCAGTCCTTGAGGGCTATCTAACTATTGATTGGCTCACACAAAAAGATCCTATGCATCACTCTATGGGTAAAATACCCTCATCTAATGTACAATAATATTGAGCCTCTTGAGTAAGAAACATAATCTATATCATCATCGCCATCATACCCTATCCTCATAGGCCCTCATAAGCTACATCTTATGCCCTCTCAGATATAACCAACTAGCTCTATAAATCCTAAATCATTCACTGCAACTATGTGATCTACCCTAGGAATCCATCCACCTGGCCCTATAAAGTGGCAATCTATGTATCTCTATAAGTATCCTAGGATTATATGGTATTAATCTAATTATATATATTTTATACCTATGTCTGAAGATCCATCACCTATTCCTATATTTGGGTCACCTCTTGGTCTCTCTAGGTAATACGACCCGACAAAAATTTGTGTCAAGTGACCATCCTCTTGAATCCTCAAGATCTATAGATAGGCATGAAGTTGATCCCTCTCTCAGGGAATACCCAAAATCTCTACGAATTATGATTGAATCTCTATCTATGTCTTGGCCACTAAGGCCTCATCCTTTATTGATCTAAGAGGTCATGATAGACTTGCACCCCCATCATTTCTTATCTATACCTATGGCCCCTATATAGGTGCCTATGATATCTGTAATGCTTGTAAAGCTACCTATAGAGGTACCTATAATATTATCACCTAGGATACTACCTTTGATACTACCTATGCTTAGGCTCCCTTTGTCATTGCCCATCATCTACATCCACCTTCATCACATTTTGATCTCCTCCCCCATCTTCTACCTCTTAAATTGGCACCTACCTCCTCTACCACACCCTCCTTTAGACCCTCACTTGAGCCTTCAAAACCTATCATATGGCACCCCTCACCACCACACATAGATGAGTCAAATTCCTAGGTTCCCATGCTTACCAATATGTGGTATACACCATTGTAACTCTTGGATCTAGCATCAGTGTATAAAAATCCCACTACTAGGGTACTACCCTATCATAATAAAAAATGGTGCCTAATCACACCATAAGCCTCCCCTAATGAGTTCTTTCATGCTCATTGCATGTAAATATATGCTCTAGGGATGACATGTCCTATATAAACCCAAATTGGCACTACACTCAGTATGACCTATATCTCTCAATAATATAATCCCTCTGATTGGTGATATAACAAGGTGTTAGCATAAAATATTTCCATATATCATCCCCCACTTGAATTAGATACCCCTATATGACATCTATGTAATGCGATCAGGTCATAAACTATCAAAAGCCTCTCTATAATAAACCATATCTCTAGCATGTCCTAGATATATACCCAAAAATACCCACCATTTGAACACCATCATCTACCTAGGCTCAAATCCTATTAAGGTACCCAATGGTCATTAGAGTATGATGTGATCCCAGCTTCATATCTATAGAAAAAAGTAAGGACCAAAAATATGATCTCTCATATATGCACCTAAATGTAGCTCTTTGTATAGGTGAGTTAATACTATAGGTCCCCAAGAAAAAACCCTATGATCATAGACCATATCTACTACCACATATCTTAGGCCTAAGTGAAAACATCAATCACTCTTGTCTAGAAATAGGATGCCAGACACAAGAGCCATCATCACCAGCATTAGTATATCTAGGGTCCCCTCTCATCAACATTGATCCAAATCAATACAACCATCCTACACTCTTATCTCTATACTACCACCTAGTTACTACAAAGTTTGATCAATGTTTGTGACCTCTAATATATCCTCTCACCCCTCATCAGTAAATGAAAGATCCTATAGACATCCTCCAGCATCACCATCATCTCACCTATCACAAAATGAAAGGTACTCATATTTGAGTGCCATCTCTTTACTAATGTTGTGATCAGTGCTTGATAAATCTAAATAAGTGGAATCATATCCATGTCATGTAATCTTACTCACTCTAAGACACCTTATTCCTCTATAGTCACTCACCACATCTCATGCAAAATATCAAGGTTTCCCAATCATGATGCTAATATATCCAAATGATCCTACACCAAAAAACACCAACCACATATTATAACCTTATTACCTTATATTTTATCCTATCACTCACACACCCAATCTATACCTACACCTTATTGTTATATCCACTAACTATGCTAAGCCCAAGCCCCCATCTATCATCCTACCTAACTATCCCACGACAAAAATCCTTTTCTAGTTAAATACCCAAAACCAATAACAACTAACTTAATCCCCCTTTATCCCCCCTCATCTAACCCCCTATCTTATCCAATACCTAGTTTCCCCATAACATCATCCCAATATTAACTTTCATACATCCATCACAATCCCACTAGTCTTTTTATAATCCCACCAGTCCCTATTCATGGGATTTAAATACCACAATTCCCTTTTTTTAGGATCACAATACCATGACCCCTTTGATGGGATAGCAATCCCACAACTTCCAATCATGGGATTGATAATTCCATCATTTCCCCATTCATGGTCTCACAATCCCATGACTCCCCACTAGCGGGATTATGATCTTTCTATTCCCCACCAGTGGGATTACAATCCCACCTTTTCCTTGGTAAGGATTGTAATCCTGCCACACCTTTTGACAACCTTGCTAGTAACATTGATAATATCATGATTGTGGGAAAAATACCCAGTCACAAGATTGCTAGGATATGACAAAAAACATTTATTTTCCTAAAATCTATCAAAAAATTCACTAAAAACATCTAAAGTTACAAAAAATACAACATAAATGATTATTTACTCACTGATGGTCTTGCCTCGACCTCTTTTTGGTGCACCTATATATTTCACCATGGTGTGAAGGTCAAGGAATCCTATCCATATTCTCTCCATGAGCTCTAGATCTCTACAACCAATGGGTGCAAATGACCCTCCACATGGCCCTTTGGCCTATATAACCCCTCTATCCCCCATTAACACCCCCTGACCATTTCTTCTTGCTCACTAATTCCATAAATTTTATCAAAGCCCATTATTAATATCTTAGGATAACACATGACCATCCTGATTAAAAAATTCTTAAAATCTTGTATCCCAAACTACACCAACCTCGGTCCTTATCAGCTCTTAAAAACATCACTCAGCTCCATTATCAATATCATGAAATCATTTATCCCTCCTTACTATCCTATCAAAGGTTTTTTCATTACTCATTTTAAAATAGTCTTGAATTTTATGAAAAGTGGCCCTTTATCCTCCATAATCAACCAAGAATCTTTTTTTCATTTTTTCAATCCTTAGATAACATGTGTCCTGGCTACTGAACCCATCATTATCTTGAACTCATCACACTTTTACAAATCAATCAACTATTATCTCTTTTTATACATATAAGCCATTGTTTAGACCCATCACCTAAGCCACTTTTTTATCCATATTAGTGAATCTATTTTATCAACTTAGGGGAATCCCAACCCCTATCTACATCACCATCTCATCCCACCCCAATATTTCTGATCGAGTGACCATCTAGGTCAGTTCCTCTCCCTGCATGTTACCTCAAGGGGGCATCATATCTTACTAATGGCTAACATCATCCACATTACAATTTTTATTTTAAATATAATTACTTCATTCCACTCACAACACCTTTTCAAAGAGGGGGAAAATATATGCATTAAAATATGCTCACTCTGCTAATTTCCACTAATTTGGCCTAATTACCCCATTTCTTAGCCATATTAATCCTTGGCCTAAATCCCATACCCATTATTATATCCCATATAACCTTTACCCCATCATAAACCTAATCAATCTTCTTATTAAACCACTAATAAACCCCCATCACCTACTAACCTACTCCCTAATCCTACTAGCCAATTTTAAATTCAAGAAAATCCTAACTACCCACCAACCACCCTACACTAGCCTTCCCTAAATCCTTAAAGCCGATAGGGAGATTTATAGAATTATAAAATTCTAGAAATCTCTCCAATTTATCCCCTTTACCTCTAGAATTTTCCTATTCTAGAGACTTCTATGGAATTAAAAATTCCATGGAAATTTCTCGACCATAGATCTTGAGGGCCCAAATTTAAATTTAGACCATAGATATTCCCCACATATGCCTATAGAACTAAACCACCTCTCCATGCTCAAAACTAATTAATAAGTGAATGAAATCCTCTAAACAAAGTCATTTATCACTCTCATCAAGCATCCATACTAGCATTTAGGTACTCATAAAGCTATTGTCCAATATCCATAGTCTTCTTGGAAGCCATTGTCAAGTAATCCAACTATCAAGATTTTCAAGTCTAACCACATAAGTTTTAATCTTGTAATAGAGCTATGAGAAAGTAAAGATGATAGTAACAATCCTTTATTAACTTCGATTTACTTTTTTTATCCCTTATTATTGGTGTCATTAGATTTTGGGTGTTTTATTATCATTTGATAATATTGTAAGAATCCCAAATTCGGTGCACAGTAGGCATGTTTCCCAACCATGTCACTAAAGATGTTGGCCATTTTATGGCCTACATACAAATCTTTCAAAGACTTATAAATTTTCTTGACTGAGAGAATAATGTCACCAAGATGTCATATAAGAGCAAGGGGAATAGCCAACTTGTGCATTCAGTATCTCACTCAAGAATCCTTCCATGACCAAAAAATCAAGCACAAATGTATATTTACATGCCAAGATCATCCTTAGAAAATTTTAGACCCACATGAGCTTTTTATCTCAATATATAAGTCTTCAAAGATGAACCTGTGTATTAAGACATTAGCATAAATGTCAATTTTTATCAAGGCAAGTAGCCATTTGGGTTCAAAAGGTCCTTAAAAGGCTTGAAGTTGGTTGAGATATAATGGTGTATGGGAACCCTAATACTAAAACATAAGATCTAATGATCCATATTGAGTCAACCAAGTCAAATGTTTCCTGCGTTAAAGCTATTGAAGATCTACAAGTTAGACATAATCCAATGGTGTGATATGATCAATCCAAGATCCAATAGAGTGAAATCACTGACAAAAGCATGGATCCAAGATAAATCAAGGGATTATACTTAATCATACCAATGATCTGATTGAGTGAAATAAATAATAGGAAAGTGGGACCAAGGAGATCTATGGTGCACATGAACGCATACATCTTGATCAAATGGTGAGCATGAGTCAAATTGGTCAATGAATCCAAAGAGCTAATGAGTCAACGATAGATGGAAAAAACATGTTTAGTTGATATAAAATCAATGGCTTGTAGGAAATTATACACATAAAGATAGATAGAGTGAGACAATTCAAAAAGGGTCTGAGGATCTTGATGATGAATACAAAGAGGATAAGTGTCCAAAGTCAGTGAGACTTGGTAGAATATCAAAGACTTGCATGCATTAATACATCTAGATATAATGTCATGAGTGGAGTCAATAAGTCAAAATGATTTATGAAATTAATAATCATAAGGATAGTTGAGAATGATGTAGATAGTTTGAGTTGGAAATCAATAATCAATAAGAAAGAGTGATCTTAGGACATTTTTTATGAAAGTCAAAGAAGTTTAAAAGGACCTAGGCAAAGAAAATATCAAAGATACAAGTCTAGAGGTGAATGAAAGTTGAACTAGGGCTATAGTTTAGAGACCAATAATTACCATTAATGATCCATATAATAGATTCTTTGGGTCTAATATATAATTCATGGATGGACCAATGACTATGAAGCAAAGTTAGGCAATTTGTAGAATTTCATAGATATTGTAACTATGTGAAAGCTAATGGTCTAAGATTGGTTTTCACCTATAGTGGACCTATGTCTTGACTATCATCATTGATCATTTTGATAAGGAAAGTATAGTTGGCCACCTAATGTAGATGTGGTAATTTTTTAACAATTCCAAAATGTGACCCTTGTTAGTAGATCATTAGATGATATCATGGAGCTCTAAGAAAAGATCTGATAGTTGGATAAGGGTAGTGATCATTAAGTTATTTTTTAAGGCCTTTATAATTGTGCCTTATTGATAAGATCCTAACTTAGTAACATCCTCAAATTGGTGTTAATCCACCTCAAATTGGTGTTAATCCATCAAAAGTAGTTGGTCCTTTTCTAGTGCATAGTTCTCTCTCTCTCCTTTTTCTATAAATGTAAGCTTCTAAGCCTTAAAATTGATCATTTATCCCTCTTTTTGGTATGACTAAAATCTACCAAAATTTATATTGCAACACCTTTTGATGTAATAGAGACTAAATTCCATCATTTTCTAAGCTAGATTAAAGTGTGTTCTATGAACTCATGCACTATTATTGAGTGAATATATGTTCCTCAAGTATGTCTAATTGTTTCCCACCTTCAAGAAAGATTAATAATCTCATAGGTCATTATAAGTACAATATATAGTTAATTGTCTAGTTTAAAAGTGGATATTTGCCCTATCTTATTAATCTGGTAACTGATTAATTCCTTGTTCTAAAATATTTCTATAAGATTGATATTATTTGGTATAAAAGTGTCTCATAGTGTGTTTTGTGTGAGTTGGATTTATAAAATCATGTTGCATCATGACTTTTTACATGTTTTTATAAGTTTTGTCAATTCTCTCTCCCTTTACCGAGTAGGTGCTAGTTTAGGTTTAGTGTAGGTGATAGATCCATAAGTAATTAAACCTTCTTCAGAGGTCTGATCCAATTTTTATATGCTCATAACCTATGATAAGTCCCATCTTAGTCTTGATATTAATAGAGTTGTAAACACTAGAAATTTACACACCATGATTTTGAATGTCAAAATTACCCTGAACGACCTTAGGACCCCCTTGGGACCAATCTAGCCCTGAAACCCATAACCAAGCCTAACTCATGGTTAGTTTGTCTAACTGACTTGACCTAACTTTTACCCACTTTATTACCTTCATACTTGATCATTAGTGGTCAAGATGACCACCAACAGTCACCCTGACCACTAATGATTAGGGAGCACCTCCTTAACCACAAACATGTAAATCACCCACCTTGATTTTCTAAATATAACTTGTCTAGATCTACGTGTAAACCATTATATGTGCAATTATAATTACAAGGCATTGTTAATGTCTTGTTGTAACTCTTTTTCTTTTCCTATAAAAAGAGAGGAACAAGGAGGTAAAAATCTGTCTACAATTGTTATCAAGAGCTTATGTATCTAGAGTTACTTTATTTTATAGGTCAATCATCATCAATAATCTCATGATCCAACTTGTCATTACTGCTCTGCCAAAGTATCAAGTATCGTTGATCTGCCAGAATCATGTTAGACTCCACTCATGAGCCAACCACCTCAAAACCCACCCAATCAATTTTCTAAAAGATATGTATTTGTTTCCCTATATTCAATTACTTTATTTACCTTTTGCACTTATCCCATCACTAACCCATCTCTCAAAATCCAACCTTTTAATATTGTCAATCAACTATTTACCAACTTAGAAACTACACATAGTAACCATCAATGGTTATCTCAATCACTAACAGTCTACCTAATCCCCAATAGTCAGATTAACCACTGACAGTCACCTTAACCATTGACATTCATACCAACCATTGATGGTCATTATGGTAGGGAATAATATCAATCTATTTACACCCTCCCACCCCTAATAAAATCCAATTTTTATGTCCCTACCTGTTCATAGACCCTTGCCTAATTTTGTAATGTAGACCCAAGTTATTTAACACTAGTATTGACTTTCTTATTGCTATATTAATCATTCCTAGTATATTTATTTAGAAAGAATATCTTGTGTTTAATTTAGATACCTTTTTATTATTTATACAATTAATTTTTATTCTATTTTATAAACTTAATTATTTAAAACATTTGGATTGATGGACCCCAAGGAATCTCTTACTTCTAACATCTAGTTAGTGCTAGGCAATCCACTCAAATACCTATCTAATCAACCATTTATTTTAGTGTTGTCTTATTTTTAGTTCATCATTCCAATCCAAATAAGAGCTCTTCACAATCATCTAATTTAATGCATGCATAATCAAATAGGTTTTTTAACCGTACTCACATTTAGTTTCTTCTTCTTCACTTTCCAAAATATAAGATGATATTCACTTCATTTTAGCACACCTAGTGGGACCTTGAGTCTTTACTTTGGGTTTTTTTCTTTACATCTATATACTTTTATCTCTATCTATGCTAATTAACAAAACTAAAATTTCTTTTGGGTTTAAAATCAAGTGCATCCATTACTTTCTTCTAATTTTAGGTCACTTTGAATTAAAGCATAGTAATTTTATCATAGCATCACTTTTGTTTTACACACTAAACCAAACCACCTTCATCAATTAAACATAACAAAAACTTGAGATAAGGCCTAACTAGGATTTCATTACCTAGTGGTCACCTTACCCTTTCTAGATGATCCTAATTGGAGGTTATTACCAAGGGGAGAACCAACTCAGCTCTTTAGTTGAGTATAAACTCTAGAAATCAATATATATTGGCTAAGCACCTAATACCCTTATCACTACAATGTGTGAAATTAGGGAGTAGGCCCCAATACCAAGCCACATATTGGTTCCCAATATAGATCCTTTTGAGCACCAAAACAACCAAAAACCAACCATAGATTTCTTCTATAGTACTTGATCTAAAAGCCAACTTCTATCACACATTCTAATAACTTACGGCATAAGCCAAAAGAGATTAAAATTAACTATAGGATCTTAATGTACTCTAGTGTCTGTTGGATTTCCTTGATTATTTTCTTGCTTTCTCTCTTTTTGAGTTGTAATATTTTTTGTGTTTTCCTCCCATCCTACTTGCATGGTTATTACACATCAATAATGAAGAGACTTAGGAATTCAAGACCCATATATAGATTATCCAATCTCCTCTACCTCTTCATCTATGGAGTATATCTCAAATACTAAAATTTCTCCTCATCATTCTAATGATTCTAATGTGCCTCAGATAGTTTCCCAAGGTGACCCAAACATTACTTCCTTTATAGATAATAATCAAGTAGCCTTACAACATTAGCTTAGTAAAATAGCTCACCATACACCTATTTTATCACCACCTACCAATCCACATTATGGTATGCCATTGGGATTTTTAGGAAATAATTTTGTTACCATTATCACCACATAAATATTATCTACTCAGGGATCTGCCTCAGTTGGCAACTCATCTGACAAAACCATGCAAAACCAACTAGATTAACCTTTTAACACCTAAACACCTCCTAACCTGACTAAAAATTCTTCTAATGAATCCACTATCCAACCTTTATCTACCCATACCCTAATCACTATTAGAGTACCAAATACCACCATCACTACCATTATTTTGGCTACCCTTGTTCCAATTCAAAGAGTAGTAACACTAATACATTATACCTTACCACATATTACTACTAGGCCTTACCACTTATCCCTTACCTTTGACTCAATCAACCACACCCACTCAGTAGTGCATACCCTCTACCCAACAACTAGTGACCACATATTCATATGTGGCTTCAACCCAACCACTTATGATGACTTACCCATATATGGAAAGTTCTCAACCTCCAATAAATTAATAATATGTCACTCAACCCCAAACATAGCATGTACCTTACAACCCTTCAGGTGCACCACACCAAATATACCTAATGAAAATTCTCATGGACAAGATGACAACTCTAGAGTCATCCATCTCCAGGGTTCACAAAATCCTATCCTATGACCAAATCTATAACAAGCCCATCCACTTATCTATGCCTATCAATCCATATCCTCCTCAATGGGAACTTCCCAAGTTCTCTAAGTTTTAGAGTAAGGAGGATCACTAGTAGCAACTTAGGGAATTTAGGCACTCATGCTATTTGATTGCCTACGATGATGCCCTCCTCCTCCACACTTTTCCTATGTCTTGATCAAGACTGACATTAGATTGGTATAGTGCCTTAACTAAGAAATCCATCTTCTCCTTCACCTAACTAGCTCAAACTTTCTTGGATCATTTTTTTATAAATATCTCCAATAAGGTTTCCATCATTAACCTCTAATCTATTTGGTAGTTTGATGATGAATCTATTGCCAATTTTGTATCCCATTAGAGGATCTTAATAAATTAGATTTCTTTCTCCTTACCCCAACCCAAATTGATCAAACTCTTTTCTTGGGCATATGCTAAGCACATGTCTTCCACATTGTGTGTTCCTAGCTTCCAAATTTTTTATGAATCATTCACCATGGTGTACAAATTAGAGAATAGAGCCATCTATGAAGGAAATTTAAAACTAAAAAACAAAAACTCTACCTACAAAACTAATAAGGCTAAACTGAACAACCAAACCAATACCAAGACCAAAATCAAGGGTTCTATAAATACAGTTGTCCTTACCAAATTCCTCTAGTTCCTCAAATTAAAACATGAGAAACCAAAATTTTAACACCTAAAAGTAATTTACTCCACTTGGAGAGTCTTATTATTTGATCCTAGAGAAGCTATTATAAGCTAATATCATACAACTTACCCTATCAAACCACCTCAATAATTTGATTATTTTAATCCCACACTTTCTTGGTATAATGAGAATGATCTATGTGCCTTCCAATAAGTAATAGTGCATGGAATTAGTAGGTAAAACACCTTCAAAATCATTGCCCAATCCCTCATTGAAAAGGGGGATATTGTGTTGGATAACCCCAACACACATAAAAACCATACCCTTGACATATTGAGGTAGAAATTTCCCAATCATGCACCTAACAAAAATGAGAACAACATGGTTGAATTCTCTCATGATGCCCATACTATTAACATGGTTCTTTTCACACACATTTTTGAAGAACCTACTAACCAACCTATCTATTCTTCACCCTCTCCACTTATTGAGGTAGTGAAATTACCTTCTCTTTTGGAGAACCAAACTGAGGAAGCACCTATTTTTCCTCCTTTATTTATTAAAGTAGTGGAGCTATCAACCCCTCCCTTTATTGGCATTCTAAAATAAGCACCTATTTTACCTTCTCCCTTAACCATCGAGCAACTTACTATCCCTTTAGAGATCATTCCCAAAGAGGAAACCTCTATGTATGTACCTCTCATAAATGAGTCACCCATTCAAACCTTGCATATTTTGATTGAATAAAAGGACAAGGTCACCATGACTCTATCTTAACCTATGGGCTTATCTTTTAGGTTCACTATTTAGGGAATAAAACTAGCCTATAAACCATTCTCTAGTTAGTGTAAAAATTAGAATTTATCTCTAACCCTAATATAGATCGAGATACCTTTTGGAATCAATTACATATACCTTATATCACCTAGAAATAATCTCCAACCATACCTTTATCAAAATATCCCACCACTCTTATTATTTAAACCCCTATATTACCAACCAAATTGATGAAGGCCTCTACCAACCTAAAAATTCCTCAACCATCCAAGGCACCTAAACCCCAAGCAATGAAATCAACTTCTCTAACCAAACTAGCCAAACCAACCAAGAACCTTGGTACCCTCCCTAAATAGAGTCTTAATCACCCATTTATAAAGGTGGAGCTTACCTCACTAAACCCAACAACCAAGTGCCAACCCAAATCAACTAAGGGAGTAGAAATACCAAAAGGATAGAGAGCCAAATTCTTACCTTCCTCCACCTTTCCCTCTATCTTGGGGCTTCATCCCTCCACTTTGATTATAATTTTGGTTGTCCCAACCAAGACCCAACCACCATTATTGGTTACACCAGTACACTTATTTTCACCAAACCATCAATAACAAAGATATATATCATAAAACCTCCTACCTCTAATTTCTCAACCTCCACCTTACTAAAATCAAAACCACCAACTGAATGCACTACCTTACCCAGACCTTTTATCTCCAAACCCACTCCCAAATAGACTTCCACCTTACTAACCAAGACCAAAACCCCTAAACACTCTGCACCTTTATCTAAATCCTAATCCACCATCTTTTAAAGGTTACTGCAAGCTTTTTACTTGACCCTACCCCCTATCAAGCCATTTGAACCTCTCAGTTTAAAATTTATTTGGTATAATAACCACCACATGTGATTCTATCATAGGACACTAAGCCATGGCATGGATAGATACAAGTTATCCAAACCATTATCCATCAGCTCTATGATGAAGATAATCTCTTAACATATCAACCAATAACCACTAGCCAAAACCTACCTATTCCTTCACTCTCACCTCAGAGTGATGAAGAACCAAATGACTTTGCTACCCCAATTCCTCCCTTTATGAATACTATTCATGTGGTCACAAAAGTGAAATAGAAGGATAAGGGGAAGGATAAAGTGTCTATTCCAAAGACATACCCATCTTTTACCTCCCAACCAAACCCTACCCAAACATTTTCACCTTCACCCAAACCCAAAGTATCTATTTTAGGTGCCTCCCAATCCAACCACTCTAAATATATTAGGAGAGTGGTGCTCAAATAGCTTCACTAGACCCTAGTGAATATGAGATAATATGAGTTGATTACTATATCACCTCATCATCCCTAAGTAATTATTGAGGCATTACAATTGGTAAAGGTCCAATTTGAACACCCTAAACCTCTAGCAACCTTTGTCAGCATTCTCCAAATTTATAACCTTGTCACCTTCAAAGATTTAGAAATCCCTTCTATCCATTTAGATGACCCAGATATCCCTCTTTTTATTAATTCTTACATCAACCAAGCCCACATCAAATAGGTCATGATTGATGGGGAACTATTATTAATATCATATCCTCCCATGCCTATAACCAACTAAACCTTCCAGACAATGTTAAGTCCAAAACCTTAACCATCTTCCCTTCCTTTAATGACACCATGACCACTACCCTAGGAATGGTTTTCCTTCATAACCATGTAGGACCCAACATGCTCCCTAAAGTCTTTTATGTAATGGAAGGTGAATTCTAATATAACGTTTTACTAGGATGACCTTGGATACACACCATGGGTTGCATCCCCTCTACCCTTCATCATTACATTAAATTTGAGTATGAAGGCCATGTAATCACCATCCAAGCCAACCCAAGTCTATTATCAACATGAAAAATGACCTACCAACCCAATGACATCCTCTTACCCCCATCTAACACACCCTATTTAAATAAGGACAACACCTCCACCATAAAAGTGGAATCCCTACCTCTCTCTACCAATGAGGCATCCACTAGCTCATCCATCCCATTCAATCAAATTTACACCTTATAACCTTTATAACAAACATTCCATCACCTTTCACTAAGGGAGTATTACCTCTTTGCCCTTAACATTTTCCCTACTCCCTAGGAGTATGGTAAACTTAACCACCAACCCAAGTATGACCCTTATGTCAGGGCCAGTATTCATTTTAGACCTTCAAATTGTCAAACTCATTTCATTCATGGGGGACTAAACAAACCACTTAGCACTTCCACCACCTCCCCTTTGCCTCGATCATTCACCTCTGGCTTCTCTTACCTAGACAAGTTTTGCTAAAACATGCCTTCACAGGTGTGCTTGGAAAGGATTTGGTCTCAAATAATATCAGCATGGCCCACATGAGTTGGTCTCCGTTGAGACCAGAAAGCTTCATGAGAAGTGAAAACTTTGTCTCGGTCTACCTACTAAGAAGAAAGCCAAACCACCTACCATCACCATTATTGAGGAAGACACCCCTTCCTCACCAACCTCTTCCCCACCTACATTGAGGATGATGACATCATCCCACCTAATTTTTTTATCAACATGATCAACCTCAGACCCCTAACTTATTTAAAGGAAGGGGAAATTGTAACCATACATTTGACCCATCTTGAGATAATATGAGATGACTCTCTTACCATTAACATTATTTCGGGCTAGGATGATGATTCTATTCTCACCTACTTTGGTGCCTCAGATTATTCTATCCATAAATCCCTTCCTCTTGAGACCTTGACCATGTTTAATGAATCCATCATGGTTATCAACTTGGGTACTTTGGATAACCCCTGTATTGTCAAAATAGGCCAATCACTGAATATTAATGAACTTTGAGATTTCCCCTCTTTCCTCTAAGATTGTAGCATAGAATTTTCTTGGTATTATAGTAAAATACCTAAAATTAACCACACCATTACTACTTAGAACATAGTCACCCATTATGATACTAAGCCTATCAAGTAGAAGCTTTGATGCATGCACCCTCGCATAGCCTTTCTTGTCAAATAAAAGATTTAGCATCTTCTATCTATCAATTTCATTCAACCCATTGACTATCCCTAATGGGTCTCAAATGTTGTACCTATCATCAAAGCCACAACAAGACTAAACATTTATGTAGACACCAAAATTACGTCACACACATGTGCATAACTCCTTATGTCAAAACCCCCCTTAAGCCCATTTTAATAATAAAAATTAATCTCCTTAACCTATACTTTTACCCCTCACACATTTAATTAATTTAAATAATTAAATAAGTTAATTAAAAACTCCTATTGCCACCTTACCTGGATACCTCACCCGATGACTAATTCTTCACTAATGAGTCATCTCAAGACCTAGTCCCCTCATCTTAACTACCCAAGACTTATTCCCACTTCCAAACTAAATTCCTAAACAACTACTTCCTTCCTAACCTATTATTTTTACCATTTTATAATGGGTGTCACCCTTGGTACACATAACAATAGAAAATAGGCCAAAAATAGAAAGGCTTTCCTATTCTAGGGCCACCAATGTCGGTTAACCCATGGCCAACATTAGTGAGATCATTGACATTAACAATATAATCCAAACTCCAACCTATAGTTTAGGTTAGCATAAATTAATAAAATTGATTCTTACTCTCATTCAAGCTCTCAGCATTCTTTTTTGACATTCAGACTTACAATCACCTTGCATAAGTCAATCATAATTAGCAACTGAGATCTTAAGGAACAACAACACTAGTTGTTCTCTCTATTAAAGCATTCAAGTTCAAACTCCCTGATAAGTACCATCAACCTAGTACTTATCATTTAGTGACCACCACAACTAAGTACAACACTGATATTATAGGTCATTTAAATATTTATTCTACTATTTCCTTATATCTACTCTATATTACTTTATGTACTTCTAAACATACCCCCATGAGGGAGTTACAAAGATTATTTTCTTCTTTCCCCTTTACCTAACATACCAAACCTCTAACCAGACTTAACCAAGCCATGATCTCCCTCTCATAACTCTCTCAACCTCCCTGACTTGAGCCAAACCATTTCCTAGACTCAGGAAAGCCTTTTGCAAGCTCCCAAACAATTATTTCCCCTACTGACCTTGGTAGCCTAACTAACATTGATCACCTCACTACCAACCTTGACAATATAACCAATATTGTTCACACTCCTACCAACATCGGTGACTGTGAATTCCCTAGCCCCTTCAAAACCTACCCAAATAACTTCTAAAACACAAACAAAGTACCTCACCTACACCTTATCACTCTTTGATGCATATAAGTTGTTAATAATGGTAGTTTTATCTCTCTTTCACTCTCTTTTTACCTCCCTTTCAATTATTTATTATTATTTTGTCTCTCAAAAGTGGACTGTCATCTCTAAGGAAGTTTCACACTTCCTATTACAAGTGTGTAGCTTGGTAGCCCACTCATTTATTTGCTAACAAACATCTTGAGGTAGCACTTTCTTATTTGTATGTAGTCCTCCCCAACCAAAGAGGAGTAATCACAATGTCTGGATATGATGTGAAAACTAAATTTGGGTTCATTCTAATCACTTATCTCTATCCTTCTTTGTATTTTCCTTTAGACTTAAAATAGACAAACTTTAGTGAAACATTTTTGGCATGCTAGGTGGGACCTTGGAGTTTTCTTTGGGTTCCTTTCTTGTTTTAAACATTCATATAGGTGAATTATAGTGAAATTTTCATTTTTTTTACTTTCTTCCTTCTCTTTTCTCTTAAATACAAAAAAATAATATCTTATTCACTGTTTAAAAGGCATTAAAACTAAAATTTTATTTTTTTCTCCTTGCCTTTAAAAGTAATTTATCATTTTATTTTACAAAAAAATAGAGAATCCCTTCTTTAATTCCTCTTACATCCACATTAATAAAGTTAAATTCATACTCTATTTATATTTTCTCTCTATTTTCATTCAAATTTAAACATTTCAGATTTGGATTTAAAACTTACTACATTTCATAGTTTGCTTGTTGCATATTAACTCAACTAGTTAATTACAAGCATTTTGAATAAATCATAGTACACCAATGTTACACAACCAAATCACATTCACACAAACAAGCATCTAAACTCACATGAGAAAAGGCCCATCAAGATTTCATCACCTGATAGATCATCTCACCCTACCTGACTATCCTACTTGGATTTCACCACTAAGGGGAGAACCCACTCCATTTTTTGGTGGAGTATAATCTCTAGATATAAGGTATATTTTGGCTAAGTGGCCTAACTCAGCTCCAAGTTTATGAAGTGTGGAGATCAAGCTCTTATAACAAGCCATGAACCTGGTCTAACATAGATTTCCTCTTAAGTACCAAAACTAATCTAAAACTAGCTCTAGACTACTTTCTAGTACCTTTGAGAACCAAATTATCTTCTCACTATCTGATTAAGGCATAAGCCAACATGAGACTAAATAAATTATTCTCTAGGACTTAATAGTTGTTGGCTAAATATTCTTTTTTTGATTTTCAATTGCCTTCTATATTTTTGAGTTGGTAAGGATGCTTTTCTATTAATTCACAAAGTTAATACTATTTCAAAATCTCAATTTGTATAGGTTTTCTAAGTGTTATTCCTTCTTACACAAACCTTTTACATCCACTATTTTACTTATTTTTAGCCTCTAATTTCTTAAAACATCATATTTTTCATTTCCCAACATTTCAAAGTGACTGACATTAGTTAACCCTACTGGTATCGACATAATTTACCTATCAAAATCAATTATTCCACTAACATCAATGAATTATTCCAACCAATATCAGTCATCCCTACTGACGTTAATGACTATGTAGTTTCATCTACTCAAAACAACAAGCTAAAATAACCCATTTAACTACACTCAAACTTGGTTTTTATTTATTCTATTTCAAATATAGGGTAGTAAGACTATTTAAACCACCTCTTGCATGGTATTGACATGAGCTCAGGCCAAAATTCTTACCGATTACGCATGTTGGAAACCAATTCCACCTTCCCCTCTAACTTTCAATTCTATCATGGAGCATACTTCAGTTACAAAGCATACTCCTATCCCTAATCAAATTCCCATTGTGCTTGATGGAGATCAAGATTTTGCTAAATTTATTAATCATAATGTGGAAGCCCTTTAGTATTAACTTGCTATGGGTCAAACTCATAATTCTTTAGGTAACCTAATCTATGGTATGCCAACCTATTTAATGGAGACAACCTCAATTTTAGTTTCCTCCACTATTTTCCCCATGGTTAGCCAAACCACCACTTTGATGAGTAACCTAACTATAAATAATGTCTAAAATGTGGAATCTCTAACTGTCTAATCTTACCTAAACACTGGTGTAACTTACCTACTTTCACAACCAAAACCAGTTCAACCAAGTCATACCCCATTCCAAAATTTAGTGGTACCTACTCAATCCACCTTCATGCCTATAATTACTTGAGTTATGACTCACCCTTCATCTAGTGTAACCATGCCAATAATTCAACCTGTAGTAATAAAAACCAAGGCATAGTCTCCAACCCAATGAGACAAGTCCCTTTTATTTCCGTACTTTAGCCTAAGACTCATTATCTTAATGTTGCCCTAACACAACCTCAAAAATCTATGTCATATGATCCCTCTGCTTCCTATCAACTTCCATATAACTTAGGAGCAATCCCCCAAACTAATCCCCCTCTAGACCTCATTAAGATTCTAATGGACAAGATGTATAATTTAGATACATCCATTTCTAGTTCAAAGAATTTATTATCTTATGATTAGATATGCAATGAACCAATCCATCCTACTATGCCTATTCTCCCTTATCCAAGCCAATGGGAGCTCCCTAAATGTAATCATTTCTAGAGTAAATAAGACCCATAATAACACTTGTAAGCATTTATACATGCTTGTTATTTAATAGCACATGATGATATGTTACTACTTTGCACTTTTCTTATGTCTCTTTCAAGTGCTACCTTAGATTGGTATAGCTTTATACCTTAACACTCCCTCTTCTCATTTACCCAACTTGCACAAATATTCCTAGACCATTTCTCTATTAATATTTCTAAAAAATTTTCTATAATAGACCTTTATTCTATTAGACAATTCAATGATGAGTCTATTACAAATTTTATAGCTTGTTGGAGAAGCTTGATCAATAAACTCTCATTTTCCTTACCCCAAATTGAGCTTATTGAAATTTTCTCAAGGGCATGTGCTAAGTACATCTCATCCACACTCTGGGTATAAATTTTTTGCACATTTGATGAAGCTTTTACAATGGCGTGGAAACTAGAGGTTCACATTATTGATGAAGGTAAAGTCAAGTTACATAGTAAGAATCCCAATACCAAGATAAATGACTCCTCTTATAAAACTTCTCCCTCAAACTAAAAGGATAAATGCTCCACCAACATGGTGTTCATTAAGTCAGCCTCTTCCATAAACACAAACCAATTGAAATCTTTGACTTTTCAAAATTTGACCAAGCAATTCCAACAATGATATGAACAAAGATAATACACTCTAATTGGGGAATAATATACATCCATCTTGGAGAAATTATTACAACAAGGTTTCATAACCCTTCATCATATTAAACCTCCTATATAGTTTAACCCTTCCCATCCTATCCCAACTTAATACAAGGAAGATGAGTTTTATAGTTATCATCGAGTTAAAGGCCACAACTCTAATAATTGTAAGACACTTAATAACATTGTCTGAGATATGCTTGATAGAGGTGAAATCATCTTGGATAATCCTAATACACCTCCTAATCAAAGTATGGATGTGTTTAAACACCCATTTCCTAACCATTCACTAAATCAAAATATTGTCCAATCCACAAATAACTTAGGTGTTCATAATATCCATATAATTAATATGGTTTTTCCTTTACCTTCTATTCAACCTTCCTCTCAATAGGAGACATCTATTTCATCGACTCCTCCCCCACATTTTGTGGCATCTATTTTTCCCATTCTTCCTCCTTAATTATAAGAGCCTATTTCACCTATTCCATTCCCTCGAGAGGAGGAACCTCCTTTGCCACTCCTTTTGCCACCTAAGGATCCTATGATTCTAATTCCATTTGCACCAATATTACCTATCCTCTTACCACTTAAAGACCACACCCTACATGTTCCTTAACCACATGTTAAAGGGAACATCATTCCTACATTATAAACTCTTAAGGAACCTTCTTCCCCTACTTCTTCTCCACCTATAGAGAGTGGTAACCCACCCATTTCACCTTTTTACCTAGAAGATTCCATATCATCTACTCCCATAATAGATGAGAGACCTATTTTTCTTACTCCAATTGCACCACTCTTCTCCTATCTTTATCAAAGAGGACCCCATTTTAGTTCTTTCTCATCTTTAGCTTGACGTAGTAGAAACCAACAATTTTCCTCTTTCCCAAACACCATAGCTTTATAAAAACACAACCATAATGCCTATGTCAACTTTGTCAAAACCCTTCTCATATTTGGTGAAAATTTTAGAATTTATTGACTCCACAAAGATTAACCATGCGGCATTTTGAGACCAACTTAAGTCTCCATATCCAACACAACTAATGTCAACATTTATCGTTAATACCCTTAATACCCTTTACCCTAAGGTATTTGATAAATCTAGAGATTCTTCACCAAAAGCACTAAAATTTTATCCATCTATGTCAGAACCCTCACCCTCATAGGAATCTATTACATTAAATCAAATATGGCCCTTAGGTGTATACCCCATTTCTAATTTAGTTCATCCATAGGTAAAATTAGATTTAATTCCTCAACCACAATTTGGAGTTTCTCACCCTAAAATATAGAAGAATGTTAACCTACCTAGATCTCTCTAATACCTTCTTCAACCCTCAACTTTACCATCAAGTTTGGGGCCACACCCTTTTACATTAGTTGGAATATCATCTAACCAAGCCAAATAAAAGGTTAAGCTACCTCCACTCCTACCTTTTCCATCTGGTAGGCCTCTCACATTTGACACTAATAAAGTGATACCAAAACATGTAACTCCATCATCTCCAAACATGACACCATGTAAACTTACCTTTCCAACACCCAAAAAAAAGAAGGTGTCCACTCCTATTAGTACAACAAGTGCAAGCCCATTTTTAGGCTCTCAAAGATTTTTATTATGTCAGTTATTACAATATTCATTAATAAATATTATTACCATTGAGCATTATATTCCTCTTATAATGAAACCATATTGGTTTGATGATACACAAGTGTGTTTATATCATCATTCACCTAGACATGATACTAAGAATTATAAAGCCCTCACAGTGGTTATTCAACAACACTTCAATGTTGACACTCTTTTCGATGATACTCCCATTAACCTTCTCATTATTATACCTTTTTCATATATAGTTCCTCCTACTATTCCACCTAAATTAAAAAACAAATATGCCATCATAACCCCTTTACCACCTCCTTTACCAAATTTTTAATCAACATAGTTAATATGCCCACACAGTCACAAAACCAAAAGCATAAAGCTAAGGGAAAGGTCACTACACCTTGGACCCATCCCTTCACCAAAGATAGTCCCCCTACTAACCCTAAGATTTCCATATTGGGTGTTCCTAAAAAATCTTTAGACATTATCCAAAGCTCAATGGTGAAACAACTTCACCAAACTCCTGTGAAAATGCCTCTGTATGAGTTAATCCAAATATCATCCTAACACCATCAAGATTTGATTAGTGATTTTCAATAGATTGAAGTACAATCAAATGATCCTTAACCTCTTTTAGCTTTTTTTGGCTCCCTTAATTTTGTCTCCCTAATTTCTTTCAGTGATTTATAAATTCCACTTCAACACCCTAAAGATCAAGATTTTGCCGTTCTTATTACTACATATATTGATCAAACTCATATCAATAGAGTTATGATCAATGGGGGAGATAATATTAATATTATTTCCACCCATGCCTACAAACAACTAGCCCTTACTGATAATTTCATGTCTCAAACTGATGTAGTACTTTGTTCTTTTAACAATACTATAGCTACTATGGTAGGCACTATTGTCTTACATATTTGTGTAGGTCCCTGCATAATTCTTACACTATTCTATGTTGTGGAAGGAGAGTTATAATATAACATATTACGTGGATGAACTTAGATATGTGCTATGGCATGTGTACCCTCAACTTCACACCACTGTGTCAAGTTTGAACAGGACGTACAAGTATATGTTATACCTGTTGACCCACCTCTATTAAAAACATGTAATATGACCTATAATCCCAATGATGTTCTCATCCCATTGAAAACATCATCTTCCTCACATGATTATTCTAAAGCTTCCACAAGCTCCACTCTCACAGTTACATAGATACTTACAACACAAGTTCTTGACAAAGATCCCATGGAGGAGACCTTTCAATGTGTGTCACTTGGTGAATATCATTTATTGATGCTCAACATGTTTTATACTCCATAAGAGTATGTAAGGCTTCACATGCACCCATATTATGATCATTATATTGGCATGGTCATCCCTGATGGGCCACCTAACATTTGAACCAATTTCACATATGGGGGAATTGATCAAGCTCCTACTTTCATCAATCTATCTTCTTCACCACAACCATTTACCTATGACTTCTCTTTCCTGAGTAACCCTATATTCACTCACACCTATCTCTATAAGTGTGCCTAGAAAGGATTTGGTTTGGGTCATTATGAACAAGGTTCCCATATGCCTATTGAATATCTTATTAGAAACACCATTGAAAATGCCAAAAAGAGGCATGGGGTGGGATATGATGAACCAAATAAACTCACTAAAACCTCCCACAAACCAATTATTGAAGAACTAGTCTCTCCTTCTCCACCTTCTCCACAATCACCTATCGAACTCAGAGGTGACTATATATCCAATTAATTTTTTTCAATTAAATTCCATCCATATGGGGCCTCTTACATATCATTAGGGTAAGGAAACAAGGTCCCTTCCTCTCATTCATCCTAAAATAATTGATGAATATTCTCCCACTATTAACACTTGCCAATGTCAATATGATTACACAATTCTCACCTATATGGGTATGGATGATTCCTATATCTAATGATAATTACCATCTATAATATAAGATATGTTAAATGAATCAACCATTGACATCAACCTACATTCCCATGATAACCCTCTCACCCTCAAGATTGGCCAATATTTAGATTCCTCTAAGCAAGCTGATTATACAACATTTCTTAATGACCATAGAAAACCCTTTGCTTGGTCTTACAATGACATGCCTAGTATTGACCCCTCTATTTTCACCTATAACATTGTCACCAATCAAGATGTTAAACCTATTAAATATAATCTTTGTAAGATGTATCCTCGTATTACTCTCCTTATCAAAGAAGAGCTCAAATACCTCTGTTTTGTTAACTTTATCTAACCCATTGACTAACCTAAAATGGATTTCCAATATTGTTCTTGTCATAAAATAAATTTGGGGGAATATACATTTGTACTAACTATCATGATTTAAATCTTACCTATCTAAAAGATGATTTCTCATTGCGTAGTATCAACCAACTTGTTGATCTAATGGCTGGCCATCAGATGCTATCACTTATGGATGGATTTTTTAGATATAATCAAATCCTAATCACTCCTGAGTATCAACACAAGACCACCTTTATTACCCCATAGGGAACTTTATATTATTGGGTCATGCCTTTTGGCTTGGAAAATGCTAGTGTAACTTACCAACATGCCATGACCTACATTTTCCATGATCTTTTACACAATATTATGGAAGATTATGTGGATGACTTACTTGGTAAGTCTAAACTTCATCAAGAACATGTGATAATTCACAAAACCATATTCACTTATCTCATCCAATATAATGTTTGACTAAACTGAAAGAAATGTGTCTTTGGTGTTCTTTCTAGTAAACTCTTAAATTTTATCATTTCTCTACATGGAATCAAGGTCGATCTTGATAAGGTTATAGCAATCCTAGAAATGTCTCCACCTAATAATATCAAATAACTTCATAGCCTACAAGTCAAACTTTAATCAATTCGATGCTTCCTTTCCTAGTTTTCAGATCATTGCCAACCCTTTCACCATCTCCTCAAAAATGATGTCTCCTTCTAATGGAATATATATTGCCAAGAATACTTTGACACACTTAAGCAATAACTCCTTTTCCCACCAATTCTTATTCCACCTAAGGAAAATCAACCTTTTTACCTATACATATCCACAATAGACCATTCTATAGGTGTTATGATTTCACATCGAGATGACCAACATCAAGAGCTAGCAATTTATTACATAAGCTACACACTTATTGATTATGAGACTCGATATACCCATACTAAAAACATTTACCTTATGTTGGTCTTTTCCACCTCTAAGCTTCACCATTATCTCTTAAATCACAAAACCTATATGGTCACCCATACTGATCCTCTCAAATATATTAATTCCAAACCATATCATAACCAACATGTATCCTGGTGGCTCATACTTCTTGCTAAATTTGACTTAGAGTTTATTTAACAAAAATCTATTAAATGGCAAACAATCACTAACTAGTTAGATACTACCCCTTTACCTAACAATCAACCTTCAAACCTTGAATTACCTAATGAATCTATTATAACACTCTCCACTGATGACATCTCCTATCAAATGATGATGTTATTTGATGGATATAAATGCCAACATGGTGGGGGTGTGGGGGTCATTCTTATTCCTATAAACAATAAGCCTATGCCTTTGTCATTTAAACTATATTTTGAATGCACTAACAATATGGTTGAATATGAGGCTTTGATTCTAGTACTTCAAATACCTTTCTTCTTGGGTATCAAATCCATAACCATTTTTGGTGATTCTCAGCTAATAGTTAACCAAGTTAATGGTTCCTACCTATGCAAAGATGTAATTCTATAGCGATATAAACATTGTGTAGATAAACTCTTGGGATCATTTGACTCTTATCTCTTGCAAACTATTCCTCAATCTACAAACAAATTTGCTGACATGATGGCTTTACTTGCTTCACACATACCCTCTTCATCCTCCTCTTCAAGAATCTATGTCACCGTGCATCTCTTAACATTACCCTCTTATGTCTCAGCTAACATCCTCTTTGTCAAAAATGTAACAAAAACCCACAAGACTTATGGTACAAAAAACTCAAATTATCTTTCCTTCTCTATTACCCTTCCTAATATTTCTAATAATGGGAAATGAGCCTTCATAAAATGTGCCGCTCATTACACTATACTAGGGGGACTTCTCTATAAGCAAATTTTTGATGTTCTTCTCCTTAGATTCCTAACTAATACTGAGACTCCCTTTGTTATTAAGGAATTCCATGATGGGATTTATGGTGGACATTTCAATGGTCACATAGTTGCTAAATGTATCCTTCAACTTAGTTATTATTGGCCCACACTTTATCAAGACTATGTTGATTACATTCAATGTTGTGTCAATTGTCAATAACATGCCAATCTCCTACACATTCCTAGTCATGCATTGTAAGTTTCCAAAGACTTTTGGCCCTTCTCCCAATGGGGCTTAGATCTAATTGGAGAGATTAACCTTCATTCATTACTTTGTCATCATTCTATCATTACTACCACTGAATACTTCACCAAGTGGATTGAGGTTGTCCCTCTCATCTCCACTAAAACTAATTTTTTTTTTGACTTCATTAGTCATCACATCATTTGTCATTTTGGTGTACCTCACGAGATTATAACCAATAATGGCAAGTGTTTTAAAAACAATAATGTTTAAGGTCTTTTTGATGCATTTGGAATCAAATTAAGCTTCTCATCACCATACTATCCCCAAGATAATGGACAAGAAGAAGCTTCTAACAAAAATCTAACCAAAATTCTCATGAATATAGTCAATGATATGGGCAAGGATTAGCACACACATATTCCTTTTGCTTTATGGGCTTACCACACTAACATTCAAACCCATATGGGTACTACACCTTTTTCATTGGTATATGGGATGGAGGTTATTTTGCTTCTTGAGGTATAAATTATTTCTCTTCACATTTCTCTACATGACATACTTACTAATGATGACTTTCACCAAGAACATTTGGCCCAACTTGAGTTTATTGATGAATGTCATCTCATAACCCTCAACCATCTCCAACTCTATCAAGAGTATATAAAATGCACTTATTAAAAAAACTCAAAGAGAGAGATTTCAATATAGGTGATTTCATCTTAAAATAAAATCAACATGTGATGAACATGGAGAAAATAAAATGGAGTAATTTTACTCCTAATTGGCTTAGACCTTATATCATAACTCACAAGTATAGTTCAGGAACTTATCACTTGTTTTCTCTTGAAGGAAGGCCAGAACCTAAGCCTTTAAATGCCTTACATCTATGAGCATTCTTTTGTTAAACCAGCATCACTTTACTTCATGTTTAACTTGAGCTCATCCCTTAAGCATCCCTATTACATTCATTTCCCTTCCTCTTCACCCTTACTCCTATACACTCAGATAGCTTACATAGTGGTATGGTTTTATCCTCACAGTGGAAAACTCCTAAGCCTCTATATTCTTATCCATGAATAAAATTTAAAAAAAACAAATGGGATATTTGAAAAAGTTATAAAATCTCAGGTTATGATTTTTAATGTAGACTTCTCCCTTAAAGGATATCTATGTTACTTCCCTTTGCTACTATCAATAGACTACTCCCTTAAAGGACAACTATTTAATATTAAACACAAATGCTTAGACCACTCCCTTGAAGGATGGCTAAGCTAAGATTTGTTCTCAAAGGGAAAAATAAATGCAAAGGCCTCCTCACCTCTTTGCACAACGTTAACCTATACAAAATCCCATTATAGGCTTCCCTCATTGATCATCTTATACAAGAAAAAAGCTTTAAGTCATGGACTTGTCTATATTAGCTCTCGAGTCACCCACAAAAGGGAATATCATTTATACTTGGTAGGGTATGATATCTAAAAATTTTCCCTCATTCTACCCTTTTTCCCCTCATACTCTTTCAAGGGACTATGAAGCTCACTTAACATAAGGTAAACATGATGCTTCTCTAACAAACACAATGGTTCAAAGATATAAGGCATGAAAGAGGATCATTTTTTTATCTTATTTATGTTTTAAATTATGGTCTTTGCCAATGCACAAACATTCTACCTCTTTGTTTTCCCATCCACATCACATGTCAATATCTCTATTTGAGATGAAGAAACAATATAATACTAACACTAACATAACCAAATTATTTATTTTATGCATACACCATCACAAATATGGAAAAATGCTAAGACAAAACTAACCAATCAACTATGCCTATACCATCACATCAATGGAAAAGGGTAGTCTAACTCAAATAATATGATTAACATTAACATCCAAATTAACATAGCATAAAATACACATCATCCATATCATCATCATAATCATAAGCAATGCATCTCAAATACACACATGGTGATAATGTAATGAAATTACTTCAATAATAAAGTAGAATAGTATAAATATATCCAAATATGACTGAAATATATCAGAATATATGATAATATACAAGCCACTTCGAGGGGGAAACCTCCACAAGCTTCAATAAGAGAAGAATTCACAATATGATGTTAAATAATTACCCTTTACCCCCTATATATAGTCTATCTAAGCCATGGTTACTCCGTAGGCCAACCTAATAACCAAATGAATACATAGAGAAATGTGATATAGCATCAAAGAGGGATAAGTAATCCATAATTCGGTTATTCCTATCCTCATATATGTGATAGGTTAGGACTGTAGCATGCCCTTCCCCTTCAAACCAATGTTGTCCTCAATGTTGAAAAACTCTGGATGTTGTTGTAAAAAATCATCACCTTCCCAAGTTGCATCTTCACTGCTTAGGTTATTCCACTTGATTAGATGTTTCCTAATCTCTCTAGTTCTCAACCTCTTAGTATGAGTTTAGAGGATCTTCTCTGGTTCCAAAATGACTCATCCTTCTTCATCTAGTTCTAGGAGTTCTATCTGAGATGAAACTATTTGTCCAATGACCTTCTTCAAACATGAAAAATGAAATACTAGTTGTATGCAAGATGAATGAGGTAACTCAAGCTTAAAAACCACACTTCCAATTTTCTATAGAACCTGATAAGGGCCATAATACTTAGGAGCAATTTTGTTGTCCTTTTTTTGTTATTTCAAGGACATCTACTTATAAGGCTACAAATGAACAAATACCTAGTCACCCACCCTAAAATTTCTCTCAAAAAATTCTCTCACTATGGTGTTGATCTACTTGTTGCTTCATCCTATTTTGTGCCAAAGCCAAATTCTCTCTCAAACTAGCCAAAACCTCTTGTTGATATTGAATGTGCTCCTCAACATTTCAAACCTTGGTTTGCACCTTTAATGAAGAAGTGATTGAAGGTGGATGGTAACCATATAGTGTTAGAAATGGAGACATTTTAGAAGAGGTATGGAAAGATGTGTTATACCACCATTCTACAAGTGGTAGCCATTTAACCCAATGTTCCTATTTATCTGATATAAAAAAATGGAGATACCCCTCTAAACATTTGTTAACCACTTTTTTTTGTCCATTAGATTAGGGGTGGTAAGATGAGATATGAGCTAGTTGAGTACTCAAATAGAAAAATAGTTCAGTCCAAAAATTACTAGTGAAAATAGGATCATCATCACTTACAATTATTTTGGGGGTTCCATGTAATTTGAGAACTACTTCCAAAAAAATAGCTGCTAATGTACTTGATGAAAATGGGTGTGAGAGAGCACAAAAATGGGCATATTTTGTAAGCCTATCCATAATGACCAAGATAACATTCTTACCTTTAGAACAAGGCAACCCTATGATGAAATCCATATAAACCTCCTCCCATCTTTGACTAGGAATTGCTAATGGTTGTAATAGGCCTGAGGTCTTAATTGTCTCACCTTTATTCTATTGGCATATCAAGAAATTTGCCACAAACTTTTTTACATCTCCCTTGAGTCCTTCCCAAAATAATTCTTTCTTAATTATATGATATGTTTTCAAGAACCCTGAGTGTCCCTCAATTGGAGATGCATGCAACTCTGCAAGAATCTTATGCTTAGGCTTAGAATTTTTTCACAAGTATAACTATTGCCCAATTTTGCCCAACAAGCAAAATTTTGGTCCCCTTCTTCCCTTGCTTTTCAAAACCAGTCAATTTTAGGTTGCACAAGTTCAATGCCATGGTTATCTACTTGGTTCAATTCCTAGTACAAAAGATCACTTGGTTCATTGGCCTAGTTCAAATAGTCAGCTTACTTGGCAAGTTCATTGGCACACAATGGTTGAACCACTTGAACCGTTGAACCATTTTTGGTTCAATGGCTTGGTTCAAAGGTATGCCTAGTTGGTCGAAGGGTAGTCTGAAGTTCAAATACCCTTGCAGAGGGTAGGCACTTCAAAGGAAAAGGATCGGTTAAGTTCAAATTTGTTTAAGTCTAGATTCGTTTAAGTCCCAAATTCCTTCAGACATTTTGCCCAAAGGAATTCCTTCAAACATAATGTCTGAAGGAATTGAGGTGAAGCTCAAATCTAAAGGCTAGGGCTGAGGAGAATATATGTGGACTTTTTTCCCATGGGAAAATGTCCATGGACAAAGCCTATAGAAAATATACAACACAAAGCCTGCGAGAGCCCAAGAACATCTAAAGGAACAAAGGACCCGCCAAAGGACCCCAAAGGGTAGGTGCCCTTGCAAGGGAATCTTAGCCCAAATACAAAGGGAACTTTCAAAGGCTGGAGGGTCACTTTCCCTTCGGGAAGGTGCTAAGGAGATACAAAGGCAAAAAGTGCCTGCAATAAGGGCCAAGGAAAGCAAGGCTGAAAAAAAGCTAGTGAAGGACCCGATGATGTTTTAATTAGGACAAGGACGTCCTAGAGGTCATCAAAATTAACAAAGAAAATTAGCCATTAATTTTCAAACTAATGATGGCCATGTGAATGTCAAAATTAACAAAGCAAAATAACCATTTGCTTTCAAAGTGAAAGAGCGCTAACCATGGAAGGCCCATAAATGCAGTGACCCACCAGAAGCTCACCCCCAAGGGCTGAAGGAGCTAAAAGAGACAAGATAGGGAAAAGATAAAGTGACAAGCATGGAGCAAGTAGGTAGTCTAAGTGGTGAAAAGGAAGCGCTGATTTGAGAAGTGACGCCAACAAGTGAAACAATGGCTACAATTGACCACTAGAAGATGCAAACAGCCAACCATGTACCCCTTTTTTCTCCATTTCATCTTTATGACCAGACAAGCTGCATAGGTGCCTTTAAGAAGTAGCCTCAGTTAATGAGGAAATGGCGTGGCCATGTCAAAAGAGGCCTAAATTCAAAGCCAAGGTTGACACAGCATTTACTTCTTTAGACAGCCTGTTCTTCCCAATGAGGGGATGCAAATAGACCACTTGTAAAAAGGGGCACCAAAAAGGCCTCCTTTCTTCTCCCATATATTAAAGACTTGTCATTTGAGAAAGGATATTTGCACATTTGTAAGGCGTAGCCCTGGCAAAATTTCCACCTGAATCAATAAAATGAAGTTTTCACCTCCATCTTGGATAGATATTTCTATGTATGTCCTAGGTGTTAGTTTGTGTTTAGTCATTGTTTCTTGATGCTTTCATAGGTCCAACACCAGCATATCTATTGTCTACAAGGTGCCATTTCTATAAATGATATGAGGAGAGTAGTATTTGGAAGTTCAAAATAGAGGAAGTTACTTATAGCATGCATTTCACAACACCTTGGTGAATCTCTATTTTTTGTGTTTTCATGAAAGCCTCCTTGCCAGTTTCTTGTAGCCTAGTCCTTTTGCCAAGTCTGAAGTGTATGTATGTATTTATTTGATTTCAAGTGTGGATGTGAGAAGGTTGACTTAATTTAGTGCATCAACTCTTTAGAGTAGTTTGTTTTCCTTCAATCTTTCTCCCTTTTCATCCCCCCCATTATATCTATATATATGTATGTGTTAGTACTTACTAGAATGAACATGATGCATCAAAGGGAGCTAGCCCTTATCTAGAGACTCTCCCCTCTAGCTTCACTAGTCTCATAGGTGAGAGGGGAGTTTCCATGTTGTGTGAAGAAGGCAGGAGATCAACCTCCTCACACTGGGTGCAATCTTGAATGTCAATAGTTTTGGCACACTCAGTGGGACACAATTTTTACAAATCAATAAGTTTTCAAGATTGATGTTGGTCCTGTTACATCAAATCAAATATTTCCAACATCTGGTGACTCCACTGGTAAGAGCTCAATTTTCAAATCAAGACCAGTTTCTTAACTTTCTATGCCTAAAGTCACCACAAAGTCTGCTTCTAAAGGGGTTCCCTTCGATTTCATTGAGTTACCTTTGAACTCAGCAAAAAGACTAAGATTTGAGAGAAACCATCTTTATTCAACAAACCACCCTCCCATACCTATTGTAAGGGACACATATGCATCACAGCTACAATTACATCCCATCCCAGCTATGACATTACCCTTTACAGCTTTTCATGGTCAGAGCCCCTTGAACCTCCCACATTATGATCCAATCCCAGGATCAGCCCTCAAAAATGTGCCTTCTTTCAATGGAGAGGGACCCATTACAGTTGTCAAGCACATTAGGAATATTTCTAACCTCTAAAATATTCACAATATCATAGAAGAAAATATCACCATCAGATTGCTAGCATTGTCTCTCAAAGACAAGGCTCTTGACTGGTATAGGACCTTGCTTGTAAATTCAATCCATTACTAGAATGAATTGGATACTCAGTTAACAGACCATTTTAGGGAAAAAAGTGATGGCCTATTGCTTACTGAGTAGCTGATGACCATAAAGAGAGCTCCACATGAGTATATGTAGGATTTCAACACGCGATTTCAAAAGACTTGGGATAGAATCCCTATTCTGGTAAGGCCAACTCCTAGCTATGCTTTCCTATATTATTTAAGAGCATTAAATAGTGATATTTTAGTAATGATACAATCCATGGGAGGGCATATACTACTTGCTACTTATGACATAGCCATAGCAGCTGAAAATTGCTTAGTACAGGCTAGGAAAATAGCCCCTAGACCTCACATGCCACTTTTTTTAGAAATGCTACCTCTAATTTAGACCGTTGCTCCCACAATTTCTCCTTTGCCTAGCATAGAGAAACTAGCTATTGTTCCATCCAATGAGCTTCATGAGGTTAAGATTTTGTTACAGAGCATGTCAAATGAACTTGTAGCTCTTAAAAGCTAGCAAGCTCAAAGCAACAGACCAAATCAAGGATACCAGCATCATGGTCAAGCCCCTAGACCCCCTTTCCAAAACTATAATCAAGGATAGGATCAACTCACTCAGACTAGGCTATTTCAAGGCTAAAACATAGGCCCCCCTTCATCACCTAAAGTCATGATGCCTATTCACAATAATCAAGTATAGGAACAACCAAGTTGTTCAACCATGGGATATGGTCAGGAACAGACTATTTATACAAATGATATGATGAGTTATTTATAGAATGTAGACAATTAGATAGCCACTCAAACCCAAGTCTTCAAGCCTCTAATGCAACCCAACACGAGTATAAATTAGGCCCAGCTTGATTCTACCCTCATGAATCATTTGGAAGGGGAATCTTATTCAGTGAATTATGTAGGTGCTACAAACAATTAGGTCGACTGTGTTGCAGTCAACACAAGATTCAAGAGAAAAGCAATGGGAGAAGCCCAGGCTACCACCCAAGTAGTAGCAGCACCTTCTCCATCACACTCAAATCAAAAGGCCCCAAATTTCAAATAGCCATTTATACCTTCAGCCCCTCAGCCTGTAGCTCAGGTTGGAATTAGCCCTAAAGAAAGCTTGAAGGGAGGCAATTCCTAGGTTAATATAGTGGACTAGATGAAGAAGCTACATATAAACTATCTCTTTACGGGATTCATTGTCTCTACCAGGATAGAAGGACATACTGTAGAAGGAATTGCATGAGCTAGATCAACAAGCTATCTCAGCAAGGACCAATAATGTCTTAATGATGAATGGATAGCCTTCCACTTCAGGTCAGTTAAAGAAGGAAGAGAAAATTCCCCCTTTCTATGTGTCCTTGGTTGTAAAGGATTTCTTGGTACATAATTACATAATTGACAGTGGGGTTAGTACCTCAGTGATGCCTAAGTGCATAGCTGACAAGATGGGACTAAAATATGAAGAGATGAATAAGGGAGTCTTGCATCTAGACGGGATACCTGACAAAAATAGTTGGAATTTTGAAGGGTTTAATCTTGACATTGCATGCTTATCCCAACCTTCTCAATTCCCAATGATATAGTGGTAGTGGATGTTCCTCCTTATTTCACAATTTGCTTATCTAGGGACTTCACATCAAAGATAGGTGGCTATCTAGTAGTGAATTGGTCTTATTTGGTTTTTAGAACCAAGTATGGGACCAAGGTAAAGATTAAATCTGAGCCACTCTATAAGGACCATCTAGAACCATATTCACCCAAGGCAGTGAATGTCAATTACACCATTATTGACCCAGAAGAGTCTAAGACAGACCAATCTCCATCCTCTACTCTTGAAGGAGTTACAGACTTACTCTTAGATGAGTGGGGAAATGATAACTTCGAACATGATCCTTATAAGTTTATAGAGGAGACAGGCCTTGGATTCTACTGCATGCATGAAGAGGGCACCTTCATACCAAATATAATGAAGGCAAGCTAAGAGGACCTAGGCCTATGGTAGTTGTATTTTGACAGTTCCAAAAGTAAGCTAGGAGCTAGTGGTGGGGTGATGTTAGTCTCCCCTTTAAAGGAGAGATACTTTTTAGCTTTCTATTTCCAATTTTCTTGCACAAGTAATGTTGTAAAATATGAGACCCTTATCCATGGTCTAGAATGGGTAAGGAAAAGAGGGATTAAAGAGTTGCAAGTTTTGGGAGACAACAAGCTGATTGTAAATTAGGTGAAAGGCCATAATCTGACCAAGAATTCCTTGCTAAAATCCTACAAGCATAGGGTCTCAAATTTTATGGAATATTTCCTTGCTTTCAGTATCAGCTCCATTTTGAGGGAGCAGAACAAACAAGTGGATAGGCTAGTAGTAATTGGTGCTTAGTTTGATGTTTCCTGGGAGATAAGTTGAGACTATGGTTCACGCCACTTGAAGGTGGTAGTTTGGCCCTCTATCCTTGACAACATTACAAATTAGTAGGTTTTTGAAAATGACCAACAAATAGCTTTCTTCCTATAGGAGGAAGCTGAGTTTGCAACATAGAACTAGGCAAAGCTGTAGTAGCAATATGGCAACCAGATTATTTAATTAAAGAACAATAACCTCCCTAAAGGTTTGGTCACTCTTGAGAGCATATTCAATGGAGATAACCAACTGAGAAACAAAAAAGGCATGCATCACAACTAAAGAGGAGAATTACAAAAGGGTTGAGATCTTCAAGGATAATCTGCTTGTGCTTGGAAAAATCTACATGATTCAAGAAAGGCAGGCTTTCATTTTGTTGTGTCAGGATTTTGCCAATGTTTTTGCATGGGATTACAGTGATTTGAAGGGCTTCAACCCAAGACTTACCCAGCACACCATTGAATTAGAAGAAGGTGCTAGGCTAGCCACACAGAAGTAGAGACCTATCAACCTGACAATTGAGCCTCTCATGCAGAGGAAATGAGCCAAATTGATTGAGTTTGAGATTATATTTCCAATCAAACATTTCTCTTGGCTGGCCAATCTTGTTCTTGTTAGAAAGAAGAATGGGGAGATCAGGCTATGTGTCAATTTTAGAGACCTTAATAAAATCTCTTTAAAAGATCATTATCCCTTCCTAAGCATGGAGCAGATCCTTCAAAAGGTAACAGGCAATAAGTGTTTCTCCCTCCTGGATGGTTATTCAGGGTATAATCAGATTCTGGTGTAAGGCTATGACCAACACAAAATAGCCTTCACTACTAAATGGGGAATGTTCACCTACAAGAAAATGCCATTCGGGCCAGCTAATGCTAGTGCTACCTTTCAGTGAGCCATGGACATGGATTTTGGAGGCTTGATAAACAATAATGTGTTAGTATACCTCGATGATGTGATGGTATTCTCCAAGGAAGTGAGACAACACATAGAACACCTCAGGTAGATTTTTGAAAGGTGTAGGAAATTTAACATCTCTCTTAATCCAAAGAAATGCATGTTTTCTATTCATGAGGGGAAACTCCTTGGCCACATCATGTCCAAGGAGGGCTTATCCATTGACCCTGAGAGAGTTTGTTCTATCCTGGAGATGTCCCTACCTAAGCACAAGAAAGGCATATAGAGTTTCTTTGGTAGGATAAATTTTATTTAGAGATTCATTCCAAATTTCACAGAGATAGTCAAGCCACTAACCCCTATGCTAAGGAAGGGTGAAAAGTTCAAGTGGACAACACAAAGGAAAGACAGCTTTGAGGCCATCAAGCAAGCCATAACCTAGGCTCCTATTTCGATAAGCCCTGACTTCAATAAAGACTTGAACCTCTACACTTTTAGAAATGAAGAGGTGATCTCTGCCATGCTTACCTAAGTGAATGATGATGACCTTGAGTAGCCACTTACTTTTTTTAGCCAAGGGATAGAGGATTTCAAAGTCAGATACACATATGTAGAGAAGCAAGTCCTGGTAGTAGTGTAGAGCCTAAAGAAATTTAGGCATATGTTGTCTAACAACAAGATTCACCTCATGGTTCCACATCCTGGCATCAAGGATTTCTTGACCAATCATGACTTAAATGAGAAGAGAGTGGGGTGGATCACCAAAGTGATGGAGTATGATGTAGACATCAAGATCACCAAGTTGGTGAGAGGAAGAGGCTTGTGTAAACATCTTATTATAGATTTCAAGTAGAAAAGGGAAAATAGCTTACTAATTCATGATGCAACCACTACAGAGGAACCAACTGTCATAAGGGATTAGATGTCAGACTTGAGGTGTTTCCTTCTCACTGGTGAGTGCCCATAGGGTCTTGATAGGACCAGAAGAAGGTACCTCAAGCTACAGTCTCTCCCTTATGTCCTGGTTGATGGAGTATTGTTTAGGAAGGATCTCTCTAGGGTCCTTTTAAGATGCATTAACCCAAACTAGGCTGATAAAGTACTATCCAAGTTCTACGATGGGCCAGTAGGCGGTCATTTCACTCCTAGAGCTACTGCAACAAGGATAATGAGAGTTGGCTATTTTTGGCCTACTCTTTTTAGGGATACCCATGCCTGGGTAAGAAAGTACCAGAAGTGTGCACTTTTTGATGGAAAATAATGATTGACTGCCATGCCTCTATAGCCTATTCAGGTGGAACAACCATTCATGCAGTGGGGCCTAGACTTCATAGGGATGATCAATCCTTCCTCCAGTGTTAGACATAAGTGGGTCCTAACTACTACAAATTATTTCACAAGGTGGGTGGAGGATGTTGCTCTAAAAGAGCCAAATGAAAGTGTAGTCCTAGAGTTTTATGAGGACTTGGTGACAAGATTCAAGGTCCTGACCACCATAATCTCATATAACACTTTAGCTTTTTTGGGAACCAAAACAAGTGAATGGGTGCTGAGATATGGTATATATCTCAGCACTTCATCCAATTATTACCTACAAGGGAATGGGCTATCTGAGTGCACCAACAAAAATTTGATTAGAATCATAAAGAGGACCATGGAAGAAAATTAGAGGACTTGGCATGCCAAGCTGAAGATAGCTCTGTAGACCGATCAAATCACTCCAAAGAGAGCAATCAAAAATTCTCCATATATGCTTATATATTGAAGGGAAGCTAGGCTTCCCATCTCACTTGAATTGCCAGCATTAGACCTTGCTCACCAGCTACAATTAGAAGAAGGAAGTAGCATGGAGGTTAGGTTATGCGAGCTGATAGAGCTCCAAGAGACAAGGGACCTGGCTATGGCTTCTATGACCAGTCACTAACAGCAAACAAAGAGACACTTCAACAAGAAATCTTCATCAAAAGATTTCTTTGAAGGAGACATTGTCTTGAAGTGGGATGAAGACTGAGCTAAGCCTGGAAAGCATGCAAAATTTGATGCCCTATGGAGTGACCCATACATAATCACTCAGTACAAGAATCATAATGCATTCCAACTCTCTAGGTTGGATGGTGAAGAACTACATATCCCAATCAATGGGATACATCTAAAGCATTGCCACTAAGTCTCCTTTCATCTATATATATTTTCCCTTATTTTCTTTCCTATTTTCCCTAAGTGTTGTTGCACAAGTAGTAGTTTTCTTAAGTCTTGTGTGTGTTTTCATTTACTTGGAGGTAGATTTGCATGATTGGTTCTGAATTAATTAGGGTTGTTACTAATTTTAAAGTTATAATCAAAAGGCTAGGGCTGGGGAGAATTTTTTTGAACTTTTTGTCCACAGACAAAGCCTGCAGAAAATATACAACACAAAGCCCGTGGGAGCCTGGGAACATCTGAAGGAACAAAGGACCTATTGAAGGACCCCAAAGGGTAGGTGCCCTTGTGGGGGACTCTCAACCTAAATAAAAAGGGAACTTTCAAAGGCCAGAGGGTCACTTTCCCTTTGTGAAGGTGCTAAGGAGATACAAAGGCAAAAAGTGCTCGTAGAGAGGGCCGAGGAAAGCAAGGCTACAAAAAAGCCAATGAAGGACCTGATGACGTTTTGACTGGGATGAGGACATCTCAAAGGCCATCAAAATTAATAAATAAAATTAGTTTTTGGTTTTCAAACCAATGATGGCCATGTGAATGTCAAAATTAACAAAGCAAAATAGCCATTTACTTTCAAAGTGAAAGAGTGTTAACCATGGAAGGCCCAAAAATGCAGCAACCCACCAGAAGCTCTCCCCCAAGGACTGAAGGAGCCAAAAGAGACAAGATAAGGAAAAGACAAAGTGACAATCATGGAGCAATCAGGTAGTCTAAGTGGTGAAAAGGAAGCACCAATTTGAGAAGTGACTCCAGCAGGTGAAATAGTGGCTGCAATTGACCACTAGAAGACGTGAATGACCAACCGTGCACCCCTTTTTTCTCCATTTCATCTTTATGAGTAGACAAGTTGCATAGGTGCCTTTAAGAAGTAGCCTTGGTTAATGAGGAAATGGCATAGCCATGTCAAAAGAGGCCTGAAGTCAAAGCCAGGGTCGACACAACATTTACTTCTTCAGACAGCCTGCTCTTCCCAATGAGGGGACGCAAATGGGCAACTTGTAAAAAGGGGCACCAAAAAGGCCTCCTTTCTTCTCCCATATATTAAAGACTTGTCATTTGAGAAAGGATCTTTGCACATTTTAAAGGTGTAGCCCTGGCAAAATTTCCACTTGAATCAATAAAATGCAGTTTTCACCTCCATCTTGGATAGATATTTTTGTGTATGTCTTGGGTGTTAGTTTGTGTTTAGTCATTATTTCTTGATGCTTTCACAGGTCCAACACTAGCATATCTATTATTTACAAGGTGCCATTTCTATAGCTGATAGGAGGAGAGCAGTATTTGGAAGTGAAAAATAGAGGAAGTTTCTTACAGTGTGCATTTCACAGCACCTTGGTGAATCTCTATTTTCTGTGTTTTCATGAAAGCCTCCTTGCCAGTTTCTTACAGCCTGGTCCTTCTGCCAAGTCTGAAGTGTATGTATGTATTTGTCTAATTTCAAGTGTGGATGTGAGAAGGTTGACTTAATTTGGTGCATCACCTCTTTAGAGTAGTTTGTTTTCCTACAATCTTTCTTCCTTTTCATCCCCCCATTATATCTATATCTATATATATATATATATATATATATATATGTATGTGTTAGCACTTACTAGAATGAACATGATGCATCAAAGGGAGCTAGCCCTTATCTAGAGACTCTCCCCTCCAACTTCACCAGTCCTATAGGTGATAGGGGAGTTTCCATGTTGCGTGAAGAAGGCAGGAGCTCAACCTCCTCACCTTAGGTGCAATCTTTGACATCAACAATAACCTACCCTTATACCATAGGACATTGCCTTTCCATTCAAATTTTTTAGAGGCTAAAGTACTTTGCTAGAGATTTTGAATCAAAACTTGTGTATCCTTGTCTTTCTCCCATTCTAATCTGGCTTCATCCACCCAATCTGCTTGTAATATGGATATTGCACAAAGTAATGCTTCTGTGGATGTATCTCATCTAGATAGTGCATCTACTACTACATTATCTTTACCCTTCTTATATATGATTTCAAAATCATAACCCAAAATTTTGGTTATCCACTTTTGTTGTTCCTCAGATGATAATCTTTTCTCCAAAAAGTATTTTAGACTATCATGATCAATTTTCACCTTAAAGTGTCTACCCATCAAATAGGGCCTCCATTGTTTAACTACATGAAGAATAACCATCATTTATTTATCATAAATAGGTTTTTGTAGATTCTTACCCTTGAATTGATGACTCTCAAATGCAATGGGTCTTCCTTCCTTCATTAGTACCACTCCCAACCTAGATCTAGAAGCATCACATTCAATAGTGAATGTCTTTGAGAAGTCTGGAGTAGCCAAAATTGGAGTGGTGCACATAGCTACTTTTAGTTTCTCAAATGTTTTGGTGGTAGCATCATTCTAATGGAAGGCATCCTTCTTTATCAATGTAGTGAGTGGAGCTACTATGCTGCCATAAGCTTTCACAAATCTTTGGTAGTAACCTATTAGTCCTAGGAACCCTCTGAGGTTTTTGAGAGTTTTTGGCATGGGCCATTCCATCATAGCTTTGATCTTCAGGGGATCAACTTTGACACCTTCATGGGAAACAATGTCACCTAGGTATTCTACCTCTTGTACTCCAAAATCACATTTGGATGGCTTTGCATAAAGTTGATGCTTCTCCAAAACTATCAACACCTATTTCACATGTTGCAGATGTGCTTCCCATATCTGACTATAAATCAATATGTCATCAAAGAAAACCAACACAAACTTCCTTAAAAAAGGCCTAAAATAGTGTTCATCAAGCTCTAAAAAGTAGATGGTGCATTATAAGACCAAAGGGCATTACCAAAAACTCATAATGGCCCTCATGCATTCTAAAAGTAGTTTTATGAACATATTCATCCTTGATTCTAATTTGATGGTACCCTGAGCGAAGGTCTAATTTTGTGAAATAATTATCACCATACGACTCATAAAGCAAATCATAAATTACTGGAATAGGAAACTTATCTTCGATGGTGTACTTGTTGATTTCCTTATAATCTAGGCACATCCTCCATGTGTCATCCTTCTTTCACACCATGACCACTGGTGATGAATATGCACTTTGGCTATGCCTGATGATCCCTGCCTCTAGCATCTCATGGACCATTTTTTCAATTTCACTCTTTTGTGTATATGGATATCTATATGGTCTGATATTTGGTGGTTGACTCCCTAGAAGTAGTTGAATGGCATGATCATGTTCTCTTATTAGTTGTAGTCCTTTTGGCATGGCCCCAAAAATAGATGGGTGGTCATCAAGAATCATCTGTAGATCAAGATGTGTAGATGCTTGTGTGGGTTGAACTTCTATGGAACATAATCGTGCAATAATTCCCTTTCCCCCTTTTTTAGTATCTTGGTCATCTGATGTGAACTAACCAATTGTGGATATTTTGCCTATAATCCACATAGTTCAATTTTCCTACCTTCAGAATGAAATCACATGAATAGTTCCTAGAAGTTCATCTCAATGGTACCCAAGGTTGTGAGCCATTAGACTCCCAAAACAATGTCTGTGTTACCCATGAGTATAAAAAACATAGGATACTTGAGATTGTACTCACCCATAACAAGCTTAATACTATGGCATTTGCCTAAATAATTAACTATGCCACCATCTGTAATCATGACTTGATTTTTTGGTGCTGGGTAGATGAAACAGTTCAATCGAGTGGCCAAATTATGGTTAATGAAGTTATGTGTGCTCCTTGAATCAATCAACATTGTCACCTTCTATTTCTTGAGGAAACCCACCACCTTAAGAGTTTGTGGAGTGATAATACATGAAAGTGCATGACAAGAGATTGTAGGTTAGGAATTTTTAGGTACCTCCTCTATCTCTTCCACATCATCATTGGAGGCATCATCTTCTTCTTCATCTTCATTAGATCCCTCAATGTAGAATAACTTCTTCTCAGCACATATATGTCCTTTACTCCACTTGCTGTCACAATCGAAACATAATCCTTTTGCATGCTTCTCTTTAATTTGCTATGGGGTCAATCTGGTAGGTGGAGGAAATGTTGGTGTTGATATGCTACGATCTTTGAAGTGAGTGAATGGATGCTTCTTATTGATTATGAATTTTTACTCAGCTCTATGTGCCATGATAATAGAATTAGAAATCTTAGGTGGATTAAACATGCATACCTCATGTTGAATGTGGTCCTTGAGTCTACCCAAAAATAGGTCATTCAAGTTCTCCTCAGAAATTGTCTTCAACCATAAGGATAGGTTCTAAAAATGATAAATATAATCCTTGATGGAGTTAGTCTATCACAATTTTGCTAGTTGGCTAAAGTAATTCTCTGTCACACTATTGCCATAGAGTAATTACAAATCCTCTATAAAAATTAACCAAGTGACATTGAGAGTCATCTTTTTATCTTGAGCACACAACCATCGATACCAAATGAATTGATCAAGTTCAAGATACAAGGATGCCATGGTAACCTTTTGTCCACCTGGGATCTGATGTAGATCAAAAAAATTCTCCATTTGGTTGATCCAATTGAGTGGATCTTTTCTATCAAATTTATGCATATCCACCTTTGGTAATAGGTTCCTTTGTGGCACTGTAGTTAGATTTGAAGTAGATTGGTTGGGAGAACCACCCTAGTGGGGTTGTGAAATAACATTAGCTAGATGATTTGACTGATTATTTTTCAAAGTCTTTATGATATCTACCAAACTATCTTGTATGGATTTCATATTAGATTGTATGCCTTGCACCTCACTCTAAATGCCTTGCACACTGTTGGTTGAATATTTTGTTGATCAACATACTGATTAAAAAAATAGGTCTGATTAGCCAAAGTAGGAAGATTGGTCATCCAAATGTGTAGGTTTACCACATCAAAAGGGGACTAATCTCTCCTCTCATCAAGGGGAGGTTCCCTATATATATATATATATATATATATATATATATATAGAAAATAATACTCAAGGGTAGGATAAACCATCCATATCTCTTTCTTCAGAGATAATGCATGCAAATCAAAGGAAAAAACTCAAGGGAAATGATAGAAAGCACTCCTCTTCTTTTATAAGTATTATTCAGCAAGCCACAAGAATACTCCTAGTAGTAAAAGCAAAATGTAACCAAGGATGTAGTAACCAGAAAATTGAGATGTAGCACAAAGTCTCCACTTGAATTGTCCAAGAGTGAGATACAAAGGACAATGAGGGCACAAAGTCATCCCAAGGTACTTTACATAGAAATGAAAAGAAAACACACTAAAGGCAATTATGGGGGCACAAAGTCTCTCCACAGTTGACTTCAGGACACCTTCCTCACTACGTTCACTAATTCTGCTTGTTGAATTAAAGGAATAGAAAATATATTAAGGAAAAAGACATAAGAATAGTTTCCCCAACAATAAATATATCATAGCACAAAGTCTGAAAAGTCACTTGCTTTCTTATTCTAATAACAAAATATGATCAACAATCTGAGCTCAAAGTCTCAGTAATACCTTTCAATTTGGTCAGAGTTTCATTTCTGATTGTTAGAGAGAGATCTCTTTTAAACTAACAAGAGAGTCTCTTATATAGCCTCTTCAAGATGGACTTGGGAATAGTAACACATCATATTGCATTAAATTTTCTTAAGAAGACAAGCTAGAATTTAGGGGCATCTACCCATTTGCTTTTCTCAATGCAGAGAAACAAGTCACACTATTGAAAGTTTGCATCTTTCAATGTCCACCTGGTGATCTGTTCCTTCTTCGTCATTCCTCCTTTTCTAGTTAATTGAATCAGGTCCTTGATTCAATTTGAAGCTATGTTCCTTAGTCACTTCCTGTTGATCTTGGCCTTAAATCCTTTGAATGCATTTGGGTCTATAGATTTAAACCTATAAGGGTCAATGGCTATTTTATCATCACAACTTTGACATCTGTGGGCACGTCACTTTCCTTGGTAATGCCTTTGGCTTTGTCATTTGATTTTTCCCAAAGGTGACCTACCCTTTGGGGCCTTGAGAAATGGTCCACTTTGTGTCAGGAAGAACCCCCTGCAAGGGTATCTGCCCTTCAGGCGGTCTTTAATGGCCTTCGAGCTTCTTTACTCCGGTGGGTTGCTAAGTCCTTTGGCTCTTCTTTAAGGTTTTTTGAAATCAAAGGCTATTTTGTGAACTTTGAAATTGATGTTTGTACACCTGTCAATACATTTGAATTTCAAATGGCTAGTTCACCATTCTTAACTATGATGTCTTCAGGTGCATCACCCCTTGGACTTTCTTTAGATTTATTGTTTTACATCCTCCTAAAGGGAAGGTGACCCTTCAGCTTTGGGAAGTGTCCTTTAATTTGGTAGCTGAGAGACCCCCACAAGGGCACCTACCCTTTAGGGTCCTTCAACGGCCTTTTATCTTTGGAGTCCTTCAAAACTTTCTCATGGACATTTTCCCATAGACTTTTTCCCGCAGACAAAAAGTCTGCAAGAATTGTTGCTTTGTCTTTGGCCTTCAAAAATTCCTTCGAGCTTTCCTCCCACAGCCTTTTCAAATTCCTTTAGACTTTTTGTCTGAAGGAATTCCTTCAGATAAAAAGTTTGAAGGAATTATGCCTTAGTTTTTTTCCTGAAGGAAATCCCTTTATCTTTCAGCTACCTTAAACAAAATTCTGAAAGAACTTACCTTTGTGGCTTCCTTGAAAACAACCCTTTTGAAGGGTTCTTTTGTCAACCAAGTGCCTTTTGCATAAGGGCACTTGTCCTTTAGGAGGCTCTCTTGAACTTGTGCATTGAACCAATCCTTTGAACCAACTATTGAACCAAGCTTTGAACCAAGCTTTGAAACATTTGATGAACCAAAAGCCGTTGAACCATTTGATGAACCAACTGAGTGAACCAAAGCATTGAACCAACTGAATTAAACCAAGCTGATGAACCATTTGATTGAACCAAAGTGATGAACTTTGCTGATTAAACTTTGTAGTTGTGTTGAGAGATTTTGAACCTATTAAAACATTAGTCCGTTGAACTTGTTGAACTCTTGTTGCTGATGTTGAACCTTTGAACCAATTGAACCCATTAAACCTTAATGGTTCAAGGTTCAATAGTTCAATGGTTTAATTCTTGCTTAGAAGCTTGCTAATGAACTCTTTTGATTGAACCTTATCATTGAATCAACTTTGAAATCACCTAAGTGTTGAGAGTTGGATTCTTTCCTAAAAAGTCCATAGATTTCAACCTATGAAGTCCATTGAACTTGGCCTATAGAATCCGTAGATTCTCTTCCTACAGAGTCCATAGATTTCTCTTCTTGTAGAGTCTGTAGATTCAAGCCTGTAGAGTCCGTAGATTCAAGCCTGTAGAGTTCATAGATTCAAGCTTGTAGAGTTTGTAGATTTTTAAGAAGCTTGAAAAATGAGGAATTTGAATGCCCAGGATAAATTTTGAAAAGGGAAGAGACAATTTTGGTCTGTAGGACCAAAATAGTTCAAATGTTGTCCCAAAAATGAGTGATATTTTTGGGGGACAACAGTTGGCTCCAGTTGGGGAACTTTTATTAATTATAAAAAAGAATTCAAAGGAGTAGAATCCATAATATCCAGTGTCTTCATGTGTAACATTGGGCTATGGAGTCATGTTACCCAGAAATGGAAGGCATCAAAAATGGAAACAAACAAAACAAAATATAATTAAAAACTATACAAATATATATATATATATATATATATATATATATATATATATATGCAATGATCTGATAATTTAAGAGTTGAAGTGTTTCAGATGTTGCTTCTTGAGAGGCAGAGAAAAGAGTGTGCCATCTTGGTAAACTAGCAGGAAACCATTTTGCCCCCAGAAACAGGTGACGGGTGAATGGAGCTCTCCACCAAGAAACTAATTTTCTACATCTTCCTCTTGGATTTTTATTCTTCTTGCTCCAATGGCAGGACATGGTCTTAAAACTAAAAACCATAAATCCTTGCTCTCCCCATGAAGAGTTCCTTTTACTAACTTTGGAATACAATAGTATGGTCCACCACCATAGCTTGTTATTCTGCTGGTCCAGTCTAGCACATGCTTTGATTGTTAGCATCAGACCCTTAACAAACCATCAGCTCAACACCTCCTTTGGTGTGAAAGAGTTTGACCTCTTCACCCTGAGTAGTTTTCAATCTGAGCAACATAGATCTGTATCTAGCTATGGAAGAATTGTTTCCATTAGATTCCAATATCTAAGCATCATCAGAAGCTAATCTTCTATCAACTTTATCTTCATCAGAGATGGAAGATCCTTCTTGATTTGTATTTTACCCTACTAATTCTTATGATGCTTTATTTGGATCAAATCTTGGATTGCCAGCTACAAGAATTTCATTAGCTGAGACATGAGCATCCTCTATGGTCAAGAAATAATTACCCTTACCTGAAGGCTCAAATAAGATTTGAGCTATAGGGACTGACATTTGGGTGACCACAATTTTTTCCTCAGACACATCCACACTTGATTCTCCACCAATGTTTAATTGTTTAGGATTGGCTTACAGGGATTCAAACTTAGTCATCTAAATTCTAGATTTCTTGACATGATCAATCATGGCAAATGACTGAGATGGACTTGGAACAGAGGATGGGAGTTCATCTTTTTGGTTTTTGGGAGGGGGAGGACTAATTTGTGAATTTGAAGTAGAAGGTGTAGATATGTTCGATGTACTTACTTTTTTGGCAATCACTAGGTCCTTTGATTGAAAAAGAAGAGGGGTTCTCTACTTAGCAATTGAAATTGTTGGTTGGGGTTGCTCCTCTATCTTCTCTTTATCAACCTACTAGGCTAACTGATTTTGGAACCTGGTGAATACTGTGTATGATCCTTCGACTGCTTCACCTTCACTTCTAGGCTCATCTTAGAAATTTAAGAAACAAATGTGGGAGTCACCAGCTGATTCTTCTAGATCCTCTGTGAAGAGATCAGTGCCATTTTCTTGCTCAAACTTAGGTTGGAAATAGGAAACATGCTCTCTTTCCAGATATCCACTTATTGAGTTGGTTGGAGGTGCTTCAAGGGAAAGGTTCCTCTATGGGGGAGGAAGATGATTTTGTTTCCCTTAACTTCTAGTAGCGTTACCTTGATATAGCTGATTAGGGAATGTCCTCCTTGGTATATCTTTATATAGAGGAGCAGAAGACATACCTTATGCCATTTGCCTTTTCAAGGCTGACAATTAATTTTCCAACTTTTGTACCATTGGGTCAGTGGTGACTGTGGGTGAGTATTCAAAAGATGAAGAGGGTTTGCCTCTGTTTGGGTCTCTCCTTATCTTTCCTACCAAGATAAGGTCATCTTCTACCTCAATGGCTAAATGTTGAGTTGTAGCAAGATATATTTGACCAACACATCTCAAAATAAAACTTACTTTACGTAACTAAGAATTAATGAAGAAGCATTTGAGATTCTCAGCTATAGGTTGAGCAATTACAAGAATTTTGTTTATCAATTTGTCAAATTTGGCTATGAAGTCTCTCATTGGTTCATGAGGCTCTTTCTTCATCTGTGTAAGTTGAGCTAGTAGTGCATGTGCATCTTTTGCAGGTTTGAATCTGGCTTCAAAATTATCTTTGAGGGTATTCTAATTAGTTACTGACTGAGCCTGTAGATGATAAAACCAATCTATAGTAGCACCTTGTAATGTTTCTACAAATATCCTAACTGCTACATCTTCAAATTCTACTCCAATTATGCCACAGGCTATGCTGAAGGCTACAATGTGTTCATCAGGATGAACTTTCCCATCACCATAAAATTTAGGGAAATTCTTCCTTGAAATGCATGGAAGCTCATGTAGAGGTGGAGTGAGATTGAGAGGACCAAAAGTGTTACCCCAGGGGCCTTGAACTACCATTATATGACTATGAAAAGGAGGAATAACAAATATTATAGGGTTAATTATTGGAAAAGCTTTATCAACAAAAAAAGTGGATACTTCATTTGGCAATGGAGATCTGACTTTAGTAAGAGGAAAGCTCTTGGTTTGTTGGAGGTGAGATGGTGAAGGAAACAGATCAAAATTACTTTGCTGTACCAACTCAAATATAGGGTCAATAATACCTTTATCCCTTTGGCTTCATGTATACCTTGAAATTATGGAAAACAATTGGCCTTGCTTCAGTTTGAATCTTGAGGCTTCAAAATGTGCACTCTTTCCCAGCAGCTCTAGTTTTGCAGACCAGATAAAATAACGAAGGTGGAGGAAAATGGTAAGACTATAATGAATAATGGGTAAGACATGAAATGGAGTCATCAGAGTCTATAATGGATAAGGGTTATAATTATAATGGGTAAGACACAGGTGATGTTTCAATCTGAAACTTGAGGTTCCAAATTACACAAAATTATGTATTTCCCCAATAGAGTCACCAAAAATTGTTGGTTGAATATTTTGTCAATCAGCATACTGATAAATAAAATAGGTCTGATTAGCCAAAGTAGGAAGATTGGTCATCCAAATGTGTAGGTTTACCACATCAAAAGGGGAGTAATCTCTCCTCTCATCAAGGGGAGGTTCCCTATAGATATGTTATATATATAAATAGAAAATAATACTCAAGGGTAGGATAAAACATCCATCTCTCTTTCTTCAGAGATGATGCATGCAAAACAAAGGAAAAACTCAAGGGAAATTATAGAAAGCACTCCTCTTCTTTCAAAAGTACTATTTAGCAAGCCACAAGAATACTCCTAGTAGTAAAAGCAAAATGTAACCAAGGATGTAGTAACCAACAAATTGAGATGTAGCACAAAGTCTCCACCTGAATTGCCCAAGAGTGAGATACGAAGGATAATGAGGGCACAAAGTCATCCTAAGGTCCTTTACATAGAGAAAAAAAGAAAAAACACTAAAGGCAATTATGGGGGCACAAAGTCTCTCCACAGTTGACTTCAGGACACCTTCCTAACTACTTTCACTCATTTTGCTTGTTGAATTAAAGGAACAAAAAATATATTAAGGAAAAAGGCATAAGAATAGTTTCCCCAACAACAAAGATATCACAGCACAAAGTCTGAAAAGTCACTTGCTTTCTTATTCTAATAATGAAATATGATCAACAATATGAGCTCAAAGTCTCAGTAATGCCTTTCAATTTGGGCAGAGTTTCATTTTTGATTGTCAGAGAGAGATCTCTTTTACACTAACAAGAGAGTCTCTTATATAGCCTCTTCAAGATAGACTTGGGAATAGTAACACATCATATTGCATTGAATCTTGTTAAGAAGACAGGTTGGAATTTAGGGGCATATACCCATTTGCTTTTCTCAATGTAGAAAACAAGTCACACTATTAAAAGTTTGCATTTTTCAATGTCCACCTGGTAATCTAATCCTTCTTCATCATTCCTCCTTTTCTGGTTAATTAAATTGTGTCCTTGATTCGATTGATGCTCTGTTCCTTAGTTGCTTCCTACTAATCTTGGCCTTAAAGCCTTTGAATGCATTTAGGTTTGAAGATTTAAACCTATAAGGATCAATGGCTATTTCATCATCATGACTTTGACATCTATAGGCACGTCACTTTCCTTGATAATTCCTTCAACTTTGTCATTTGGTCTTTCTCGAAGGTGACCTGCCCTTCGGGGCCTTGAGAAACGGTCTACTTTGGGTCGGGAAGAGCCCCCTGCAAGGGTATCCGCCCTTCAGGTGATCTTTGGATGGCCTTCAGGCTTCTTTATTTTGATAGGGCGCTAAGTTCTTTGGCTCTTCTTTAAGGTTTTTTGAAATCAAAGGCTATTTTTTGCAAACTTTTAAATTAATGTTCATACACCCGTCAATACATTTGAATTTCCAATAGCTAGTTTGCCATTCTTAACTATGATGTCTTCGAGTGCATCACCCCTTGGACTTTCTTTGGCTTTCTTGTTTTACATCCTCTTGAAGGGAAGGTGACCCTTCAGCTTTGGGAAGTGTCCTTTAATTTGGTAGCCAAGAGTCCCCCATAAGGGCACCTACCCTTCAAGGTCCTTCAGTAGCCTTTTATCTTTGGAGTCCTTTGGATCTTTCCTTTGGAGATTTTCCCACGAACTTTTTCCTGCAGACAAAAAGTCCACAAGAATTGTTGCTTTGTCTTTGGCCTTTATAAATTCCTTTAGGCTTTCCTCCTACAGCCTTTCTGAATTCATTCAGACTTTTTGTCTGAAGGAATTCCTTCAAACGAAAATTCCAAAGGAATTATGCCTTAGTCTTTTTCCCGAAGTAAATCCCTTTGTCTTTCGGCTACCTTAAACAAAATTTTAAAAGAACTTACCTTTGCAGCTTCCTTGAAAATGACCCTTTTGAAGGGTGCTTTTTTTGACCAAGTGCCTTTGACAAGGGCACTTGTCCTTTGGGAGGATCTCTTGAACTTGTGCATTGAACCAATCCTTTGAACCAACCATTGAACCAAGCTTTGAACCCATATTTGAACCATTTGATGAACCAAAAGCCATTGAACCATTTGATGAACTAACTAAGTGAACCAAAGCATTAAAACAACTAAATTGAACCAAGCCTTTAAACCAAGCTGATGAACCAAAGTGATGAACTTTTCCAAATGAACTTTGCAGTTGTGTTGAGAGCTTTTGAACCTATTGAAACATTAGTCTGTTGAACTTGTTGAACTCTTGTTTTTGATGTTGAACCTTTGAACCAATTGAACCCATTGAACATTGATGGTTCAAAGTTTAATGATTCAATGGTTTAATCCTTGCTTAGAAGCTTGCTAATGAACTCTTTTGATTGAACCTTGTCATTGAACTAACTTTGAAATCAACTAAGTGTTAAGAACTGGCTTCTTTCCTACAAAGTCCATAGATTTCAACCTATGAAGTCCATTAAAATTGGCCTACAGAGTCTATAGATTCTCTTCCTGAAGAGTTTGTAGATTTATCTTCTTGCAGAGTCAGTATTTCAAGCCTATAGAGTCTGTAGATTGAAGCCTGTAGAGTCTGTAGATTCAAGCCTATAGAGTCCATAGATTCAAGCCTGCAGAGTCCGTAGATTTATAAGAAGCTTGAAAAATGAGGAATTTGAATTCCTAGGACAAATTTTGAAAATGAAAGTAGACATTTTTGGTCTGTAGGACCAAAATAGTTCAAATGTTGTTCCAAAAATGAGTGATATTTTTTGGGGACAACACACACTATAGTCAAGTTGGCTCACTTTATGAATTATGTCAGAGAACCTTGGTATAAAGGGTCTAGTACATCCCCCTTATAAATACATCTCTTCCTTGTTAATATTTTTACCTAGAGTTTCAGCACCCTTTCCTTAGCCCTGAGTTTGTGGACTTGCCATAAAAGGGCTTTATGATGTCGACCTTGATAGGCAATTTTTGACCCAACTTTGACCAAGCAATTTTGGAATTATTTCAGACTCAAATCAAAACATACAAAGAATATACCATATCCAATTTTTTCTAAGATTTCCAAAAATGTAAATAACTTTAAAAAATTCTTTGAATTGCACACTTTAGAGCAATTTTATGAAAAAAACTAAAATAGAGATAACTTTTGTAAAACACATCCAAATAATCTAAAATTTTAATGGAAGCTTAATTTAATTATTTTTCACCTCTAGTAAAAACATTTTAGAGAATTTCACAACCATTTTTCAGATATAGCCAAATTTAAAAAATTAGGTTTTCACCCACAAGATTGCCCAAATCACAACTCTGATACCACTTGTAATGAAATTACTTCAACAATAAAGTATAATAGCAAAAATATATCCAAATATGATTGAAATATATTATAATATATGATAATAGACAAGCCACTTCAAGGGGGAAACCTCCACAAGCTTCAATAAGAGCAAAATTCACAATATGATGTTAAACAATTACCCTCTACCTCCTATGTATAGTCTATCTAGGCCATGGTTACTCCATAGGCAAACCTATTAACCAAATTAATGCATAGATAAATGTGATATAGCATCAAAGAGGGATAATTAAGCCACAATTTAGCTATTTTTATCATCATACATGCGATAGGTTAGGGCCATAGCAGATAAATGAACATCTCATATTTATAATATGTGGTCAAAGTACATGTTCATCATCTACATCATCAAAACATCATAAATCTCTCTCAAAATGTACATCTCACATCTTTAGCTCAAAGGATAGTATACATATAACATATATAAACAAAAACTAGCAAACACTGATACTTAGGGTCCTCAAGGCTCTCCATGTGGTCGTGAGGAGGTAGTATCATCACCACTCTCCATCTATCTCCATCGATGTGAGTTAGAATCCATCACATGTGACATCCACCTCTCCTTCTCTCTAAACTCTAAATATCTTTATATTTATGAGAACTCTCTAATTGACCTCTCATAGTATGAAATCTCATTTAGAGTAGTTGAATACCTCACCATAAATATAGTCTATGGAGGACCCATAGCACCTGATGATGGCCCAACCTGTACTAGTCCCTATGGTGGTAGAGGAGGAGTGGCCTAGCCTATTACTCTCAAATTATCTCTCTCTATTATCACTGAGTCACCTAAACTTATAAAATAATCACCTAGCCCTATAGTGTTATAACCTAACCTTATAGAGTCCCAATCTAACCCAATAAAATAATCGCCTACCCCTATAAGGATAAAACCTCTACCTAGGCTATCTCTCGATCCTACATTACTATATATTAGGCCTATACTATTGTATCTTAATCCTATAGTGCTACATTCCTCTCTCTAAATAACCCCTATAAATTTGGTGGTGGCCTCATGACCTCCACCACTAGATATAAACCTACTCACCAAGATATATAGGTTACTATACACCCTGGGTCCCCAACACTTGGCCCTATTTACAACTCCTCAAAATTTAGACCATTGGTCTCCTAGGGCAATGGTAAAGGTGCCTCTATGTCATCCCTCTTGTATCAAGGGAAAGAAGGTGGAATATCTTATAGTAGACCAAACTACCTCTTGACCCATGCTATGGGTACCATTTCCAACTCACCAGCCCATCTCCCCCTAACCCCTAGTGAGCTCTGTAACCCAACATGTTGCTCTACCTACCCTCTAAAAATTGGGTATATCAAATATGGTCTTTACAAGATGTCTAGAAGGATCAATCCCTTGATCATGCACCTATAGTAGGTAATGTCTCACATGATGCCATCCACTCAAGTTTGTGCCAAATCCCATCTCTCCACCATTTAAATCCAACCCTAAAGCTAGCTAGGATAGTGGTAGGTAACCTTAGTGGTCATGTCACCATGATGTGCTCATATTCCCAATAGTGTAGTAGATGGTTGACACATAAATTGTATCACCATCGTAGCCTCAAACCCTATATCTCTCTATATAACTATGATAAAAATACTAGACCCTAGGAAAAAATGGTTCACTACTCAATCATTTTTATAAACACACCTATCAAAGCAATAAAAAATCTCCCTCTATCTACATTTGGTAATGCATATGTCATGATCCTAATCATCATTAGGATGCTCAAAAGATGTTGTTTCTCATTAGCCATATATAGTAGCTCATTTTGTAAAACTCATAGTGTGGTAGGTCACCTCACTAACATGCTCTCCATATAAAGTGACCATGTATATATCATGTTCCTCTCTCGATCATACAAAGAGCTCCTCACCCTAGAGTGGTAGCCTCATAATCATATATACATCATCCTACATCACTATCAACTCTCTAGTTGGTACATGGAAGGTGTTGGTGGTATGATCCCACCTCTCAATCAAATCTATCATCAGAGACACATCCCACATGACACAATTATACCATCACACTCTTCTTAAACCCATGACCGCCATATGATCCCACTCATTTAGAGTAACATCTCTCCTCATGTGTTTCAATAACCTTGGTAGATGATCTCCTAATGTAGACTCCATCTTTTCATGTACCCATACACAAATAAATTAGGTCACATCCCTTTTAATCAACTTTATCACTACCTTTTTCCCTTCTCATTGGGAGAACTACATTAGTTAAAGGCCCTAAATCGGGCTATGTAGGCAACACTCAGTTAACATGGGGTCTTTTAAGGTTATCTCAGCCATATACCCACCTTATAACCACCCTAGGCTTCATTGCCTCTCTCTCTCTCTACTATATTCTTTAATTCCTCTCTCTCTACCCTATGCCTACCCACCTATTCCAACTCTAGGTGTCACTGCCTATATTATTGACTCTTGGCACTATGACCTATCTTTTAATCCCTAGAACTCTCTAATTATCTCAACTTACCTTTTTCCCTAGAACATACCTTTTTAGATATTTTTCCTAGGTTTTGGGAGAACTACATTGTCCTAAGGCCCTAAACTAGGCTATGTAGGTAACACTCAGATGACACAAGCTCTTCTGAGGCTACCTTAGCCATTAGGCTAGTTGACTACTTCCACTAGAGATTTAAAACTCACATTTTCTCTTATTTTACTACTTTTGTATAGTCACTAATGTTGGCATTAATGTCAATGTCAGTGCTTTATCAATCTACATAATAGCTGACATTGGTAGGAAAATACCAACCTCAGTGCCATGTTGATTGACATTGGTAGACTTCATCGACTGGTTCAGCCCTAGGGCTGAACAACCCAAACCCAACCTTTCCCATTTTCCCTAAATACCTACCCACACAACTCTCTAACTTATCCTACACCTACCTTAACCTATTTTATATCCCTCTACTAACATTTTCTACACCCCCACCTCTCACTTGGCCTAAAAATTACAAATACCAAACCAAATTAGTGTAGGCTCTTACCTCATCTCTCCATCTCCTCCTAGCTAGCACTAATGGTTCTTATGGTCATGCACCTCCCACTGGGTCCCCTCTTTAAGCTACCATGTCAAAATTATCTCAAGCTCTATTTCTTCTCTCCAATCATAAAGTTATAAATGAGTTTGGTTAGTTGTTAAACCCCCTTTTGTCAACTTTGGTCAGCTATTGATGTCATCATTCTTGACATAACTTATCAATGAACTTATCAATGTTGGTGCTTATGTATACTAACATCAGCAACATTTCCCTAGTTATACCAATTTTGGCACTTTATATTACCAATATTAGCACATCTAACCAACATCAACACCATTCTTATACTATTTTCAAACACAAAACCCCTAACTTTTCAAACCTTACCCATACATAGGGGAAACTAGAGATCACATATATCTCCCCCAACCATGACAAAAAAACATTGAAGATCACTTAAATCTTTACCCTCGATGACATCACTTGGAGATCATGAATGTTTCCTTATTTGTTGACCCTTTTACACTAGCCTTACATTGCTTATCCTAGCTGCTTAGGCTATTCTTCTAGAGTTGGCTATTATGCACATGCATGTATTTTAGGTATTGTGGATGGAAACCAATCCTATCTTATCACCTTCAACCTTTTTTGTGTTTCCTAGGGGCACTTCCTACCTTGGATACCTAGGACACATTGACCATTAGAGCTATAACTTTTATTTATTTGACTTGTTAGCTATCACTTACAAGTTATGCTTTGGTTACTTTTATGTGAGTCCTCCCTAACCTTGCTTTTTCTTGAATTTTTTTAACTATATCTTGTTATGGCCTACACATACATACCCATGCTCAATTCTCCACTAGTCACCCAATTAACCTTTTTATCAAATCAATACCTAATTCTGGTTTCTCCTCCATCGATTCCCATTTTGAGGGGGGATACCTCATCTAATACTTGGAGCATCTAACTCCTATTTTTTGTCTTATAACATGTTAGTATAAATTACAAGATGAAAAGGGGCAAATGTAGACACCAAAATTATGTCACACATGTGCATAACTCCTTATTTCAAAACCCCCCTTAAGTATATTTTAATAATAATAATTAATCTCCTTAACCCATAATTTTACCCCTCACACACCTAATTAATTTAAATACTTAATTAAGTTAATTAAAAACTCTTATTTCCACCTTACCTAGCCACCTCACCCTATGACTAATTCTCCCCTGATGAGTCACCTCAAGACTTGGTCCCCTCATCCTAACTACCCAAGACTTATTCCCACTTCCAAACTAAATTCTTAAATAACTACTTCCTTCTTAACCTATTATTTTTACTATTTTATAATAGGTGTCACACTTGGCATGCAAAACAATAGAAAACAAGCCAAAAATAGAAAGGTTTACCTATTCTAGGGCCACCGACATTGATTAACCCATAGCTAATGTCGGTGAGATCACTAATGTCAGTAATATAAGCCAAACTCTAACCTATAGTTTAGGTCAATAGAAATTAATAAAATTAATTCTTACTCTCATTCAATCTCTCAACATTCTATTTGCAAAATCTAAATTTATAATCACCCTATGTAAGTCAATCACAATCAACAACTAAACTCTTGAGGACCAACATCACTTACTTGTTCTCTCTATTTAGGCATTCATGTTTGGACTCCCTAATAGGTACCATCAACTTGGTAATTATCATTTATTGACCACTAAAACTAAGTACACTAATACTATAGGTCATTTAAATATTTATTTTTCTATTTCCTTATATCTACTCTGCATTACTTTATGCACTTCTGACCGTACACCCATGAGGGAGTTACAAAGATTCCTTACTTGATACCCCTTTAACTGACATACCAAACCTCTTATCAAACTTAACCAAGCCATAATATCCATCTCAAAACTCTCTCAACCTCTGTGAACTGATCTAAACCATTTTTTAGACCTGGGAAAGCCTTCTACAAGATCCCAAATTATTATTTCTCCTATCGACCTTAGTATCCTAACTGACATCGGTCACCTCACTACCAACCTTTGTAGTATAACCAATATGATTCACACTTCTACTGATGTCAATGACTGTGAATTCCCTAACCTCTTCAAAACCTACCCAAATAACTTCTAAAACATAAAAAAGTACCTCACCTACACCCTATCACTCTTTGCTACATATAGGTTGTTAAATAATGGTAATTTTATCTCTCTTTTAGTCTCTCTTTACTTCTCTTTTAGTTATTTATTATTATTTTGTCTCTCAAAAGTGGACTATCATTTTTAGGGAAGTTTCACACTTCTTAGAACAAGCACGTAGCTTAGCAACCCACTCATTTATCTATTAATTGACATCTTGTGGTAGTTTTTTCTTAGTTGTAGGTAGTCCTCCTTAGCCAAAGGAGGAGTGCTCAAAACATTTGGATATGACACACAAACCAAATCTAGGTTCATTCTAATCACTTATCCCTATTCTTCTTTTTATTTTCCTTAAGACTTAAAATAGACAAAATTTAGTGATATAATTTGTGTGGACTTTCATGACCTCAACATAACTTGTCCCAAAGATGACTTTCCTCTACTGAGCATTGAACAACTAGTTGATCTTAAAAACATCTATGAGATGTTATCTCTCATGGATGAATTCTTAGGTTACAAGTAGATCTTAATCACCCCTAAAGATCAACACAAGACTACCTTCACCACCCTATGGGGGATAATTTACTATAGAATCATGCCTTTTGGATTAAAGAATGTTGATACAACTTACAAATATGTCATGAATTACATCATACATAAACTTATCAAAAATATTTTAAAGGACTATATGGATGACATTCTTAGAAAATCCAAACTCTAAAAGGATCATTTGGCCATTCTCAAGTTCACCTTTGACTGACTTATCCACTATCATGTCTGCCTCAACCCCAAGAAATGAATTTTTTGGGTCTTGTTAGGAAAGATTCATAGATTTATTGTCTCTCTTCATAGAATCAAAGTTGATCCTACCAATATCAAATAAATCCTTGACATGCTTCCTTTAGTCAACCTTAAGCAACTTCATAGTTTACAGGGAAAGCTCTAATTCATTTACCACTTTATCTCCCAAATTTCATACCGATGCCAACCTTCCACCACCTTATGAAGAAGGATGTCTTTTTAAAGTGGAATAATGACTATCAAAAGGCCTTCGATTCACTCAAAAAGTACCTTTTGTCTCCACATGTCCTCACCCCTCCCAAGGATGAAAAACCTTTCTACCTATATATCTCCACCACTGACCACTCCCTAAGGGAAATGCTTGCTCATCAGGATGAAAAACACAAAGAGCAAGCCATCTACTACACTATCTGTATGCTTGTAGAGTATGAAACTTAATATACCCATATCAAGAAGCTTAGCTTAACTTTAGTCTTTGTGACCACCAAAATTTGTCATGACCTGCTTAACCACAAAACTTATGTCATAACCAATATCAAACCACTCAAGTATATGTAATCCAAGCCATACCAAAACCAACATATGGCTAAGTGGCTCATGCTTTTAGTAGAGTTTGACATTTATTTCCTTTAGAAAAAATCAATTAAGGGGAAAGTCATTTCTAACTAATTGGCTAAAGAACCATTAGTAGACAATCAACCTCCTCCTCTTGAGTTCATCGATGAGTCCATCATGACCCTCTCTTAGGTAGACTTCACCTATCAATTCACCATATTCATTTATAGATCAAAGTGTCAACATGGTGGGGGACTTGGTATCAACCTTATTATCCTTAATGGTGAACCTTTTCCTCTATCTTTCAATCTTGATTTTGAATGTACCAATAATATGGCTACGTATGAATCCCTATTCATAGGATTTTCGACTACCTTAGCCCTAAAAGTCAAAATAATCAATATCTTTAGTGAATCCCAACTTGTGGTCAATCAAATAAATGGATCTTACTAGTGTAATAATGATTTTTTGCAATAGTAAAATCAAAGAGTTGACAAACTCTTAGTATCATTTGAACATTACCACATCTAGTCAACCCCATAATCTACCAATAAGTTTGTCAATACCATAGCTTCTCTTGCCTCTCAAATTCCATCTGTACCCTCTAATGCCAAGCTATCTATCATCATCCATAGACTTACCTAACCTTCCTATGTCAATCTAGATTCTCCCACAATTTTCATTGTGGAGGAGACCCAACTTGACCTTTGGTATTAGTAGACCTTCAACTACCTCAACCTTGCCATAATTCCTTATGGCCTTTCTATGAATGATCAAACAAAATTTATCTAGAGTACCTCACATTATACCATTATGGGAGAAATTCTTTATAAATGTGGCTTTGATGGCCTCCTCTTCTGTTACCTACATAGTCATGAAGCCTCTTATGCTATCAAGGAAACACACAATGGTATCTATGGGGGGCACTTCAGTGGCCTCATTTTAGATAAACACATCTTTTACCTAAGATATTAATGGCCTACCCTTAACCAAGACTACTATGATTATGTGAAAAAGAGTGTTAAGTGTCAACAACATGCCAAATTGCATCATGCACCTAGCCAAAATATTTGAATTTCCATAAATTTTTTGCCTTTCTCATAATGGGGTCTAGACCTTATTTGTGAAATTAAGCCCTATTCCTCATAGTGACACCATTCTATCATCACTAAAACTAAATATTTTACCAAGTGGTAGAGGCCATTCTTTTAGTCTTTACCAAAGTAGAAAATATTATCAATTTTATCCACCATCATGTCATCTACTATTTTGGTGTTTTTCACAAGATTATCACCAACAATGGTAAGTATTTTAAGAACAAGCAAGTCCAAGGTCTATATGAAGTATTTATCATTAATTTAAGCTTCTCCTCACCTTATCACCATCAAGTGAATAGACAAGTTGAGGCTTCTAATAAAACTCTTAATAACATGCTAATCAAAATGATCAATGCATCTAATCAGGATTGGCATTTGCACATACCCTTTACCTTATGGGCATATCTCACTAGCATTATAACCCATACAAGTGCTACACCCTTTTATCTTGTGTTTAGAGTAGAGGTCATCTTACCTCTCGAAGTCTAAATACCCTCTCTTTACATATCTTTACAAGATCTCATTTCTGAGGATGATTATCATCAACACTATTTATCTCAACTTGAGCTACTTGATGATCATTGTTTATCATCCCTTACCCATATTTATTTCTACCAAGAGCGCATCAATCATGCCTATAAAAAACAACTTAGGGTGTGAGAATTCAACATTAGAGACCACATCCTAAAATAAAATCAATATCTCACCAATATGGAGAAAAGTAAGTAGGGAATGTTTAATTCCAATTAGCTTGGACATTATATCATAACCCATAAGTATGGATCAAGAGCTTACTGATTGTCTTCTTTCGAAGGCAACCCAAAACCTAAGCCCCTCAATGCTTCACATCTACATCCATTCTTTTGTTAAAAAGGATCAAATTCACCTTTTGTTTTAAATTAAGTTCATTCCTTGCTTTCAACCACATTCATCTTACTATTTTAGGGGTAACTGATTATAATTAAATCATGTGATTATCCATCATAGTCATAGCCAAATCTTGAATTATGGGTATCATAGCTCTTCCCATGGCATGATTCTCATGGTATTTTCTACCCCTCTCCTAGGATGGATTCCCATAATCATTGTCATCTAAACCTCTTTACACCTAATCAACCCTTTTGTGATTTTAGTTTTTCCTTCATAAAGGTGAACCCTTAAGCCTATATAAACATGTCTATATCAATAAAAAATCAAAAAATCAAAAATCAAAATCCAAACCAATAACAATCATAGGTCATTCCTAGATTTTACTAATTGTTCCCTTGAAGGATAGCTACATAATCATATTAAAATTGCACAAATATAAGGTAAACTACTCCCTTGAAGGACAACTATCATAGAGCCTTGAAAAAAACACATAAACTTAGACCAATCCCTTGAAGGATGGCTAAGTAAGGCATTTGTCAAAAGCATAACAATTTCATAGAAGCTTCTTACATCGATCAACTTCCCATATATAGTTAAAAAGAAAAAGACCCATTTTCATAATCACAACAAAATCAAACTAATTTTGAAATCCATAATCAACTCTCATACATCAAATAGAATGGATGCTAGAATCATATTTCACAAGTAGACTTCTTGCTTTGTATCACATAGACTTGTTTATACTGACTCTTTAGACACCTACAAAAGAGGCATGATAATCTCAAAATAAGGTTCCATTCTCATCCATCTCCCCTTTATACACTATAAGCAAGGTATTTTGAGCTTAATTAACATTATATGGTTAAGACACCTTTTTACCAACTAATGAATGCTAATGTGAATCATTCAAAGGGATTATGTTCATTAATCTAATCTAGCTCCAATTTTGTTCTAGTCCTTATTCAAGAAGAAACATCATCCCCTCTTCTTATCCTATCATGACTAGTTAATATTTTCATTACAACATTTATCTCTTGATTATATTCTTTGTTCTCTCATCTAGTGTTGTTAATTAACCTACCTCATGTGTTTTATCTTAAAAAAAATTAACAACAAAGCATATGCACATGTGTCATAAGAAACAACATAATCACACTCATAACCATAAAAGCATAATAAAACCATATCATACATGAGAAATAAAATGACCATCCATTTTACACCACATGTCTAAATCTACATAGTGAGACATATACTCATTAAAATTTAGCATGTCAAAGCCATCTCATGCTTAGCTAGGTAAATCTACATTAGTTTCTAACATCCATCACATAAGCACAATTCATAATCAATATAACATCACATCATAAGCATTGAACATCAATGCAAATCATAGACCATGAACATAAGAAATAAATAAATATCATATATATATATATATATATATATATATATATATATATATATATATATATATATAACTCATGAGTCAAATAACATCATAAATTTATACATGTGTCTCTCCCTCCAAGTGTACATCTCACTACATCAACTTTCAGGCCAAAATAAAAATGATATAAAGTAATATAAAATGTATGAACTATGTCATGCCTATTCCCCTGAGGCACCAGTGTCTCTAGGAATAGCACTAGGTCCTGGTACCTATCCACCTATAGTACTTATCTATCAACCTATAGATGCTAACCACTACCCTAGTGTCACCACACTGGTACCTCTTGATAAGATCACTCTATACTCACCCTAATGAGGCTCATCAAAGTACTGATGTACAACTATAGCCCCATAATACCATAGCTCCTCCACTATAGCTAGGTATATTTCCATGGGGATGATGCCTAGTGGTCCTATATGTGCCATTGATCCTCCTCCTCTCTACCTTAATGAGTCCCTCTTCTATGTAACTAAGTCTTTTAAAGCCCTTAACTATTCCCTATCACCTGTAAGAGTAGCAACCTAACCTTATAAGGTAGCCACCTACCCCTATAACATTATGACATATGCATATGTAATAGATAACATCATTCCTTCCTATTTAATCAAGGCTATCCCCCTGTCCCTATACCATCTATCCCCTCACTCAATTGAGTCCACATCCATAGTCCCCTTACCACCATCACCATCACCAAAATCCATTACCACATATAACACCTGGTACCATGCCATGTACCCATTTATAAATATAGTGTCATCTATCTATGACTTGGCTAGTAGCTCCTATTAATCTAGCAATGTTAGCATGGGATGTGGCTCTAATAATAATATTTCTAATTCTTCATGCTTGTACCTAGGAAATACATCTAAAATACCCTATATGAGGCCAAAATACCTCCATACCTATCAAATGGGATGAGCTCCACCTCTCCATCCCTCTGGCCAAGAATCCACTTGTAACTCTGTAAGGACAAAGTCTACCTCCTATAGCCAAACCATATTTTAAAATATACATAGGGCTTCCACACAATGTCACTAATCATTAGTGCATATAGTATACCCATAAACCAATCCACATCATGCACACCTCCCCCTACACCTAAATCCATAAAGTCACCTCTCCATCACATAAATCTAACTAAGAAATCTATCTAGATGTATCATGCCCATGACAATCCCACTAGCCTTAGCACCTAGATGTACTTATAGGCCCAAAAATGTAGAACCAAGTCAACACTGATACCATACCTCTTATGGGCCCTAAACCCCCATTACTCTATGTATATTTATACTAAGATATTAGGTACCTAACTAAATACACTCTACCCTAGTAGTAGCTCAACCAACACCCCCAATAAAAAATATGAGAACCTCCCACTACTTAAGTTAGGAAGAGCAAAGCATGAGATATCCATCATAACATCATCATGAGTCTCCTATTGCCTAAAACCCTCTGGTATAGTGTGCTATAATTGAAACCCCCAACATACCATCTAATCTAATCACTGTCATGTCTATATAATAGCTCAATGTGATCCTCTCACTCTTCTCACTTTATGTGGTATATCAAATCACCCCAAAGAGGCAGATGTGTGATCCTATGCACATCCTCAAGAAATATCATCATCTCTCTGGTTAGCAATAAGGTGTTCATATCTATATCTCATCTCTTGATGAGCTCTATGATATTAGATGCATCTTGAGGCACATGTTAATAATGACTCATTTCCCTTAACCCAACCTCCTCCATATGGTCCCAGTCAGTTGGGGTCATCCCTTGGTGGACCTCTAAAAATATGAGTAGCACTCAATTGTGTATCTATATCTACTCCCTAGCCTATAATAATTCATTCAAAAACATAACTTAGTCACTTACACCATTATTACCTACTCACACTTACCCTACCTTAGCCTTCAGCTTTCCATAATGACCTATTTGTCTACCCATCCTACCTATCCTAACCCTCTAACCTATAAGGTTAGCCTATACCTAGTAACTAACATCTAGTTTGACTTAGCTTTTTAAACACTCTCCAAAATCTATCTTTTTCATTAGGTGACCACCGATGGTTAGACATCCATTTTTTTAAGGATGTTGACTGTCAACGATCGAGCTTGACCATCGATGGTTATTGTGGGTGTTTTGTGAGTGGAACACCCAAAACCTACCCTATCTTAAAACCAACTAAATAACCACTAAAACCTCCTACATTACCACCCTTACTTACCTACCCATCCTTACCTACATACCCACCTATTCAATTTTATCATTCACCCATAAATTTACCCAAATTTACAAAAAAACCTAACTAGGGTATAACCTTTCAAACCTAACCATCTAATCCACTACCTTCTAACCCCAATGCAATTACCAAATCAAAATAAGTTACCAATTTTAAATCATTCCCTACCTCATTTCATGACCACCACCATGGAGTTAGTCATAGACCTACCTATCCTCATCCATGTTCATATGCTCCCTACATCCTAACTAGTCCCCTCAATTTTATAACTCAACAAGTCCACCTCAGCCATCACCATCAATAATTCCTCACCCAATATGATAAAATATAGAGCTCTAAAGTCTAAACAACAAAACTCTAAATGAGTTAAAATTAATTTAATTTTCACTTTTAATCATTGAATTTTTAGGGTTTTCACCATGATCATCAATGATCAGAGTGATCACCAATAGTCACCCTTGAGAAACCTAACCATAAATGGTTAGGTATCTCAATTTTTTGATCTTACTTATATCAACCCTTTTCTTAAGGAATATCAAATCAACTTACCCACCTAGAGAGACTACCTTCTCCACCCACCCCAACCACTTAATCATCTCACCATTGGTCTATTTCAGCCCTATTAACATACATTTTGAGATGAATCTTACATGGTCCTTTTGACCATAGTGACAACATTTCCATGTTGACCCTTTTCAAGTTTGTACCACTTCATGTTTTGGGAGCACTTCTTACCTTGGATACCCATGACACTTGACTAGTTTGTGTTTTCACCGAGAGCACTTCCTACCTTAGATACCCATCAAAACACATGTATTACTTAAGATACTTGTGTTTACAAGTGTACCCAAATACCATGTCTAAATTTGGTCATGTGATCTACTTGTCACTTGTCATTCTATTACTGACCCTTATTTTTACCATTTATGGCAACCTAGTCAATGTGTGATCTTGGCTATCACACTTTGTGCACATGTTTGTGCCTCAAGTGCCCAACCTATCACCCACCTTTATGACATATAACCTTATCATCACCTTCATCTACCTTATCAAACATGTACTTGATTCTATTTTACCTCATTAACTCTTGATTTGAGGGGGAGCACCTCTTATACTCAAGGTAATCAAACCTTTGATTATATATCCATTTTTGTTTTGTATCTTGTTCATTCAAGACTAAATAATAAAAAGGGGAAAAATTTAGATACTATAAATATATATACCATAATTTTGAATGTCAAAATTCCCCTAAAATACCTTAGGACCCCCCTAGGACCAATTTGACCCTTTGATCCCTAATCAATCCTAACCCATGGTCAATTTACCCAATTAACTTGACCTACATTTTATCCACTTTCTTACCTTCATCCTCGACTAATAATGATAAAGATGACTACAAATGGTCACCTTGATCATCTATGATCAGGGTGATCCTCTTTAACAACAAAAACACAAACCACCCACCTTATTTTTCTAAATATATCTTATCTAAATCCATGTGTAAACCATTACATATGTGAGTTATAATTATAAGGATTAATTGACATCTTGTTGTAACTCTCTTACTTGCCTATAAAAAGAGAAGAGTAGGGAGGTGAAAATCCATCTATAATAACTATCAAGAGATTGTGTATCTAAATTTCCTTTATTTTATAGGTCAATCATCATTAATAATCCCATGATTTATCCATCACATTAGAGATCCAACTTGCCATCACCAGTCTACAAATCATCAAGTACTATTACCATACCAATATGTCAACCACCTTAAATACCCACTCGATCATCTTTCTACAAGATAAGTATTTATTTTCTAGTATTCAATTACTATATTTACCTTTTGCACTCAACCTAACACCAACCCATCTCCCATAATCCAACTTTTTCATCCCATCAATCAGCTATTTACCAACCTAGACTTACACATAGTAACTATCAATGATTATCTCAACTACTAATAGTCTACCCAACTATTGATGGTCAACTTAACCATGAATGGTCACCTTAACCATCAATGATCATCCCAACTATTGATGGTCATTATGGTAGGAAATAATAGAAATCTATTTCCACCCTCCTACCCCTAATCATATCCAATTTTCTATGTCCCTACCTTTTCATAGACCTCTACCTAATTTTTTGAAGTAGACCCAAGCCATCTAGCAATAGTATTGACTTGTTTATTACTATATTAGTCATTCATTGTCTATTTATTTATCAAAAATATCTTATGTTCAATTTTAGTACCTTTTAACCATTAATTGAATTACTTTCTATTCTATTTTATAAACTTAATTATTTAAAATGTGTGGATTGATAGCACTTAAGGAATATATTGCTTTTGAGATCTAGTTAGTATTAAATAATCCACTTAGCTACCCATCTAACCAACCATTTTCTTTGGTGGTTTTATTTATAGGTCATCCTCTCAATCTAAAGAGGAACTCTTCACAATCATCTGATTCAACACATGTACAATCAAATAGGTTTTTAAACCATACCTTCATTTAGTTTCTTCTTCTTCCCTTTACAAAATATAAGCTAAAATTCATTTAAACAAGAGGATTTGAATAATCCCTTCCTAAACTAGGGTACAATATAGAACCCCAACAAGACCAGCATGTTAGCAGTGACATGTTTTTAGAAAAGGGCTTCAAAGGATATAGGACGGTGAGTATAAGGACCCACTTTACTTTTTTATTTTGATGTGAAAACATTGGACTAGATTAGATGGTGTTTTATGTGACTAGGTAGATGGACTAGTAGTAGAGAAGGTGACCAAGATTGGATTCCCTTTACTAATATGAGAATGGGTAGTCAATAGTTTATGACTTATGGATGGGGGATGGGGAGGAAACTCATATGAAGGGGTTTTGTATAGAGGTGCAATGATTTTAATGGGATTAATACCTTCAATAAGTGGGACACCCATCATAAAGAACTATAGGAGGATCTCATCCTTGTTGAAAACTATGTATTGGTCTATGAGGGTGGGGTTTAGCTTTGTGGTGGTGGGTGAGAAAAGATGAGGGAGTGGTGATGAATTATGATTATTATATGGAGTATTTGGCTATATAAAAGTATAAATTATGGCTAAGGTGGTTTGGATATGACTAATGGATGGTGTAAGGGAATGGGATGAGGATAGTGGTTAATGATTGACTTATTTAGGAGGTGACTTGAGCTTTATGGGTTCAAAATCATTAAGAAAATGAGTAACCTAAAAGAGTTCTACATAAGATCATTCGATCAATAAATTCACATGATGGAGTGATCTCATGATTCAAGCAAGTGCACATTATAATGAAGTTTCTAGTAAATGAAATCAAACATAAAGGAATATTGTAAAAGTAATGAGAGAAAATAAAATACTCTATATCATCTTAAATTGCTTATACAAAGGCTTGAAGTTCACATCTCTCACATATGTCAAATCTATCATTTCTCATAACTAAGTAGCTCAAATAATCCTTAATATATTGCATTAGAAATACTTTATAAATATGAAGGGATGGAGGTGAATATATAGGTTGGAGAGATAAATATATCACACATTCTAGTTAATGTGGGACTAATCTTCCCAGGTAACCTAAATTACTTTTAGATCCCTAAACAAGATAATACAACCATGTAGGTAAAACCTAGTGAAAAAAATCCTACATCAACACCCCACATAAGCATATCTTAGGTGGGAGATTATATAAAAAATGGGTCCTAGCAATAAGGCCTGATAAGGTAGCCATGTGTAATGCAATCCCTCATATATAAAGAAGATAAAACCTAGTGGAAAAACTCCTCCAAAAAGGGAGAAAAAAGAAGAGGAGAATAAAATACCCCCCAAATGATTATGTTGAAGAAATTAATATTCCAAGTACAACTCATAACATGATTAAGTTCAATGATGAGATCCTTTGCCTAAAGACTATAGAAGCTCCATCCACATCGAATAAGTTTTCTTTACTTTGGAAAAAGAAGAACCTGATGTGTGTACTAAAATTCCACGCATTCCATAAGGGAACATGAAGGTAAAATTATGAATATCTATGAATGTGGTCTAAATCATATTTGTGGTATAGGTCTAGAAAGAATGTGCATATAATCTAAAATTAATATCACTAAAGTGAACCAGTCAAAAAAATGACATGGAACATTCATTAAAATAATATCCATGTGAAGAGTAGAGCATGACTCACCAACTAAAGAAAGAAAATCCAAAATAATATATGAGTCATCGATTCTAAAAATATGTGTACTCATACTATAAATAGTGGAGTCCTCTAAAGTGTAAGGCTATGAATGCTTTAAAAGAGCAATAATTTGCATAAGAATGGATGTAGAATTCATAATGAGATAACTAAGGTCTGGTAGAATCTCATCCTATAGTGGGGGATCAATATAAAGAAGAGAACTATCCACCATGGATGTATCATCATAGGAAATAAAATCAAGAGGTGAGAGTACAACTATCTTTGGATAGACAATAGGTAGTGGAGGAGGAGGTGTGATGTAGGTCTTAGTAGGATATTCAAAAAGATTTTATAGTATGATCCAAATATTGCATAGACACTCTGTATATTCCAAATGGCAATGAATATCCATGTAAATATTTATTAATGGAGTGGAAAAAATATTGTCAGAAGTATTAGCCCACTTATTGAACTAAATAGGCTTAGTGGGTGCACAAATCTATCCATATAGAAATGGAATATAATTATTATGTGTGATGAAGTGTTCCATATAAGAATACACAAAGCATAATTTTCCTTCCCAAGAAGGATCACTAGATATGAAACAACTCTCCTCATTTGGAGTAATAGTGCACACTCTTGATTTGGACTTCAGACTATGCCAAAAATAAATCCAATCAAATGAGAGCAATCAATGCATAAGTGACAATTCAAATGGATATTAGGCCTTGCTAATAATTTACTAAGGAATATAAGAGAAATCTCTGAAAGTGGTCACTAATTGAGCACAAGTAATAGTTGAGAAAAATTGAATATGTGTAAGAAAGAATTAAGTCCCACAACAACTTCTCCAAGACAATCAGTAGGTAGCCCCCTAAATTTTGGCACTCTATAAAGTAGTGCATTTTACAAGGAAAATTTCCCAATGCATGGGAAATAAAAAATAAAAACTTTCACAAAATATGGTACTCAATTTTGATTTACCATTTGTAAGATATTAACCATGTAATTTCTCATAAATAGTCTTATGACTAAAAAATTGCACTTGAAACTTAAAAAAAGTACCCTTTAGCAAGGTAAAATATGCCTTCCAACCACTCGTTATAATCAACACTGAACCACAAATGCAATGGTTTTTTTTTTGAGGGGTAATTTTCCTCCTTCCAACTTGGGCCTCACCCTTCATTTTGATCAAGAAAAAATATAAGGTAAATTTAAAAACAAGAAATAGTCTCCTTTACAATGTATTGTTTTTAAATTAAAAATAATCAAAACAATGTTCCCATTGATTATCCTCCCATTAAACACAATATCCCATCCACTATGATTATGTCCCCCACATATAATCTTACCTCCACCCAATCTTAATAAATATTCCCCACACAATATTATACCCCATTAATACTGCAATACCACTAATTTTTTTTTTTTTTGAGAATTTATTCAAACATGAAAATTGTGGCCAAAAAAACATGGAAAAGATAAGTAATGAACAACAAGTGGAAACCAAGGAAGGCCATGAGGAAAGGCCTCAACATAAAGACAAAATTAAATGATGATTATTAGAGGAAGTCAATCCATGAATTCATCCAACATGAATATTTAAGGAGGTTATTGAAATGCATAGTGGTTGTTTGACTAGTGGTGTCTAGAATAGTCCGGCTTGTTTGTAGAAGATATGTAGTATGGAATTAAACAAAGTAGATGGTAGTAGTGGATCAAACCAAGTTTTTTTCTTCCTTTTTTTTTATGCTAAATATCTATTCTGAAAAGGCCAAAACCTAGTAAAACCTTGGAAGAAGGAGCCACAATGGAAGTATTTTGGTAAGCCAAATGGATAATATATTCCACATTAAAGCTTGGGAAGCACCTAGATTAGTTGTGAAACCATGAGATATCATAATTTACCCATTTACAATGATAGAAAATACATTACCAATATTGATAGAATTTAACATAGCAAAAACAAGTTAAATAGTTAAAAGATAAACTTTTGTCCATCATGGATTGAGTCAAGGATGATGTCCTTATAATATATTTCATGAAAATACTCATGAAGATCACCAAAATACTAATAACCACCCACTTAATGGCATGGGTCAAAAAAACATAATAAGGGTGGTAGTAATAACAACTTTGGATGATGTAAGGGGATGGAAGTAGGCTACATGGTGGTGTAGACCAAGGAGGATATGTGCCAAGGAGCTTCGAAAGTGGATATGACTTGTAAAGTATAGAAAGAGGACTTTGAGTGTTGTGTAAATATATTAGGGAAGTTAAAGATCTGTAGCAAAACTTTTTATGCCAATATAAAATCACTCATACAAATACATTGGACCAACAGAAAAATTTCTTAGATCCACCAAAAAATTCCTTGACTTAGTTAAAAAATGTCTTAAATTAGACAAAAAATATAGATATGAATTTATTCAAATTCCAAAAGAATCTTCATGCCATAAGTATGCCAAACTAGAGATCCACATAATCACAAAGAAGCCACAAAAAGTGATAATGGCTACTAATGAACCAGATCTACAAAAAAAATGACTTTACCAAAAATGATAAATTTGATATATCTCAATATTTCTCTCAAAAAAATTGTGATAATACAATATCAAATATTTAGATTTCATAAAAATAATAGTAAATAACCAACCAACCAAACAATCATGAACACGTATTGGTGCTCTGATACCATAAAAGTGTTGTAACTACAATCACCAGATTAATGAATGTATATGATGGAGTGATCTCACAAGTTGAGCAAGTACACATCAAAATGAAGTTACTAATAAATTAAATCAGGCATAGAGGAATATTAAAAAAGGAATGAGAAAAAATAAAATACTCTATATCATCCTAAATTGCTTATACAAAGGCTTGAAGTTCATAGCTCTCACAGCTATCAAAGCATTCATAGCTCACAAATAAGTAGCTCAAATAATCCACAATATACTACATTAGAATTGACTTAAAAATATGAAGGGAGATAGGTGCATATATATATTTAGAGAGAGAAATATATCACACATTCTAGTGAATGTGGGACTAATCTTCCAAAGTAATCCAAATAACCTCTAAATCCATAAGCAAGTTAATACAACTATATAGGAAAAACCTAGTGGGAAAAAGGCCTACACCAACACACCCATATTTCATATTTTTAAGAGGAATTCATCTTTATTTTATATAATATATTTATTGATGAGGGTGACTACATCAAGGAAGGTTGAGACTGATTTTGTGGGGCTAGGTGTTGGTTTGGGGTGAATGGGATCATGTTCAAAAGGTAGGCAAGAACACATCTTTAGTGCTTGAAAAATGACATAATCTTTATCGGCCAAGATGTATTGGTCTATATGAACTAGGTCCAAATCTGTTAGGATAGTTGATAAAATATGGATGATAATGATGGCTGATGTGGAGTTAGATTAAGGATTAGATATGGCATTAAATAAATTAGGTTCAAAGGACTAAGCTAGTATGATAGGTGATGATGAAGATGAGGTGGATGAATTGTGATAGAGATTATATATGATGAGGATCATATTTTAAACCACTAGCATAATAAGTGATAATGACCTATCAACAATACCTAGTTTTCAAACTAGAAAAAGGATTGAGGAGTTGATGGGTGCCTAGATTCAAATTATCAAGAATACGATATGATGGGTTACTAGTTATGAGTAGGCAAATATGATATAGACTATATTGATGATGATGGGTTGTTACATTGAAAATGATAAAATAATAGGATGCTAGTAGGATATTGGTTAGGTATGAGATCTAATCAATAGGATGAGTAATAATGGACTAGGATGATAGGATCTTATGAAAAGATAAAGGACTAGCTCAAAACCTTAAATTGATTATCTCAAAATGGGATTGTGAAGGATTATGTGATGAAGGTGATGGGAAAATGTGATTAGGACAAATATACATAGGTGATGATAAAGTGATCAAGGGTAATATGAATGGTATGTGGATGGTATAGACATGGGTGTGACCTAAAAATCCAAATAGGATAAGATAAGTTTAAATGGGTGATGAAGACAAGGTCAAGATAAATGATGATGGGTAGAGTTAACTTCGGATAAGATGTAGATGATGAAATAATATGTTCTTAGGATAGGTATGGGTATAACTAATGATGAGGGAGACTAGGATAAGATGTGACTAAAAGGATATACAAGATAAATAAAATACTTAGAAGAGATTAATATAATTATATAAAAGATGATGATTATGCTACATGAGTGATGGGATGATGATCAATAATAGGTGGTTAAACTAAGAGGGAGATGAGGTGACTATGTGAAGGAGATTATTTCATGATATGGACTTAGGTAAGGATGTAAGATATGATTGGGGTATGTACGTGACAAGGTATGACTAAGGATAGGTGGATATAATTATATTGGGATGGGATGAAGTCAAGGTGGAAATGGGATAAATATATATAAAGGAAATAATGAAATAAAGAGGGGGCTATTGGTTATGATCAATTAATGAGATTGGATATTATGGGAATGAATAGATTAGGATGGGGTGAAGAAAAAAGGGGGTGATGAGGAATAGGACTTGGAAAGGATATTAGGAGGATGATTTGATGATAAGCTAAGGATATACAAGATGAAGATATATGTTTAAGAGGATGATAAGAATGTACAAGATGGTATGATAGATGTATAATGAGATGATGACAAGGATGTATAGGATGGATTAAGATATGTAAGTGATGGTAGACAATCAAGGGTAGGTGGAGATGGTGAAATTATGAGGAGATTAAGGCAAGGTTGTGGTGGGGAATAATATGATATGTGTAAAATGATATATAAAAGGATAATATGTATAACAGTATGAAGAAAAGGTTCTGAAAGATTGATATGTACAAAAGAATGATGAGATAAGGACGTATAAATGAGAGAATGATGAGGCAAGTATATAGAAAATTATGTGTAAAGACATAGATAGGTATTTATACATTTGGGGTATAATGCTAACTTTGATCACAAACATCATAGATCTAACACAAAACAAACCAAAATAATCAAGTTATAAGCCTATGATTAGTAAAATTAAGGGTGTGCAACTTGATGCATGCACCATCCAATGGCTTCACGAGTGAAGCTATAAGCTAGTGACCCATTATGGTATCAATCTAACCTTCTCAAATCCTCTCATACTTGATGGATAATTTAGAGCTGATATTAAATCCTATAGTAGTACACCTATTATGGATGAAGGCTCCTAATCTAGGTATAAACAAACAATTTATAGGTGCATCCCCTATATATGTGAAGGTACAGTGGGGTCCAAGTCTATATAAGATGCTATCTAATATCCATACATATTAGAGCTTAAACACCCATCAACCCATGGAACCCTTTATGGGGAATTCCACTTAGGTGCCTAATGATAGCTCTCCTAATTTTTAGGCTGCACTAGAACATAGAATTTGGACTAGTGCATGGTAGTGAAATGCATGGTCACTAGCTTCCTAGAAAATAAAAAGGATTAATGGAGGGTTTATAGATGGTTTTTGGTCCCCTAGAAATTATTACAAAGATGTAAGCAGGAGAGCATACACTAACTATAACCCTCAGGATACAAAAAAATAAGCAAAAGATTAATTAATTGATTATGATTAATATGTGATTATATTTAAAAGATGAAAGATAAGAATAAACAAGAAAAAGAGATATACACATGACAAGATTATAAAAAGTTATATATATAATATAAAAGTGATGATTAAAAATGATTTTCAAAATTCCAATAGGAATATTTGACAAATGGCCTGTAAGCAAACGATTAGTAGTTTTGATTTAGAAATTTTAAATAAGCAACCTAATAGATGAGGATTAGTAGTTTTGGTGGATGATCTTGAAGGGAAACCTACAAGACAAAATGTTAGACCCAATAGATGATGCTAGTTAGATAAGATATTTCACTATATTTATACATGCAATAAATAATGTGTTAGTTAACCAATCTTAATTTTTTTTTTAAAAGCATGAGTTATAATGGGATGGAGATGATTTAGGATAGGCCAAGATGAGTCAGGTTATTATGGGATGAGTCAGGTTAGGTTGGGCAAGTCAGGCTAGGTGTGTTAGGCTAGGAAGAGTTAGGTTAGGCCAAAATGAGTTAGGTCAGGCTAGGTAAGTTAGGCTGAGATAAGTTAGGTTAGAATAAGATGATTCATGTCAAGTTATGAAAGTCATACTAGGAGGATTTAGGTTAGGAGGAGTTGGGTCAAGCTGAGATGAGTCTAGTCAAGCTGGGCAAGTCAGGTTAGGATGAGTCAGGTTGGGAGGAGTCAAGTTAGGACATGACAGGTCAAGTTAGGCTAGGTGAGTCAGGTCAAGAGGAGTTGGGTTAGGCTAGGATGAGTTAGGATAGGTTGGGTGACTGAGGCTAGGATGATTTAGGTTAGGTTAAAAGATTTAAGATGGGATAGGTGATTCAAGTCAAGCTAAGAGGATTCAGGGCAGGTCAAGATGAGTCAGGTTAGTCTGAGAAATTTGGGTTAGTCTAGGATAGGTCAAGTTGGGATAAGTTAGGTTGAGCTACAATGAGTCGAGCTAGGGTGGTTTAATCATGTCAGGGTGGTCAAGTTGGGTTAGGGTGAGCTGGGATGGGATGGTTGAGTTAGGTTGGAAATCGACAAAAATATGAGTCAATAAGGCAAAATCATAACCTTTACAAAATCATGATTTGAGAGTTAAGTTATTGTTGAAAATATAGAAATTATCATAGTCAAATTAAATAGTTAGTGGTCAATTTTGGTAGTTAATAAAAAATCATGACTTATGAGACAAAATCATAACTACACAATCATGAATACCAGTACAAAGTCATAATTTCCACCTATTCATGCAAATATTCAAAAATCCAAGATTTTTCTTGATTGATCAGATCTATAGGCTAGAAAAATACCACTAATAAGCAAAAATGATTAATTTTGGAGGGATGTCCCATTATGGTTGCTAAAATGTAGATTATTTTTGAGTTTTATATGGATTAAACTACATAGTTTAATCACTCAAATAACCAAATACCTAGTTAAAGTGATAGATCCATTAGAATCCAAATGTAATAGATGAATAAACCATTCAATATATCATTATAATTCTAAATCTATGTTCTCTACACCATGATCAAATGGATCTAAAATGAAATAGGATTGAGATTAGATTGATATACCTTGACTCAAATTTTTGGCATTATGATGTTGTTTGATCAATAGATGTTGATGATGGATGAAAGGATTATTTTGGCATGAAGGTTTTATGATTTTCCAAGATTGGATCCATTAGAGGAAAGAGTGGTTTAAGTAGAAAGAGGAGGGAAAAATGAATGGTTGGGATTCAAAGTTAGAGGAAGGAGATCAAGGGTTGAGGATTATCCAAGGAATTTAATATTCCTTGGAGGATTCTAGAGGAGAGAAGTTCTAGAGGTATAACTCTCTAGAATCTCTTTGGGAGGGTTAAGCATGATTAAGGATGGATTAGATAGGTGTTTAGGGGATTCTAGAGAATATAGGGGAATAGGAGAGCCTAGGTATAGGCCTAGTAGGTGGGTAGGTAGGTTATGGGAATTTAAAATTCCCAAATAATATATAAGTAGGATTTTGATGGGATAATGGGGATTTAGGTTAAA